>JAODLC010000050.1:14063901-14082611 GCA_026781145.1 Hippopotamyrus pictus
CAGCCCCCCCCCCCCCCCCCCGAAAATCTGCAATTAACCGACAGGTGCCGGGACGTGTCAAAATGCGGGATCAGCAAAACGGTCTAGTCAGGAGGCGAGAAGAGTGTTAAAAAAGTGAAGGCTGAGAAGTAAAAACAGGAGTGGTCCAGACATAAATCTCAGAGCTAGATACTTAAAAAGTTAAAAAGTACAGCACAGACACACACACGTACACAAACACACAGATATACACACTAATACAAAAAAAAAATCAGATGCAAGTAAATACGGCTGCAATGGTAGTATACATCATAGTGTTTCCACAAACATCGTCAGAACTGAGTAGCATTCATTAAAATTAATTAACGACGACAACAAAATGATAATAATAAAGGAAAAACAATGCTCTGAATGACTAAACACAATACAAAACAATGCATTGCTCATTCTGAAATCAACTTTTTGCCTTGCAGAATAAATTTATTTGGCAAATCCATCATGCTGCCACTCCTGAAAACATTTTAAACATTTTCTCCACAAATGGCAAATGCTAATGGTTTTGTCACGCTACGGCACTCCGGGCGTTTGGTGCAACTCATTTTATTTACTTCCACGACTGACGAAACACAAAGAACGCCCAGAAATAGAGCACGCCACCTGCAGTGCCAGCTTTTCTGCTTGACGATCCCCGAATCAACCGGGCACCTCGTCGCTAGGAACGTCAAAATCAGTAGGCCGCTGACGGGATGGGCTGCCTCAGGGCGAAGGGGCCTAAAACACAGACTTAGATGTGGAGATGTGGAGTAACCAGGATATCGTAGGAGATCACAGAATGGGGCTGAAATGGATGAACAAGTCAACCGAACATCATTAGTAACCTACCTGTATTTACGAATCCCGTTCGACAGCTGCAGACTAGCCGAAACCTCGATTCCAGAAACACAGAAAGGGCAAACGCTACGGAATCTACTACAGCAGAACTGCCATGCAAACTTGCTACCCGGGACCTATGCAAACTTAAACTGAGTCGACTCAAAGCAAAGCTCACTGATCATTCTGAAAGGATTCCTACCAGCTCGGTCCCATAATCGAGATAGTGGTTCAGCTTTGATGGCTTGCTTTGTTGTGTAACTCTCAGCTGTGTCCACATGTCGAGCTGTGAATTTCACCAGGTCAGCATGGTCCTTCTTGATGTTGGTGACTCAGGTCCTGTCATAAGTTATTTGGTTACGTGGCTGCCAGTTATTTGAACGAGATTCCTGTGATATTACAAAGTCTGTTTTTCCATGTAAGTGAATCGCCAGGTTTTCATTCATGTTCATTGCCAATGTACCTTATGCGCGACTCCAGCAAACCATATCTGATGTGAGGGCTTAGCAATTTTCAACATCTCACAGTTATTCCTACTCATTTATAACACAAGGGCTTTATATGCTTCAGATAGACTTAGCGGACAATTCGTAATAGCTTTAGTCTTGTAGTGGATTCCAGATGTATTGTTAACAGGCCAAGTAGGATTTAATTATCTGTTTTATCAGTCGTCCCTCTTCTAGTGCTCGGCCTCTCCTCACTGAATTATCAGGAACCCAATTTTCCGTGCTGTTCTTGGGTCAAGGATGAGTGGCTCCCTCTCAGTGAGAACTAAAAGCTCGTCTTGTTCTAATAGACCGTTGTGGATTATTATTTGATTCTTTCTCCAGCCACCTCTCTTAGACACACCGTGACAGCTTGTTCGCGGGGAAACACACTAGTGTGACCTTGGCAGCTAATTTGCTCTGCCCTCGGTCAACATCCATAATGACGGCAAAGTTGATTGACGCAGGCTTGTTAGGTGTGTGTCTGTATATTTGACCTGATCCTTTTGTTCCGAGTGCCATGATAACAAATATGGACTGACTAAATCCTGACTGGGGTGGAAGGAAAGCCCTGGGGTCACTGGTTCGATCTCTCTGCTCTGTTAGGAATTCTCTAGAGTTATTCTGAATATCCTCGAGTTATTCAAAAGGTCCAGACTTAATATTTAATAATATTGTGAATTTTCCATCATATATTATCTTTTGTTATTCTCTGTATTATGTTTACTGCCGTTGTTAATATTACACTTGTGCTGTAGTGTGGTACGTTTGCCTGTAATAGCTAAAGAATTAGCTCTGGAGACATCCTGATGGCTTCATAAAGCTAAGTACTGGGGGGGGGGGGTTCCAGCAGGCTTTTCACCTGGAAGGCTTCATTAATTGGCTCTTGAATCAGACTCTTACGGAATGCACATGTGAATTTTGAACATTGTTCTTTATCTATTTATCATTTATATATTATTGCCCCAGCTAACTGTGTATCTCTGTGTAAAATGAAATTAAACACATAGCTTCAAAAGCAGTTAGTGATTGATTGTTTGCAGGCAATGTATGAAAGACGGTAGCTGGAAAGACAACATTGA
The DNA here is from genome assembly GCA_026781145.1 of Hippopotamyrus pictus. NCBI lineage: Eukaryota > Metazoa > Chordata > Actinopteri > Osteoglossiformes > Mormyridae > Hippopotamyrus > Hippopotamyrus pictus. The sequence continues at coordinate 14,066,318 of JAODLC010000050.1, forward strand.
GAGGATATGGATGCAATGACAGATGGAAAGAAACAGCTGACCTTTTGTCTCATTGGGTTGTTTGTTTATTTATATTATTTATTTATTATTCATTCACCTGTTTTTGATGCCAGTATCAGCATCTGAGGTGTGTGTTATCTGTCTCCATTGTGCAATGTGGAAGTCGTTGAAGAAGGAGCCATAAGATTACTGTGACCTACTGATTACAGGCAATCGCAGGGCATGGGAAGTCGTTCTCCATCGCTTCCCTGTGCGTTTGCGTCGGAGTGTGCATGTGCAGACGTGCAGAAGGCAAACAAAATAAAGACAAATTATATAGAAAAAAAGTCAGCAGGATAAGATGAAGGGCCTCCACCCTCATTGTAAAAGGCAGCTCATTTCAATCAGAATCCGTGGTGTAGTTTTTGAAAAGAAAACGAAAACATGGAAAAAAAATAATGCAAGATCTTGCAATCCGCTATTGTGCAGCCAAAGGGTACTTCATGAAATATGCATGATGGCACAGTAGAAAACAGTCACTTTACGATTTAAACAGAAACGGATGCCACAGTGATTCTTTATGCAGAAAAAAGGTGCTTATATGTAGAACCTTATTTCAAATGACTTTAAGAAACGTTTAATTAGTTGGTTTGGCGTTGAATTAGTGACGATGGGAGGCATGGCTGCTTTTCCGTGGGCACACTTGTGCTTCTCTGAGCAAGCGAGGAGGCGGACATACACATGCCCACAAATAACCACCCGTACGCAAAAGAATGCCCTTTCCCACCGCTGTAAGCCTCCGCCACGCTGATATTTGAGAGAGCAATCGATGAGGGAATAGCCAGACTGCGGAGTCCAACCTGCAAAAAAAAAAAAAAAATGCATGCGCTGGCAGATTCACCAGAGACAAATGTTCCGTATCTTTCCTTCCAAGCCTGCAGTGGACATATTCCATCTCTGCCATCACTCTTTACTGGACCCTGAGAGCATCGACCGAGGAGCCCAGTGACATGTACCCAGCTTGGGAGAAGCTTGAAACTACTCAAACTGTTCAGTTAGGTGTTGCCTATGTACATGCCAGCCTAATACTACTACTACTACTACTACTACTACTACTACTAATAATAATAATAATAATAATAATAATAATAATATCCTGAACAAACTCACGATTGTCATCTGGTATCTGGGCCTGGATTCTAATTCAGCAAATTTATTTTTTTTAATAAATAAGGGACATCATTTTTTTCTATTTTGTCATTTAGAAGTAAGTAATCAAAGAAGTGAGAGCAGGTGGGGATTGGGGAAATGGCACCGGCTAATACTGTTTCTGGGAGGCCATTAGCAGGGCTTTGGTCATTATGAGGGAACTAACCCCAATCAATTCTGGGAACACGGAGTTCCGGAGCTATTAAAATCCGCAGGCTGAACGTGGATAAGGCCACTGGCATAGAGACTCATTTCCAAGGGCCCTGAACAAACTGATATTAGTTTTAGTGCAGGCTGAAAAATATAAAATAAAACGAACATTTCAGTTTAAGGCTCGTGAGGGAATGGTTTGGTCCAAAATGGCTTGGTACTGCTGCTTTTCAAATGAGGACGATGGAGGGCTGTCAACTGTAGAAGGGATTTTGCCAGTGATGATCCACGGCTTGAGCATCTTATTTTGATGGGGGGAAGGGCTCTTGAAATCTCCTGGTATCATCAACCTTTGTCACCAAGACAAGGAAAAATAATAAATAATGAAATACGTAGCTAGAAGCCTGGTGAAGGCATTTAAAAAATGCTGAGCAATTGATTGGTTGAATGACACTGGTTGCATAACCGAATGTTTTCAGGAAAAATCGTGACTGTACATTTGAAATCACTTGGATATTTCTCATTGCTTATTCAGCTGTAGGAGTACCAGCAACTGTAGATATTTGCAGGAGATTTGCCACTTCAAAGAGACTACCTGCTTTCAGTACTCCGCATGTGTGTGAGTGTGCACAAGTCGCAGAGTCATTAAGATGGTCTAGGGCTTTAAAGTTACCTGACCCTTGGTCCGCTGTAGGTGTCAGGCGGACATACAAAGCGGGCATGTGACTGACCTGTCTAAGGAGAGGTGAAATGCTGCCCTTGTGAATCACAACTGGTTCAGTCCACTGCCACCCTAGTGACACATCTCCTTGCTTAGCAGAATATAAATCAATAAACCAAAAAATAAATCAATAAATAAGTCTAAAGGGAATCTGTGAAAGCTCGTACCTGCCGGTTTATATTTGAGAAGATCTAGATGCATTTAGATACAAACCCCAATTTCTAGGCGGTAAGAGGGTTAATCTCGTAAAGGTCAGCTTGTACAGTTATGCAATTACTGCAGTGTAATGGTCATTTGGAAGTGAGATGTCCTTGAAACTGGATGATAGCACTGCCAGCAATGATATTACGGCTGACTATGAAGAAGCTGACAGGAGTGCTGAGCAGGAAGACCAGGTGCTGTTCCCGGTATGCTTACTTTTGCTCACTTCGGTTTGGTCCTGCCTGTATTTTAGTGTTTTGGCCTGTCTGTGTCACTTAAGAGGGCCACCGATAATGGACTTCCTGTTGCTTATAGTGCTAACTGAGTTTGCTGTAAGTCGCTCCGTCCCTCAGTGCTAAACTCCACATGCCAAGAGTTTGTGGGCTTGGTGCTGAGTTTCCTTTAGCTTATGGTAGCCCATGTAAAATGCTGCTATATATGTGTCAGTCTGTAGTAACTAAAGGGTGTGGCTTAAAAAAGTAAAAAAAAAAAAAAATAAAAAATCTAAATTATGAGAAAGCTATTATCCCCCAAGACACATGATATTTCAAGGGAGCTTAAAATTTGGATTTCATTTGGGATTTGTTTAATTTACTTTGTAATTTGAATCTAATTATGAAAAACAGGTAAACAAAATACCAGATCCAAGACTCGGCTGTTACACCAAACATTTGCACAACCGTGGGCAATTAACCACTGAGGTGCAATCTTCCATGATTCTAAATGTGCTCTTTATTTCAGACCTCTGGCTAAAATATGCAACTTTGAGGCAGCAGTGAGGTGCCAGGCTCGAATTCACGTCGGTTGATTTGAGAGTAGCTGCATTAGATAGAATGAGTTGTCATGCGGGTTGGAGACTTTGGTCACATTGAGTACTGTCCTGAATCCCATGTGAGGAAAGTGGAAGGAAAGAGATTCAGCCTTAAGCCCGTCTCTCCTCTATGAAAGAGAGAGATGTGGATGGAAACAGGATCCATTTCCTTGTGCCTCTTTATTTAGCAGACAATCGCTTCAAAATGAATGGAAAACGGTGATTTGGGGGGTTTCCCACAGATCTTTATGGCACCTCTAATGACATTTATGATAGGCACAATCTATAAAGACATTCTTTAAACTTCCTCTTCTCTATGGCTTATCAGAGGCACAGAACGTCTCTTCGAATAATTGCCATACATTAATAGAAGCTTACTGCAGCTCAAATTGCATTATAATTTAAATGGGCATTTCATTTGTCCCTTATTAAGAGCAGTTGTGTGAGACTGATAAGTCCAAAATCGTTAGACTATTTATATACAAAATGTAAAAGAAAAAAATCTGTCTTGTCTCACTCACTTGTTTATCTTCCTTTTACCCAGCTTTCTGGCAACAGCAGCAAACCCTGTAATCCCGTTGTGGACAGTGAAAGGTGCCTTATGAACCTGGACTGGAAGCAAAGTGTTTCACTGCTTTTTTCATGTATTCTGGCCCACAGACAGCAAAGAAACTGCAAAACTGACTGATCTTTTGCCCACTGGCTTGCAGCTTAAAGTTCTAGAGGCAGATATGCTGCTGTTGGGTGCTGTTGTTGTACCCTTGAGTATTGTACTTGCCTTCAAAAAACTATATCATAAATGAGATATTTTGAACATCATGTCCTAGATAGATGGCAGACAGATGGATAGATAGATGCACCAAAACCCAAGGGGTTTGTGTAATTGACTGTACAGTACTTGTGTTCCCAAGTACTTCTTTTTCATCGTTTTCTATTGCTTAAGACCTTTTTCCAATATCAGATACAGAAGTATAGAGGATGGTAAAAATCCCCAGATGTCATCCTTGCCCTGCCCCAGATATCAAAGATGAACCTGTTGTATCTTTGCCAAACAAGAACTATCCCATGACTCAGTGCATCCCAAAATTCCCCATTTTGGGGAAGCAAGTTAGCAAGACCGCTCTTGCCAAGACCACAAGTACGATCTTTGCGTTCTTGGTATTGAGAACCGGCCAAGGTTACCCATTGTTCTAACTATTAAACCTTAGTTTTTTGACAGCATTACTGAATTTCCCGGAGGAACATTCCCGAGGGATTAATGAAGTTTTCTTTCTTTCTTTCTTTCTTTCTTTCTTTCTTTCTTTCTTTCTTTCTTTCTTTCTTTCTTTCTTTTTCTATCTATCTATCTATCTATCTATCTATCTATCTATCTATCTATCTATCTATCTATCTATCTATCTGAGGCCTCTCCCAGACCCAGTGTTGGTCTTTATTCTTCTCTTCATCTGCTTTACTCAGTCTAAGACTTAATGATGTATGAACACTCTAGTGAAGTCATAATTACAGCTTCACCATCTTACACTCTGCTGTTCATTTGCTTTTTCCATACTCCTTTTATCATTCTCTCATTTAGAAGTTTGCCTTTTGTGTGTCTTTACAGGTGTCTGCTCTTCATCCCAGAAACCCTTTTTAATCTGACCACTAAGTACAAAGAAAGAAATAAAGAAAAAAAAACAGAACACCAGAACACCATATTCGTAATTCATCATTCATTTAGTTTTCTGCCAAATGCAGAGAAATTAAATTTAAATAAATTAAAACGTTTCAAAGTTGTCCTCATTCAACATTGAGTTAGATCATCAAAAAAGAACATGAAATTGTACAAAGAGAATGTAAAATATTTGTTCTTTCAGAGATCTGCCAAAGAAGTCCTTAATGCCCTGTATATCTGAAGAGACAGTGTCAGAGCTCTTTTAAATTTATTCAGCGCAGTTCATCTCCAAGTACCTGCATTAATCTCATCTAATTGATCCCTGTCATCTTAAATTTCTGTATTCCCCCAAAAGAGAACATGGCTTTAACGATTGTTGTTTAAGGTGGTCTGAGGACCTCATCTTGAATTTCTGGTATTGATTTGGAAACCTGTGACTTGGGAACTAAGTAAATATTTTCAAAGATGTGGGTGCCATAGCTTTAATATATTCACAAGTGAGGGAAGCAAAGGAAGGCTGAGAGCAGATCGTGGAGCAAGGTAGAGCCAGTACAGGGACAGAGCACTTCACAGGAGCTTAATCAGACAGTGTGCCAGAGAAGGAGGTGATACCCCTCGATTGCCTGCAGGAGGCCTGCTGTTGTACCTTTAAGATGGAGACTGAATCCAAAAATGTCAGGAGTCTGCATATTCTTATCTGATGTTTGCCGTTCGGTACTCTGATTTCCTTCCATTATATTTCTGGGCTAAATTGCTGACTCAAAACTGCCCTCAGCAACTGCATGGCTAAGAGCCTTGTAATAGACAGGTGCTGCGGTCTGGGGAGCTTCTCTCAACTGGCTCCATGCCATGGACATCGAGTAAGCGCTTACTAAAGTAGATGAATATGGAGGAATGTGTTAACCGCAAAAATGTCACCTGCCCAAGTTATTTCGGGTGAGAGGACTTAGCAGTCGAATAATGTGACACTGTAATGAAATCGTCACTGATCAGATTGAAAGTTACTCTCTCTACTGGCCAGCAGAATGTGCCTAACATTTCACTGTGATCACTTACAAGTGTGACCAGGATGTGGATAAGCATGCGATTGGCTTTGCTGTGCACTGTCTAGCCCAGAGGTGGGCAATCATATCCGCAAAGGGCCGCTGTGTGTGTGGGTTTTCGCTGCAACTCCCTAATTAGATTACTAATTAGAGGACTGATTGGCTGAAGAGTCCTCACACCTGGGTTTGAACAGCTGCCCTACAGGTTATCCCAAAAACTTGCATTCACACTGGCCCTTTGCGGATAAGATCAGCCACCCCTGGTCTAGCCCTGCCATCCTCAGCCAGATTTAATTCCGAGGTAGCCTTGATCCACGAACACTGTGACATTCACATTTAGTGTTAAAACATGCCTGAAAACAAACCTCAGAAGAGTATAGAATGGCACCTCGCCATCACACGATAGGTAGGTCACGTGTTCCTTCAGCCAGTGAGGTAGGTGACAGCGGGACCTTCAGCCAGTGAGGTAGGAGACAGTGGGACCTTCAGCCAGTGAGGTAGGAGACAGCGGGACCTTCAGCCAGTGAGGTAGGAGACAGCGGGACCTTCAGCCAGTGGGGTAGGAGACAGTGGGACCTTCAGCCAGTGGGGTAGGAGACAGTGGGACCTTCAGCCAGTGACTGGGAATAGGGTAGTCTAGGGGACCCTTTCTTCTTGCCCATCTCTGAATGCGACGGAGAGCTTGGCAAACGTGAATGTTTCATTTTACATGCCGTTCTGATGTTTGAAAGTGATGCGTCGCATGTGGGAGATAAAGACCATGGAAGGGCCGTGGAAACCACAGTCTGCCGAGAAACGGTGCCAGTTTGCAAAGCAGCGCAGTCGTTAACGAGCACTTCCAGATTTCAGTGCCAGGCGGAGTACCGCTGAGTTACCCTGGGCCAGACCGCTTAACCCTTCTCACATCACTGAAACATCTGCCTGGCTAATTGTACAAAACTAGAACCTGCGCTGGTTTGGCCAGACAAAAGCGTCAGTTCAGCAAGTAAATAATAATAATAGTAACACGGTAGTTTTAACACGGCACAGAGTGAGTCCTTAGCTGTACAGGAGGAAAAAGTTACATGGTAAATGTGAAGAAGAGAAAACTAATTTCAGTGAAGGCAGGTCTGAGGATGATTGATCTTCTCGAAAACATTAATCTTGCTCCCAGCACCTCTGCATCCGTTTTTTTTTTTCCCCCTGCTGTATTTCGGGAGACAGTTAACCCTTGATTTAACCAAAATAACATTGGCGGACTGTGTTTCTGTGAAAGCCCTTTGTCTCCTTGCTGCCCTGTCAGTCTGCCCCCTTCAGGGGCAATTCCAGAATTTTTTTTTTTTTTTTTTTTAGGTTAGGAGCCTAAGAAAGGCCATGATTCACACAGGGGGGGTAATCGTATAATTAGCCAGTTATATGATTCGAATTGTTGAGTTACGGGGAAGGGGACACTCCGGGAGCCAATCAGATTTCAGCTGGGTGCAGTGCCCCTGTGGCACACCCCTACCCCCGCCCCTGCATATCCACACTCCTGCTTTTCTGTCCATCATTTCTAGCTCAGGTGTTCAGCCATTTGAATTTGTTAATTCATTATTTTATCAGCGATCAGTCATTATTGCGTGTTTGCCGAGGTACATCCAGATAAAATCTCACACGGAGATGTTTCTCGCTACTTAAGAAACAATCTTTTTCTTGGCATTTCTTCCCATTTCCTCTGTACCAGTGTAGTTGTCTTTAATGACACGCATCACACTGACAGTGGCTGACAGGAGGCTTGGGGCGCGGGAGGTGGGCTCAGGGAGGAGCCGTATATCTCACTGTCAGCCGGTGGCTATTTTTGTCACATAGTGGGGTCACTTGAAACAGCAGTGCATCTCACCGAGGGCGAGCATGAATTTGCCGGCACCAAAGATGACCTGGGGTGGCAGTAAGGCAGGCGGCAGAGATCCCCCAATGTCCTCCATCCTCATCGAGCCAGACAGGGACCTGTCTATAGACTGCTGTAGTGTTGCATCACCAGCGTGAAATCCAGGTTTTAAATGGAATCCCTCTTATGTTAAGAAGCCTTTTGCTTAGAGGAGGTGAGTGGTCCAGACTGGCTTTGCCTCCTCCTGGGTGGTTTTTCCTGGCCATGTAACCTTTGCTACGCTGCCCAGAGAAGATGCCCGGGTAATGCTGTGTGGCTACAGCTGTTGAGTTACGGCCCAGTGTTTCAGGAGGGAGAATGAATGAGTCCATTTGTTTGAGATGAGACTGCCAGTGACCTAAAGTCAGGCATCCTCATCGCTCAGTCCGCATGTAATGCAAAGAAGAACATGTGTTATGTTTCCAAAACTCACTATGTCCTCAGATATTTTCCCAGATTTTTTTCCAGTGGACTGAGTGTGTTTTGGAAATGTGCTCTTCAGGGGTGTGTGCGTGTGTAAATGATACGATGGACTGACATCCACGTGCCCCCTGCCACATTGGTCAGGCCAGAAATTAATGCACGGATGCATTTCATGCTGATTTATTTGCTGAGACGGCTACCCTTTAGCCATTAACTAAATGGTACATCAGTAGTTCTCCTCCTGGGACTTTAAACAGAAACATCTTAGTTGCAAGTTCATTTTCTTAACTATCCAGCCATTGTGACAGATGGGTCTGTCTTGGGGGCGGGATTTGAGTACACACAGACCACACCCCCTCCCTTATCTTTGTCCCTTATTTTTTTACTGGTGCCTGAGCTGAATCCTGATTAAAATTGCCCAGCGTCCCTCTAAGGGTAGGATATGTAGAGGATGGATTCATGTTGCACCAGAAGAAGGTCGGGGGGTGGCGACACAGAATACTGACTGTCCAATAACTACAACCCCCCCCCCCCCCCCCCCATCGACCACCCTCACACACACACACACACACACACACACACACACACACACGTATACAGAGGCCGCACGATTAAAAGGGAGGTCCATTCCTCACTGGGGGCTACTGAGCGTGCTCAAGCACCCGTCTCTTGCATAACAGGGTGCTGATGGAAAGTTCAGCTCGGCGGATGGTGGAGGTCTCGCACCACATCTGTCAGTTTAGGCCTGCCCGAGTTGGCGACGGTTGCCATGATGCTCCGGGGCGGAGGGCGGCACGTACGACGGGAGCAGCCTCTCTCACCCCACGTCCCGCCCGTTCACTTTCGGCACACCCCTTCAATGTCAGAGGGCCTCCCTGCATGTACCATCTGCTTCCTCGCCGCGTTGTGTAATTAATAGCGCCGTATAAATGTTTATGTTTAAATTTATTTATTTTCCAGATGGTTACGGGAGTTTTGTTCAAGGAGAGCTCGGAAAGTCTGGGCATGTGAGCGGTGGAATAAGTGCCTTGAACATTAGGCACAGGTCATTGTCACAAGCGCATGAGTAGCTGCAGTAAATTTCCTGTGACATGGGGACTCACTCGGTAGCCCTGTCGCCTTGCACCTGTAGAGTATGAGTTTGATTCCCACCCCTAAATCTCCACGTGCGGAGTTTATATGCTCTACATGTGTCTGTGTGGGTTGTTCCAGGAGGACGGGTGTCTCTCTACTGCCTGCAGTGTGTGACTGTGTGTGTGTGGCATCCCATCTAAGGTTTCTCGTACACTGTACATTGTTCCAGGTTCACTGTGATCCCATACTGGATAGGCACTAATGGAAAATGGATTAGTGTAGGAAGCACTGAACCTCCAATAGAGTATATTACAGCAGTATCATACCAAAAACTTGTCAAGGTAGCCTTTTCTGTACCTTGTTGACATTTAGAATCCTGTACCCAGTGTATCATCACCTTTTAAAGCCATTGTCAAAGCAATCACGGTGTACATAATGGAGCTTTTATAATCAGCCACTAAAGAGTGTGCTTATGATGCACTTATTGTAGCGCCGTCGAAAGTCACAGGGTGACACAGGGTGCTTTTACCGTTTACGTTCCAGCCTGTTTGGGTCATTCTTTAGAATATCCCCTTGTGCTTTTCTCATTCGCCATCAGAGTTTTGAACCTCCATCAGAGGTATCCCAGAAGGCTGGTCTTCGGTGGGCAGGCCGGAGGCGGGTACCAGTCCCACCACAGCTGGAGTGTAAACCCGATTAGGCCTCCCTCCCTGCTCTGTGTCCCTTTCCCTTTTTCCAAAGCGGGAATGCCGGCCGACCGCCAATGGAAGGCGGAGCATAAAAGCCAGGTATAGTGGAGCTGTCGCGGGAGCGTGGCACATGACGCGAGCAGGCACTGGCCCACAATGCACTCTGTCTTCAGCGTTTCCTCAAAGCTTTTTTTTTTTTTTCTTTTTCCCAGACCACCCTTGGACGACTTATTGCCACACTACATTCCGTAATGCATCTATAATTAGCCCATGCCAGATTTCCGCGGCTGAAGGGCCGAGGTGCGTCAGGCACCTGCAGCTGGGCGCAGATCGGACGGGGAGCGGCTGCTGGGTGATTAGCAGGGCCATCTGCCCTCCGCCTGCTGACCTCCGTCGTCCGGAGGCAGCCGCATCAGCGGGAGGCAGGCCGCTTAAGCATGCCAACGTTAAACCGATAGGTTCCTGGTACCCCTCGCCACAGGGAGCTGCTCTTGTACCTTTAATGGATGCGTTTGACCTGAATTACTTCAGTGAAATCTCAGTGGAGAAGATGGGTAATCAGTAAGCTCTGTGTGCCGCTGTGGATGAACGTCTATGAAAAATAAACCAAATACTCCTATTTTTTAAGACTATAGTCTTTTTTGAGATCAAATTGCTGTGGTCACTAGAATTCCGTGCAGTTCTTGAGAATGAGAATGTTTTTCTTGAACTGTTTAAAGTTATTTTGATGCTTTATTCTGGATATAAGAACACCACTTCAGATAATCCCAGGGTGGAAGCCATATAAATGACTTTTGGAGACAACTGTTGATCCAAGGATTAAAGCGTGGAATTCTAATCAGGTTCTGGGATTAAAATATTCTTAAAATAGCTCTGAAAGTGACACCTGAATAGCAGTAAAGGGATTGGGATCTGCTTTTGTATGATGTCATGATGTCTCTGGGGGCCACCATTGCTTTAAACTCTCATTTTTTCCCAAGTCAATCACTTCGGACCAATTGGCCTCTGATTGTCCATCTGCTCTTAACAGTCAGTTCAACACAGGAAGCCTCAGAATTTCCTTTCATGTGCATATGTTGAAAAGTGATTGGTTCTAAATGATGGAGGCCCATAGCCATTCCAAATGCTCCATGGTGACTCTTTTTACTTGGAGAATATAAATGCAATTACCACGGTGTGTTCCACGGGTCTGATCAATAAAAGCATTTGATTATTCTATCCCTGATCCTGACCAGGGGCATGCCCCCGTGTTAATGAATGGATTTTTCTGACACCCCAGTGTAGATTAGCTCAGGGACATGCGCCTCTCTTCAGGATGATATCCTCACGCCTCTCCTGCCCTCTCTTCCAGGTTCTCGGGTCCTAACCTGCCTTCCCCCATCATCAGCAGTAAGAACTGGCTGCGGCTTCACTTCACCTCTGATGGTAACCACAGACTGCGGGGCTTCAGCGCCCAGTACCAAGGTGAGGTGCTGCTCAGATCGTCCACCTCTCCTCATTCTCTCGCACAAGCTGTGCCGGACCACCGCTCCTCATTCACCCGCACGAGCACAGCCAGGCCGCCGCTCCTCATTCACCCGCACGAGCACAGCCAAGCTGCGGCTCCTTATTCACCCGCACAAGCTCAGCCGGGCCGCTGCTCCTCATTCACCCACACAAGCTCAGCTGGAGCACCGCTCCTCATTCACCCGCATGAGCTCAGCCGGAACGCCACTTCTCATTCACCCACACAAGCTCAGCCAGACCACTGCTCCTAATTCACCTACACTCTTACTGCCATTTTAATGCAAAAGCAAACACAGTGACTGTGGTATAGCCAACGTCAGGTCTCTTAGACTCTGTTTTACCTAATGACAGAATATCTTAGTTTTTCTATGCTTGGTTTTGAATAATTACACTATCATTAACGTACCTACTACACATACAGGTCGACAGTTAAAAAAAAAAAAAGTGTACTTAGTGTACCCTTTTTGTCAGTGTCAGTGTAGTTACTGCATTTTGCCTTTGTGGGGCAATATTGGCTACATGCAACAGGTACATCGTAATGCTTGGTCACCCAGCCTCACTCAGAGGAGAGCCTAAAGACTCCCCCCCCCTCCCCAAGCTTGTCACGTCTTGCTATGAGCCTGTGTTGTCAGTCATCACAGGGCAATGGATATCAGCATGCGTAATTACAGTAACATGCGGCCAGGATGGTGGCTTCACGCAGGCCTGCCTGATCACTTACCCCCTTGACCCCCAAACCGACCTAGTTTGTTTGAGTACACTGTTTGTCTGTTTGTCTAGTCTGTCTGTTAGCTGCTGGCGTGTCTGTCAGGATCCTCTGCTTGTGTTTAATGGAATATATTTCTTGCTGAAAATTGGAGAACGATCATGTTTCTCCTTGTGATTGTTGTAATGCATGCATGCAAATCTGTTTACATTAATACAGCATGTGCAGTTAACAGTCCCAGTGAACATGCATGGATGGATGGGTCTAAGACTTTATATATATCTATAATCTGTTTTCCCAGTTGGAGTATGCATCTCTTTCAGGCGCATCTGTGTTACATCAGAGACAGAATGTGATATGCATAATTATGGAGAAAAATAGGGGAGTCGGGATCAAAGTGGAGAAGCTTAACGTGAAATTGTATGCATTTTAAGCACAAGTGGCATCGCTACCAATTTGTTTAGCTGCATATTAATTTCACACCGAGCACTTTAGAGGAAAGTCTTTGTTGGAAACCACCCAAACTCAGCAGTGTAATGGTGGGAGAATATGAAGGAAGGATACAAGAGAGAGACTAGCCTAACTGAATAAATCTAATCCCAATCCACATTAATCTCGGCACCTCCATGAGGACGATTATTATGAAAATTGGATTGCAGGTGCTTATGTTAGATAAATAAATGATGCATTAACTGTGTCAGGAAAGGGGTGAAATGAACAAGCTCATTATGAGATTCTCAGATGGCCCTTCCTGCAGAGGGACTTCTTGACTCTTAAACGTATCTGGCTCTGGTTTTCCGCTCCTCTGTCCTGGTGCCTTCTGTGTGGCCCTGTGGTAAAGCTGCCAGTGTAGTGTACGTAGTGGGACAGATCATTACAAATGGGACCAGATGGCAGAATGTTCAGAATATGGACTTCTGTAGTGGACTTGGATTGGCTGGTTCTGATTTAACTTGCCTCATCCGTTGCCCATATGTGGAGTGTAAGTACCTAAAGTATAATAAAAAAAAATAATAATTACAACACAGCTCTTGCCGTGTTTAAATTGATGTTTCCTCCAAGCACTCCAGTTCAGAAACATGTGCTTAGGCAAATTGGTGTTTCTAAATTACTCTTGGAGTGCAAGCGTGTGCCCTGTGATAACCCGGCATGCCATCCGAGGTACCCCCTGCCTCGTTCCCTGTGCTTCCTGAGATAGGCTCCGGCCTAAGGGTGAACCCATGCCGGATAAGCAGACAGACAGGTAGATGTATATTTAGCTACTGTAGCACACCTCAGTCAGTACAGACGTGTTGGCACACACATCCAGCTAAGAGAATGAGAGTAAAGGTGCTGCTTTTCTCGTGTGTGAATCTCTAAAAGCAGCATCGTACACAGGTTTACCTTAATCGGATTATCTCCTATCACACACATGCGCACGCACACACACACTGAGGCATCATCAGGCTCTATGAGGCGTCAAACCGTACACTGGGCATACATTTCACATTTCACAGACAACCGGAATATGACACGCGCAAATTGGTGTCTGCCGCCGTAATTGATGCGAGAAGGTGCTAAACAGCCCCATGGAGCACATAGGACCGGTGTGGGTGGATTTATCTACATAAACGTCTCTGCTGCTGTCGCTAACGATCGCTAATGACAGCGAGCGCTAACGGCCGTGTTAAACCACTCAGATGCCCAGCAGCTGGCTCTTTGTCGTCACATTGCTGTTCACTCTGAGTGCCGTTTACCAAGCCGGACACTGCAGAGTGGACTCAGGTCAAACAGCTCACTGCACAGCACAGCATAGCATTTATTTCCGTCTTCTTACTTGAACCAACTTTATGCAGCCTAATCGAATTGAAATTTGGGATGGAGACCCATTCTCCATAGAATTAATGATGTCTAATTTTGCACATTTGATTCATGGTACGTCTGTCCCTACTGGCTTTGATTTGCTTCAGGCCCTCGGATGAGATTTAAATTTCACAGGTTCATTCAGTTCTTTCATCCAATGTATACACCCTTTCCAATAAAAAGTGTACATGACATACTAGGTCATTTAATGACTCCTTTACAATGAGGATCCTTCTCATTTAATGACTCCTTCACAATGAGAATCTCGAGACTCTGACTAGTCTGCTTTATTACCATATCACCACATGGAGGACCTTGGTCTTATAGAAAGAACACAGATTTGCATTAATCCAGTCAAAGGAGAGAGGCTGTCCAGGGGGAAAAAAAAAAAAAAAAACAGTCCCTACAAGTCGTGTTTGGTGGTGTTTGCTGTTTAATACTCTCTCAGTTGAAGACAGGCACATAAAATATGACTTTTATTATGTACTTAATCATACATAGCAGAATACTTACATATAGATGTCGAAGATGGATATGGTTCATGGTAGATTAATGCAGATATTATTCACGTCAATGATATATTCATCGAAGTTGAGGGTGAACTCATTTTTAGACAAATAACCAGAATTTTGTTTAAACACAGTATAGTTGTTCTACAGATCACGCAAGAGGACTTGACGGAGTGTCAGTGCAACATTACATGATTCATGTGTATAATTTAATGTGACAGCCTTTCTTTCCATGGCTTATTGCATTGTGACATAGTGGCAAGGTATGTCAGTCCGAATAAGAATATCATGTAAATGTAAGGCAATGAAATGCGATGTAATCTGTGCGCGCTTTGATGACATGTGCGACAGAGGCTGCCTCGATGTGCTCATGTGCTAATGATGAGGAGACAGGATCCGGGAACGGTGCGAGGGAACTTTAATGATACAATCTGCAATCGTAGTCAAAATCTAGAAAACCAGGCGGGCCAATCGGAATCCAAAGATGGCATTTGATGAAGAGAAAGTGGGCAGAAAAGAGGCAGGCGAAAAGGGCACTAAACGAAAATCAAAACCAGGATCAGTACATGGGAACAGGCCAGTGAAGATGCAGACAGGCAAAGCAGAGAAGGCTCAAAGGTGCAGAGACAGCATATACATGTGTCTGAGCAAGTCGGACAGGTGACGTAGGTGTTCAGGTGAAGTGGAGCGTCAGAGGGCTAGGCTGGACCCAGTGGAAGTCCTGAGCTGGATGTCGGATCCGATATGGCGGTATAAGAAATGGTTTTGCAGATATTGACACAAACTGGGTAACCCATTTTTTTGAGATTATTTTTCATCCAAGGAGTGTGGAAGAACAGGAATTTGTACCATTCAAAAGTCTTAAGCAGTAAAAGAAAATGATGTTTACATGATCTTCATGTTGGCGTAAAACCATGATATGTCTGTAAAAGTGTGTCAACACATCCATTTCAAAACCTCTCCTAAAGTCACCCCAGCATCTGTGGCAAGTGTCCAACATACCCATGTATTTCTCACTTAACCACTAGCACACCTTGTATGGCTAATCAATACCTCATTAAAGATTTAAACTAATAAATAATTAAGTGAGTTGTTTGTGAAATGTAAGGGATACATGGACAGGGCTGGAGAAGTTTGGGAACTGAAGTGGTGCTTAACCATTCAACAGGATATGAGTAACTTTTTGGACAAAAGCATAAATTTTTGCTTTGTTAGTTTTTCTTGTTATTCTTAATTTTGTTTTGTTCTAATGATAAATTGTGGTTTTATTACAAGTACATGTACGCTTACTACTTAGAATTAAACATCTCCTTTGACTGCCTAAGACTTTTGCGCAATATTGTACACACACACACACACACACACACACACACACACACACACACACGTAACATCCATCCACCCATACATCCATCCATTTACTTTACTCTTGTCCTGCCAGATATAGCATTATAGAATTTTATAGATTCCCTAAAGGTACTAATTCATCACTTAAGCTGATCATCACAACACTATCAACTCAAATAGCTTTATTTATTTAAGCTTGTTTGTTTATTAATCTGTATGCTTGTTTTTTTTTTCCATTTCTTACATTTATATTTATTTTGCAGACATTTTTTTTTCCAAAAGCGATGTACACATGAGAAAGCAGAGTCATCCTGCCCAGGGGTTAAGGACTTTGCTCAAGGGACCAATGATTTACACATTTTTATTATTAATACTGTTATTAATATTGTTATTAATGTTATTTACAGTGAAGAAGATGACAGAGCTAAAGTCCCGAGGTGTGAAGATGCTTCCAAGCAAAGACAACCACCACAAAATATCCGTGTGTAAGTCACTGGGGTGGAGGGGGGGTGAGGTGAGGGTGGAGGTGAGTCAGTGGAGTGGAGGGG
>JAODLC010000050.1:14102406-14134590 GCA_026781145.1 Hippopotamyrus pictus
ATTTACAAAGTGAGCCTCAGTATTTACAAAATGAGCCTCAGTATTTACAGTGAGCTGCAGTATTTACAAAGTGAGCCTCAATATTTACAAAGTGAGCCTCAGTATTTACAAAATGAGCCTCAGTATTTACAGTGAGCTGCAGTATTTACAAAGTGAGCCGCAGTATTTACAAAGTGAGCCGCAGTATTTACAGAGTGAGCCGCAGTATTTACAAAGTGAGCCGCAGTATTTACAGAGTGAGCCGCAGTATTTACAAAGTGAGCCTCAGTATTTACAAAGTGAGCCGCAGTATTTACAAAGTGAGCCGCAGTATTTACAAAGTGAGCCGCAGTATTTACAGAGTGAGCCGTAGTATTTACAAAGTGAGCCTCAGTATTTACTAAGTGAGCCTCAGTATTTACAAAGTGAGCTGCAGTATTTACAAAGTGAGCCTCAGTATTTACAGAGTGAGCTGCAGTATTTACAGAGTGAGCTGCAGTATTTACAGAGTGAGGCTTGTCGCCAGACGGCTGAGCTTCACAGGCACAGATACTCGGAGGCACAGCCACGCACTTGCCTGCCGCCCCCTACATGCACGCAGCCATGCACTCGCCTCTCTCCCCACAGACGCACAGACATACGCTCGCACACACTAACCGAGGCTAATAAAGTCATGAGATGCGACGCTTTAGACACGGGGGGCCGCAGTTTGGGCCGAGCGCCGCTCAACGCCCAGACTTGTATGAACATAGTATCACCCCCCTCCCTGAACGCCGCCCGCTGCCTCACCAGCTGTCGCTGGCCCCGCTCCGTGTCCTTCTCGCCTCTCCACGCGTTTTCCTCAGTGCCGTCGACGCGGCCCGACGTCTCCGACCCGGCCGCATCGCCAGGGCGGTGGGGGGAAGGTGATCCTCAGCATTCCCGGTGTTCCCGGTCTCTCTTCACGTTCGATCGCCGATGAATGTGAAAAGCCACTGCAGGAGTCGAGGGCAATGTGCAGAAAATAAGGAGAGAGAAAATAAAAGCAAACTTGTGATTTATGGATAGCCTCAGGTGCAGGATGGAAAATCGAGATGGCAGAAAGGGAAAAAAAGTTAGCAAAACAAAGCAAAGAAAAATAAACAGTGAAATATGACTGCTTGATGTGCACTCTTCCAGTCGGGTGGCGTATGTAGATAGGCAGAGAGAGGCAGGCCGTATAGTTGGGTTATAGCCTCTGTCTTTCTCACTCCCCTTACTGTGTTAATAGGTGTCTCTGCAATATGTATTTAAATGTTTCGATTGGACGATACTCATTAGGATGTAGCTGTAGAATTGAAAGCACCGGTGCTAATAATTGTCTCAAAACATTTCTCAGAGCATCAATTCTACCTCTGATTGCCATTCAGAGCTTTCCTGTCTCCGGCAGAACAAGAAGGGAACAATTTGTGAACACATTTCAAGTAATCTTCCTATATCCTTTACTCACAGTATCTTGTTTTTTTGAGCCTCAGACAGTCTGAGTGTTCTTTCCTTACCTGGTAATCATACGGTACAGGGATTCCCTTTGCTTTGCGGTACAGAAAGATTATACTAGGCGCTATGCCCTAATCTTCTCTGTATTGTCCAGCGTTACTCTGCTATGCTGCCTCCCTGCTGGGCATCCTGACGTGTTACGTACCCTTGTCTGTGTTCTGTGCTCAGGGTCCGCTTTCTGTGTTACTCTTTGCTAATTACGTGTTAAATCTCCAGAGAGCTTTGTGTAATGGCTACTTCACAGCCTACCTTGACTCGCGGTGATGACTTGATGTGTGCTAACTCGCCTTCTCTGTGTCTCCCTGCCCAGTCTCCTGCTTCTTCAACTTTACCACCCCATCCGGCGTGCTCCTGTCACCCAACTACCCCCAGGAGTACGGGAACAGCATGCACTGCGTCTGGCTGATCATCGCCAAACCCGAGAGCCGCATCAACCTGGCCTTCAACGACCTCAGCTTGGAGAAGCAGTTCGACTTCCTGTCCATAAAAGACGGTGGCAAGGCCGAGTCACCTATCCTGGGCACCTTCTCCGGGGATGTGCTGCCATCCCCCATCACCACTAGTGCCCACGTGGCCCGACTGGAGTTCCTCACGGATCACACCAATACGGACCGGGGCTTCAACATCACCTTCACAAGTACGTAAGCCATTGGTGTCCAGTCTCTTGGTGCCGTGACACTGATGTTCTTTAGCCCATGTTGTCACCGCACGGGTTGTCATGTGTCCAAACCAAACGAAAACAAAATGACGCAGAGTGAACGTGACAGAGAAATAATCGGGAAGTTAATGGAGACTGATTTCACCAAACTGAACATTTTTTTTTGGCCTTTTTGGTTTGTTGGCACCCATCTACAGTTAGGTTGACATGTATGGCAACAACGCAGCCAAGCGACATTCCCTTTTGAATAGATACTAGCTTGAATGCCCTTGTTCATTGAGTTGAGTTTCATGCTCTTGACACAGTTCGGAATCCATTGCAGATTCATTTCAGTGTCTGGCACATTGCATCAGTGTCTGTAGTGTCAAATTGTACAAACAAATACAGATCACGATGACCATGATATAAAATATAAAGAGAGTAAATATCATCTGTATGCTAAACACAAAAAATTAATGTTGACAGAGCAGCTACAGCGCTGTTTAACTCCCTTAGAACTTTCTGTCGCAGAGTGGCAGTCTTGGCCCTTCTGTGTCCTCGTCAAGCAGGTTATTTTTCATGTCTTTCTTGTTTATATTTAGCTTTATTAGTCTAGCTCACACCACTCTGAAATGGCGGTTAATAAAACTTTTATAATTTGAAAGGAAAATATGTGGATGAGGTCAGATTTTGTTCAATGTGCAGATGCCCAAACCCATAATATGTCATTAAACTTTCAGGACCAGATAGTGAGTCCAGATTCTCCAGGGATTCTCTCAAGGGCAAGAAGAAGGTGCTGGGAATTATGGCTTTAATTGTCAAAGAAACAGGCAAACAGACAAAGAAATAATGAAAGGCAGGCATGGTTAATTGGAGCTGACGTCGTTACAGACGTCTCCCACCACGTGATCCGCTGACGGGTTCTCCTGGGTGGTCTAGTCCTATCATCCATGTTAATTACGAAGATGACAAACTCCATTGAGAAGATGGTTGCTGGTTTAATAAATAGAACGATGGTGATGGATGAGCTTTGGGGTGGCTTTGGGTGCGACGGACTGGCGGGGGAATTAATCATCGCGAGCGTGTCACTGCTGTGTCGAACCACGGAGGCTAAGATGGCCCCCCCATGCGGTGCTGACGTTTATGGAGGAGCTGGGCTCTATCCCCAGGTGATGCATCGTCCCCAC
This sequence comes from Hippopotamyrus pictus, assembly GCA_026781145.1. NCBI lineage: Eukaryota > Metazoa > Chordata > Actinopteri > Osteoglossiformes > Mormyridae > Hippopotamyrus > Hippopotamyrus pictus. The sequence continues at coordinate 14,105,725 of JAODLC010000050.1, forward strand.
ATCCGCTGTCGACGGCTGCGCAAGCCTGCCCAAACCTGGGAATCAAGCTCCGAAGTTTCTGAGCCGTATAAATCAATCTGGTCTTCCTAAGTGAAACAAATTAGATCCAAAAATAATAAACAGCTGCAGAAAAGTTTGCTCAAGGAGCTGTAGTTTCGGGGGTCAAGTTGCTACCATATGCGGGATGTTCAGTAATAGTCCCATGCAGTGTATGAAGAAGAGTCTCCTCACTGATCCTCCCTCCCTTAAACTCCACCCCCAACCCACAGCCTTCCGCCACAACGAGTGCCCAGACCCCGGTGTGCCAGTGAACGGGAAGCGCTTCGGGGACAGCCTGCAGCTGGGCAGCTCCATGTCCTTCACCTGCGAAGAGGGCTTCATCAAGACCCACGGCTCGCAGACCATCTCCTGCATCCTGAAGGATGGCAACGTCGTGTGGGACAACGCCATGCCCCGCTGTGAAGGTGACTAGCCCTTCCTTTCGTGGGTGGATAGGAGTAATAATATACCTACTCCTCATTTAGTGACTATCTCAGTTAGCAACCATTCCACTGTGAGATATATATATATATTTTTTTTGTATATTTTTTTTCTTCTTTTTCCAATCGATGCATGCATTTATGACCAAATTCCGTGCATCTGCCGACAAGGCACACCGGAGTGGGAGTAATGCTGGCGTAGCTGTATGAGAACTTTATCTGAATGGGACAGTGGCAACCAGTAATCTTTTCAGTGCAAAGCACAGTTGCACTGACACCAAGGACACCATGATTTTCACTTAGCAACTGTTTTACTAAACGACTTGGTTGTTGAAACAGAACTCGGTCACTAAACGAGGAGTGGATGCAATAATAATAATAATAATAATAATAATAATAATAATAATAATATCAGGCACTCCTGCTGGTACATTTACATCATAGGTCACACATGAGTATGGATTTCTCATGTCTGTTTTCCCAGTTTGCATGCAGATGTGGCCAGTTGTTTACACCAGATGGCTATAATCTCAGGCAGTCTTCAGCATTTTTATTCATTATATAAATGTAGTCAAGCATACAAGAAAAAAGATTATTCCCTCCCAAGAAACAAAAAAGAAATTAAATAAAATAACGTGCGTCCTGAAAAAATAATTTTGAGCAAAACTCATTAGTAAATGCAGCTGGAAGGCTGTGGTTCCAGATGTGCGCACCTGTGATTCGTAGCGATTCGTAGTGTGATTCGTAGCGTGATTCGTAGTGTGATTCGTAGTGTGATTCGTAGCGATTCGTAGTGTGATTCGTAGTGTGATTCGAAGGGTAGCTCCTTTCAGGAGTGATTGAGGTTTAAGTGAAACTGCTGAAAAACATCTGCATCCCCAGCAAACTCCTTCTTGAACCCCCAATACAGAGACCAAGAGGACCAAGGACAGCCCTCTGGCATGCGATTGGACCTCATTAAAACAGCACCCACACTATCCCAGGCCTGGACCCCACATTCCATGCGAGGGCTAATGCGGATGCATGCGCAGCTCCTTTCGCTGCAGTTGTAACTGAGCCATATCCCGAACTCCCTGTGACAGCTGACCGACGGTAATAGTGTAGAACAGCACAGCTCAGGCAGTGCACCTGTGAGCGCCCCTTTGATTCCCCGGGAGTTGTGCTGCTACTAGAGGCGTTACTGGGTCAGCAGGCTGCGTGGCGGGTGAAGGAAGTGAACTTACGACCGTGAGACTGGCGGTTTACCTCCTGGGGCTCGCTGTTGTACCTTTGAGCCTGCAGCTTCACATGTGTCAGAGAAAAAACCCGGCTGCACGCCCCAGCAAGAGTGCAAGGCATGCGAGTTCTTTCTCCTAAACGCACACAGCATGCTGTTGCCTGTCCGTCTCCTGGGTAACATGAGGTGGGGGGGGGGATACTGTGGGTGCAACGCCAGCCCATCATAGGGCATTGCTCGCACACCAGTACACCCAGTTGTATGTTTTTGGGCTGTTGTGAAGACAGGCATGTCTCTCACAAAGAGCCAGGGACAGGAATCTGCCCCCCAGGTGAATGTGCTACCCTATCCTACGTAACTACGTGACATTACGCATGAAAGCAGAGAGGTTACACTCAGAAAGTGCAGTGAGGCCCATCCTGCCGTTATTATGAACCAAGCAGGCTCTATATTTGGGTGGACCGGCTGGTGCGGAACAGGAGCATCTGTGGTTTCTTCTCCCTGACGTAGCCACAGAGCTTGTGTCCAGTAGAACCCTGCTTTTAGTCAAAGTGGTCACACCCAAGCCTGGTAGCAGAAGTGAAAATGGGCTGTACCACCTGCTTTGCTGGGGGGGCAGTCAGCGGGTGGGAAGGAAGTGCTGAAACCGAAACCAATAATTTTGGAAAATTGTTCCAGTAACACTGTCACTCTTATATGTTGCTAAGCCGCTTACCATCTGTGGACATTTTCACAGGAGGAATCAGAGGGTTCAGCAGGTGCAACAGCACAAACCTTCGGGGGGCATGAACTGAGAACCTTGTGGGAGCACATCAGTATACTTGAACCAGCATTCCTCCCGCTGCTCTCGGTTGGCTCAGACCTTAGACTGACAGTACTGGCAGCACCGCCTGTGTAGCTGATGCCTTCCGGAAGCATAGCAGTCACCCGTCTTCAAATCCCACGGTGTCCCCGGGAGCTTTACACCGAGGCAGGAAGTCAGATTTCAGTCAAGCGTCATCATCCTTCTAGACAAACTTGCCGCCGCTGAAAGGCCTCCGGGAACTTATCTGCATTTGAGCAGGCTTGTAGACATGATGGGTAACCGGAGCTGCCCTCCAGCTCTGACACGACAGCTCCTGAGAGCTTCCGCAGATACTCGGATCCTGTCCAGATAGCGTGCTTCCCGTTCTGATGCTCTTTTCCAGTTGTCTTAAGTTAAAATCCGCATAAACTGTTGTCATTCTTAAAGATGAGTATGCTTCTTCTGGAGTTTACAAAAAGTTCAGTTGCTCTCGAGGGGATCTCTTCAGCCGTGCCACAGCATCTGACAGGGTCTCTGCTGTATTTTTGTACCCGAAACACCCCCCCAACCCAAACACCCCTACAGCTCCTTGTGGCGGGGAACTTAAAGCCCTAAGTGGCATCATCCTGTCCCCGGGCTGGCCTGAGCTCTACAAGGAGGCCCTGAACTGCGAGTGGATCATCGAGGCCCCTCCTGGCCACCCTATCAAAATCATCTTTGACAAGTGAGTGCTGTTCCTGCCTCGGCCCCTCAGCCAACCCTGCCGAACTCCCTGCAGCTCACTTTCCTGTTGTAATTCTGCAGTTACCATTGCTGGGTTGTAGCCCTAATATGACAATGATGACATTTATTTATATCTGCCTGAGGATCGTTCCATTCCGGTAATCTGCGTCTAATTTGTGTGATAACGTTTAGTTCTACGTGTGAATGACAGGCACACGCACTCCAATTCCTTATGTCGTACACGATAATTATCACGCGGCTTTGAGACACGTGATCATATCCGCATAGTCACAAGGTTCTCCGGAGAGCCACAGTCCCGTGTAGCGAGGCGTGTGCTGCATTTAGTTGGGGTTGCGCCCCAGACACATGCACACGTACCACAAAGACATGACCAGCTAAAAACAAATGCATGTACATTAAGAGAAGATCACTTTGCAACAATAACGCTAATGCAATCAACAATAATGCAGTGTCTCAACCCAGTCCTCATGGACCCTCAGGTGCATTTTCTTCTACTTCCCCCCCAGCTCCCGACACACCTACACCAGGTATTCAATATTCTACTTTGGCTAGAAGCTGGGAGAGAACAAAAATGTGCACTCTCTAGGGTTCCGGGGCAACTGAGTGGAGAAACAGTGCATTACTGAATTTGCGTTATTGTTGTGTGCTTGTTAGTGTGTATAGGTGTACAAGCAAGTGAGCTTTTCTCAATGTACGAGACTGGGTTGGGAAACATTGGAATGACACAACGATCAGAAACGGTTCTAAATGACCCAGCTGTTGGTTCCTGCAGGTTCCGGACGGAGGTGAACTACGACGTGTTGGAGATTAGAGACGGACGGTACCCATCGTCCCCACTCATCGGCAGCTACCAGGGCACGCAGGTGCCGCAGTTCCTCATCAGTACCTCCAACTTCCTGTACCTGCTGTTCACCACGGACAAGAGCCACTCGGACATCGGCTTTCGGATCCGCTACGAGAGTACGCCCCCCGCGATGGTGCTACCTTGTGCCCCCGGTGTTATTTTTGGACTTCTTAGCTGTCTGACTGACGTCACCGTAGGGGCGGTGAAGTACCTCCCCTGGCATGCCGAGCGTGGCTCAGTCGCTGTTTGACAGGCACCTCCGAGTCCTGCAGGATCCGCCGCGCCGACAGCTGGCGCAGGCCGCGTCGCGTAGAGAACCGCTGCCGGCATACCCACGTCCCGCACGCGTGCGCACCACAACCTCTTTAGAACGAGACTGTGTTCCCGTCAAACATCTGGTGTTTACACCAGTGCATTCTGCCATAATTAAAGGCTGTCATATTCTGATTGTACATGTAAAGGTTCCATTGGCACATCTGAAAAGAAGCTGCACTTTAGATGTTGTGCTTGAGTTTGAATTAGCGGGGAAACAGATTTTAAATTCAGAAATTTTCCGCTCAGTATGTTTTTGTACATAATTCAGTTTGGACAACTGAAAATTACATGACTAACTTGCCTGTTTAACTTGCGCTCTAATCCAGAGTGACTTAAATAACAATTTTGATGCTTTACCCATAATCTGAGCTTCTTGTTCAAGAAAGGTATGTTATGTACATTTCCGAATGGTAAGGTGTCCTGTCCCTATTTAGATCCTGAGCCTGTTCGTTATTGGGTTCCGTGAAATCTACAGGAGAATACAGATGACTAGTTTCTGATCAGAAAGCTCACGAAAAATTATCTAATTATCTGGTTACATGGCCTGTTCTCCTGCCACTGGAGCCTGCAGTTGGGATACAAGCAGCCACTTTGACTCAAATTAAATGGACTAAAATTGAGCTGTCAGTTTTAACAAGATGGAAATAAGAAATTAACCACTCAGTTCGTCTGGACGTCTGAGCTTGTGTTCACATCGTGCCATGCCCCCCTGCTTTAATTACAAGAGACACCGAAAATACTTAACAGCTGAGACGCCCTAAAGTAAACAGACAAAAAAGGATGTGCTGCTATGGTAACGATCTGCTTTAAGTGAAATCACAGTGCACTGAGGTCTAAGTCAGAGCATCTGTAATTGCATAATAACTCTACCCTCTAACTCTAATCAGAGGGCTGATTTTGCAGTGAGATAAGCAGATTGGCAGGCAGGACTTCAGGTAGCTTTGTGACAGAGCAGAGACTCTGCTGTAAGGGCAGCCAGTGGCTGCGGCTGCATGCGAGTCACGTGCGACAGTCCCGCTCACCGTCGCGCCGTAAAGTTCAGCCTTCTCCCCGTCCCAAAAAAAGTACACTGGCACCATACAGCAAAAGCTTGTTTCTGCGGATGCACATGACCTTTAGAAATGCGTATCATACTTACATAATATAACAGCCGCATTTCCTGTGAGCACTGCCACTAGAATTACCCTGGATGCATTCCCTGATTAACTAAGTGCTCAGCAAATATCCAAACGTGGTATAAATGTCCCACATATACACTACTCCGCATAAGTCTCTTTTTAGCATGTTTAATTACACTTAAATCTAACTCAGCAGTGTTTAATTCCTCAGGAAATAGCTATTTAAAGATTAGAATATGTACAAATGAACAGTAGTACGATAAAAAATAATAATGTCTTTTGTTGTCCACAAAGTTACTGATAATTTGCCAGATGGCTAGAAGAACATGGTTTGGTTCCAAAACTTCTCCTGAAACATTCCACGTAAATTTTGCCACCATCTCATAAATATTAAATTCACTTTCTGAGATTTTGAGCCGGACAAGGTGCTATATAGTGGTCCAGTTCACAAACACATGGGTATAGTGGAATGTTTCGCTTTCGCTAAAAATGTATAATGAAAAAGTCAAAGTCATTTTATTGAACAGATTTTCACGTGTTGCTCAAACATTAATCAGTTAAACACAGAAAAATGTAGAAAAAAAATATATCTATATAAGAACTATTCCTTTTTTGTAAACTAGCGATACAGGTGGTGACAGTTTGCTTAAGCAGGTGCATCATGAGTGGCACAGTCACTGGGCAGCACTGTGACTCGGCAGGTGGTACAGTGACTCTGTAGACAGCATAGTGACAGTGGATGACATAGTGACTCAGTGGGCAGCGCAGTCACTTTAGCAAGCAGCTCAGTGATTCAGTGGGTGACACAGTGACTTAGCAAGTGGCACAGTTAGTCTGTAGGTGGCACCGTGTCTCAGTGGGCAGCACAGTGACTTAGCGAGCGGCTCAGTGATTCAGTGGGTGGCACAGTGACTTATCAAGCAGCACAGTGATTCAGTGGGTGGCACAGTGACTTAACAAGCAGCACAGTGATTCAGTGGGTGACACAGTGACTTAACAAGCAGCACAGTTATTCAGTGGGTGACACAGTGACTTAACAAGCAGCACAGTTATTCAGTGGGTGACACAGTGACTTAGCAAGCGGCACAGTTAGTCTGTAGGTGGCACCGTGTCTCAGTGGGCAGCACAGTGACTTAGCGAGCGGCTTAGTGATTCAGTGGATGGCACTGTGACTCAATGGACAACATGGTGGCCAGGTTCCTGCTCCTTTGTGTGGAGTTTGTCCCTCCCGTGTTCATATATGTTTGCCTTTATACCACAGTCCCCACATATATTCATTCAGGGGGTTGGGTGTGTCTAAATATCTGAATATGTGATGGTGTGTCTGTATGTCCAGCAATGGCCTGAATTTTCCTCCGGGGTGGAGATAATCGGCCTTGTCTCCGTGTCTCCACCCCCTCACTGCAGTTGTGCAGCTGCAGTCAGACCACTGTGTGGACCCGGGCATCCCAGTGAATGGACAGCGGCATGGGCACGACTTCTACGTGGGCGCGCTGGTGACGTTCAGCTGCGACGCCGGCTACTCGCTGAGCGACAGCGAGCCTCTTGAGTGTGAGCCCAACTTCCAGTGGAGTCGTGGCCTCCCCAGCTGTGACGGTACGTACGCCCCCCTCCCCCCCCCAGCCAGAGTAATCACTCAGTTGGAAGCAGTGACATAATGGGGGTTTTCATAGGACTGAAACAGACCTGATCGCGTTGTCTTACAGTATGTCTGCCCTGCTTTCTCCCTGCCTCCCTGTTTCCCTGCCCCTGCTTACCCCATTAGATCCCTTTCTTCACCATTTTTATATCATTGGCAATAATCTTGTAAACTCCATTTTAGTGCATCGTCAAAGCTGGGGACACAGTAACGATAGCTGTGTTTCTATGTCGTTTACGGGATTCCCTGCTCCGCTCTCGCCCACGCTAAAGCTCTCTGCGGAGGTTACATTCATGGGAATAGCGGCACCATCCTGTCCCCCGGATTCCCAGACTTCTACCCCCACAACCTCAACTGCACCTGGGTGATTGAAACGTCCCACGGCAAAGGTCAGCGTGCAGCTACCTCCAGCTTCTGTGACATAAGCATGGACACTTTTATTGGACAGACCACCAATGAATCTTCATGTCAACAATTTGAATTTATGCTGCATGTTTCTGGGATCGTTACCAATATTTTTCTTTAATGGCATTGCATTTTTGATTCCCTCTATATGGTGTTTTCCGTCAAGTGCTTTACGACAAGGCACTTATAAAAATACTGTAACAAGTGAAACCTGATTGACTGACATGCTCTGTTGACCTGGAGTCACGCGGTAGAATGTCAGTCTAGCAGGGGATTGATCCAACTTTATTGTTAGTTGCCAGCTGTTTATGTTCCCCTGTCACAGCAGCAGATGTCATCGAATCGATACAAGTGCTGCGATGATGATGTCACCTGTAGAGTCGAAGCCAGCATAGTGTTCGATTGGTCCTTTTACTCAGGACTTTAGTCTTTAGCTCTAATTGTATGGGTTGTGGTGGTCATAGCGTCGGACTGACGATCGCTTTGCCCTTCTTTTCCTCCGTACAGGCGTGCAGCTCACTTTTCACACCTTCCACCTGGAGAGCCCCCACGACTACCTGCTGGTGACGGAGAACGGCAGCTTCTCAGAGCCCCTCTGGCGTCTCACAGGATCCACGCTGCCTCCCCCCCTCAGCGCCGGCCTCTTCGGCAACTTCACCGCCCAGATCCGCTTCCTCTCCGACTTCTCTGTCTCCTACGAGGGCTTCAACATCACCTTCTCTGGTAGGCGAGCACACCGTCCAATTCCCCTCAGTATTTTACACTAGAACCATCATTTCCCAGGCCAATGAACATCAAGCTTGTTTAACTGCCAAGCAAGACATACTTCGGTTTATGCAGCCCTTTTGTTCGCGCTAATGTGCCATGAGTGTTAATAACAGCAGCCAGTTGAACACCCTCAACCAAAAAGCCATAATGTTCTTAATAGACAGGCTGCTCTGTCACAGCACTGCATCTGACAGTCTCAACCAAAAAAGCCGTTATGTTCCTAAGAGAATGGCTGCTATGAAATTATAAAGCTGAAAAAAAATTAATTGCAGTATGTGTTATATAAAATGCTGGCTAAATAGATGTAGTTTATTGGTGATTTCATGTTCATCGAAGTTTCTGCTTTTTAATAAATGCATCAAGTAATGGCATTTTTTTAACAAATCAATTCTGGTGAAACAATTAAAAAATGTGTTTTCAGGGTCGCCAACTCTCACGCATCTGGCGTGACGCTCATGCTTTCAGATTCTCTCGCTCACACAGGAAATCTTGCGGCAAATTTATATTATTCCATTATAAACTTAAAATTAGCTGCATCAAAAGCATTGGGGTAGTTTGAAAATCCTATAGACCATTTATAAGGTTTTAATCCAACTCTTTCATACATGTAAATGCATATGCATGTGAAAAATCTCACTCGGGCCAGCTGGCTGAAGTTGGCAACCCCATGTTTTATTTGAAATGAAAAGTAGAATGCACTGTTTTTGGCTGAAGCAGCTTGTCATTCCGATTGCGTTGTTACTCCGACTAATATAAAACAAATATGAGAAAAACATTACGTGTCACATTTTATATCTTTTCAAAATAATAATAAGACCACCCATAACCTACTGTAATGGCTATTAAAGTGATCAGTTCTTTTGGTATTTGTATTAAAACGAGACTTATTACTGGTGTGGGACTGTCGAAACCAATGCATAAATGAGCGCTAAAATATATGACATTAACCCAACTGTACTATGGGCTTTATGGCTTTTTTTGGGGTGACAGTGTAACTCTGTTGCTGTGAGTATTACTGACTGTCCCATTGTTTTCTTGATGAGTTAGCAGTATGCTAATATGATGGCCCATGAAGAAAAACACAAGGTGTGATACTCACAAGTACGTGCCCCTGGCGGTTAAAGGGGTGTTAAGGGGTTTCAAGACATACAAGGTCAACAGGGCCATTGCACCTCCAGACACTCGTCCTGACATTCACACAGGGCCGGGTATAGGATTTCTTAAGGTGGGGGCCAATCAGCCGGCCCCACCTCTATTTATACCTGTCACTTTAAGAATATGCAAATGACATGCAAAGTGCATGCAAATTAAATACATACCGACAAATGATATTTGAGAGATGACTATGACTCTTTAATGTGTGCCTCTCGGCCCCGCTGTCTCAATCCCCCCAGAGTACGACTTGGAACCCTGCGAAGACCCCGGCGTGCCCCCCGACAGCAGCCGCAAGGGTCTGCAGTTCGGAGTGGGAGACTCCCTCATCTTCTCCTGCTTCCCGGGGTACCGGCTGGAGGGGCCGTCCCAGGTGACCTGCCTGGGGGGGCGGCGGCGGGTGTGGAGCTCCCCTCTGCCCAGGTGTGTTGGTAGGTGGTCACGTGCTTTCATCTTGCTTGGTTAACATTATAACCCCCCCCCTTCGAATACCTCGTCCAGCCTCGCCAGCAGAGAGAGGAAGCCAAACTCGGACGGTGCATTTTATTCGCTTAGGAGATGCTTTTCTCCGAAGTGACGTACATCGATGAGAAAGCAGGGTCACCCCTGCAGCAACTGGGCTTTAAGAGCCCTGCTCAAGGGCCCGATGCTGAAATCTCTCTTCTGACGGTGGGATTTGAACCAACATCCCTCCAGTGACAGACAGCACGCTAACTCACTGATCCACCCCCAGTATGAGAGATACTGTTTTCAGTGGGGCCCTACACAACATGGGACAGCAGAGATGAAGACCTGTGCTCCTCTCTGTCGCTCATATTTCTGTCTTTCATTTGTTGACAGTTTAAAGGGTCGTAGTTTGAAGCAGTGGAATCAGAGTTTCACCAAACTCTAATTTAAAGTTTGCAGTATTTTATTACGGAATACCTTGCAGGCCAGATTTCTCAAAATCACCAAGTAGCGGAATTGCTGGAGGTGCTAGACTTAGAAAGTAATTTGTTAATGTTGTGACAGTTGAAGCAATAATTAAGTTTAATGTATTTATTTTTTGCCCAGCACTGACTTGCTTATGGTGCCTGCAAATATTGTTTACGCTTCTCCAGGAACTCGGTCAGGCTGTTTCTATATAAGTAAATATTTGAAATAGCTTCTTGAGTTTGTCTGTTAAGAGTTTCTCTTTTACACCCTGGTAATATTTGAGTATCAATTTTAAACACGTTAAGAGAAATGCAATTTGTGATAATAATATGTCCAGGAGAGGGTGATAATGGAAGTAGGCAGCGTTCACAGAGATAGGTGCAGCTAAGCAATTTAGAGGGAGTCTTATCGCAGCTGAAAGAAACAATCGCCCCGGCAACACGAGCAGCATCTATGTCGCTGCAGGTGTAGCTCAGGGCCACAGAATCCCGTGCCTGGCTCTGAACTGCCAGAATTGTGCAATGAATTTAGTAATTCACCTGAATTAGGAGTAATTATGCACCAACCATGCACTCGAGCTTCTAAGCGTGACATACCTGGAGTCGTATCTGCAAGTGCGAAGCGAGCTGTAAATCTGCTGAGTTAGAGCTGGGTCTGTACTTTTTTTCCAGCATTTATTACTCTGCTAAGTAATTTCTAGGCGGGCTGTGGCTCCAAAGTAATGTACCCCTGCATGCGAGGCCAGTTGCATGAATGAGTGTGTCAGGATGTGTGTAAACCTCCCCCCCCCCCCGCCCCGCACCAGGACCTGACATGGCTCTTCTCCCCCCATCCCAACAGCGGAATGCGGATCCTCCGTGACTGGCACCCAGGGGGTGCTTCTCTCGCCCAACTACCCGGCCTACTACGGCAACAACCACGAGTGCATATACTCCATCCAGACACAGCCAGGCAAGGGCATCCAGCTGCGTGCCAGGGATTTCCGTCTTCAGGACGACGATGTTCTCAAGGTGATGAGTGGGGCAAGGGGCTGTGTGGCAGCTTGAGCGGGGTTTTTGAGGGAGTCTCATTTCAGCAAGATTTGCAAGTGAGGCATCTGAACTTGCTTTGCTGATTGAGATCGTAAAGTGCATTTTTCCCAGATCAGAGTGCCCGGTTTGAAGAGAGGCTGATAAATTTTCTTGCGTCCACTGCATCACAATGGCGGCCGTGCGCGCAGGTTTACTAACGCCCTATCTGTGTGCCAGGTGTACGATGGTAACAGTAACAGGGCCCGCTTGCTGGGCACCTTCACGGGCATGGAGCTGCTGGACACGGCCCTGAACAGCACCTCTAGCTTCATGTGGCTGGAGTTCATCAGCAACTCGGAGAACACCAGCAAAGGCTTCGAGCTGCACTACAATAGTGAGTGCCGTCCCATCTCCGCAGACTCGACAGGATGTCGCCTCGATCTGTAGCCCCCCCAGCATTACAGATCTGGCAGGAAGTAAATTTGTCTTGGTACCAACTGAAACAGGAAGTGATCTCTAGCCATCTATCAGGTTCCATCTGCCCGGAACTAACCTGTACACATAGCTCTGTATCCATAACGATCAAGACAGGAAGTGACCTCTATCTGCAACTTTCCATCTGCATTACCTTGGCAGGAAGTGACCTCTTACTTTCAGCACTGAGCACTCAGGAGCTGACCTGTATCTGTAACTCAGTATCAGTACCAGCCGTGGCGGGAGGTGACCTCTATCTGTAAATCTCCATCTGTACTACCTTGGCAGACTGGGAGCTCTTTCTGAATTGATGCACTCCCCCTCCCCGCCCAAGCCATACAGAACTGATGTCATTCTGTAGGTGTAATAATAATCTAGAAAGTTTGTCCCACAATCAAAAAATAAACAAAAAAAGTGACACAAAAACTGTTCAGTCTGTTGTTATTAGAGATTGTTGGATGTTTATTAAAATTAAAGATATTGGTATCAGTCCGACGTATCAGTCTTGGGCAATTTTTAACTGAATGCACTAGAACTGAAGATATAATTACTAAAATAATGTAGATGATTCGGCAAGAGGCTCAGAGGTTAGCAGATCGTTGTGGAATTTGACAAAAATATATGTTAATGGTATCTGTCAAAACTGCCATGGCGGGGCACTCCTACCTGCTGCCCCGATGACCAACATGTCGGCACCCCCAGGTTCCTCACCTCTCTGCGGGGCCACGTGGGCTCGGTGTACCAGGTGGCCTGGTCGGCGGACAGCCGCCTCCTCGTGAGCGGCAGCAGCGACAGCACACTGAAGGTGTGGGACATCAAGACGGGCAAGCTGAGCGTGGATCTGCCGGGCCACGCTGATGAGGTGAGGGGGAACCTGGGGGATTAACACCGTCTGCCATGGCAACCTGTGGAATATTTCATCATGGCATCCGCTGTTTCATATACGCACACAGGTGTTTGCAGTCGACTGGAGTCCAGATGGGCAGCGGGTTGCCAGTGGGGGAAAGGACAAGTGTCTGCGGATGTGAGTCTTACCATGTCTTCTGTGTTTTTTTGACAACCGATGTGATGGCCAGACTGACGCTCTGCTTTTCTTCCTCGTACTCTCTCAGCTGGAGGAGGTAGCTGTTTTCACTGTGAGCTGGGCTGTCGCTTTTGCCTTCTGCCAGCCAGGAGGTGGAAAAAGCCTTAACCAGACTGTTTACCCTCAATCCACTGCTCTACACATCATGGTGGTCCAGTGCTGCAGTGCTGTCAAAGGCCAAAAGCATTGTCTTGTGGTGTGCAGGAATGTATAGATGCTTATTTTAGTACGCTTGTACTAATGTCACATGTCCTATTCCACTTCAGCACAGAGATGCTGAAATATGTACAAGACATTAAGCTTTCATTAAATGTTACCAACTGAAATCCTGAAGGTGACTTTAACTGTAATTAGCTTGATATCTGTGATCCTTGTTTCTGCTATTAATTAGGGATGCCTGTGACTCGTACTTCAAAGAGCAAGGGTCTCTCTCCACCTTTAAGTTTGAATCCCCATTTTGCTGGGTTGTTGGACCAGACTATGAACAGACTGAGGAGAAAAACAAAATGGAGCTCAGTTTATTAATAAATATTTAATTTTATTCTAAAATCCCACCCCAGAACAAAGTTTAACTGGTGACACGTAGGAGGGATGTGAGAGACGGAAGCAAGTTATGGGACACATTGTGGCATTTTGTAGCAAAAACCATCGCGAAACAAGGCGCAGAAAAACAGTACCTGCTTTTGGCACGTCTGGACAGCCGAGCCAGTAGGGGGCACCAGTTCACCTTGAGCGTGACAATGCTGACCACCAAAGGCTTTGGATGTCTAGTGCAGTGGGTATATTACCCCACTTCAGGAATTAAGAGCACTGGGCACAATTCTACACAACATTTAGACCCCCCCCCAATGAAAATGGCAGCATAAGCAGGAATGTAAATGTTACAGTGCCAAAATGGCATCAACTGAAGCAAACAAAATTTTGTACAAAAATGGGAATACAGATCTAACAGTATGTCAGCCACAAAAAAATCAAACTAAAATTCAAGCTCACATCGCTATAGTTTAATCCTGGTTTCTCAGAACCAAGTGCTCAGCCGGATTGGAACAGTAGTAATTCTGAGCCATCTCCACTGAACATGCCTCTGTACAGCCCAGGTTTAGGTACCGGTTTGTGCATAGCAGCAGTATGAAATCCTAGCCTCTAGACTGAGATCTGCTCCACTTTTCCCAGTCCTTCCTAAGCTGATAAATTCAGTGCTAATAGCTAATTTAGTTCAATTAGTGAAATTAGTTCAATTTCTCCTTGTGATTAAGTGCTCATGTACAAAGATGTTCATATACTTTAGGCCACGAGACCCAAGAGAGAATACTAAAACTTTAGGGTGATTATAAATCGATAATTCAAAAATAAACTTGATGAAAGGCCATTCCCATAATTCTGTTCCCAACATAAAGCGAAATGACTCAGCTCTAAGGTAAGAATACAAGTCTGTACACTAATTAGCGTCAAACTGGCTTGTGCTACTATTACCGGCAACTTTGTTAAACAGCTATCCTACAGCAAGGCAGTAAACTCCGAAGAAAAAGTGCAATGCACTGCTGGTATTCACACCCTTTGACATGTCGTCCGCATTGGACCAAAGCCCGACCAATCAACAGTGAACAGATCAAAATACCAGAGTTTTCCACAAAAAAAAAAAAACTCCTAAAATGTGTCATAACATAGAATTACATCCCTTTGTTGAACAGTAGAAAAAAAAAATCATCTTGTGCGTTAGAAGCTTGTCAGTGTGGCCAGCATTTCTACATCTACTCCATCCCTCTGCCTCCGCATCCTTCAGTCCGTTTTCCAGACGTCGTTGAGCATCTTGACGACTTCCTCGTAGATGACGAAGACGATGGCCACGTCCAGGCACACTCGGCCCAGTCGTGGGACTGTGCCCTTGTAGAACCTACAGGGCGGCGACAGGAGCTACGTGAAGGCGGTGGTAAAGTCACAGGACGGAGAAGAGATCACGGGTCATACGGGTGAACCGTGCTCACAGAAGCTCACAGAACGCTTAATTCAGTAGAAATATTTAAAATTTATTGATTTTATAACAAAAATCATTAGTTTATTCATTTGTTTACAAAAAACCCTGGGCGCCGCTTTGGGTGGCTGCCCTTCGCGGGCAACTTACTCCACAAAGAGCAAGCTGAGGGAGGCGTAAAGACAATTTCCCCCACGGGGATTAATAAAGTATCAATTATTATTATTATTATTAAAGGAGATGTTCAGAGTTAAAAAGTTCACTGACAAGCAATTTCATTGGGTGTTTTTTAATTAGTAACATCTTTGCAGCAACATAAAACACCAAATATTAGTATCCCTATGGGAGCCAATGAATAGAATTGCAATAAAATATAAAAATAGCAATAACAGAACTGAATGAATCAGTCAAAAAAAATGATGACAATAAGAAGAAAATGTGCTGAAGTGCAGTTAAACATTACTTGTTAATTGACTTTTGCTATGAAACCAATAAATTTGCAACATTTTTAGAAAATTAAAACAAGCGACGCAAGACTTTCTGTGAACAGTGTAGGTTTTGAATAGCCTTTAAGATTAGCATAATAAGCATGGTATTCCAGTTAGTCACAGCATGCTACTTTTACTGCCCATGCAGATGCCTTAGGTAGGAGCTACATCACAGGGGGGGGACTATGAGACACTCACGCTTGTGGACCTTCGTTGCGCAGGATCTGAAAGGCACAGTCAACGGTGTTACGGTAGCGGTGAGCCTCCAATCCCTGAAACAGAGAGTACCTTTACACATAACAGGTCACAAACATAGACCAGCTAATGCAGAAACAGGAGTAAAAACACCCAAAGTAGTCTGCGATTGGCGCCCTCTTTACAGTTTAAAAAATAACACACAGACACAGACCTGCATCCTTGTCTTCACCACATCAAGAGGTGTGTTCCCAAAAACACTCGCAGCCCCCGCCAGTGCCCCAAATGCCGCCGTCACCACTGGGTGCATCTCACGCCGGGGATCATCGCCTAGGGGGCAGCAGGCAGGGTTACGCCACGTAACAAAAAATGTCCCATTGATCTTCACTCACACACTTAAAGATCATGTCATTCAGTAAACCCAGTGTTTCCCAATCCGGTGCTTGGGGACCCGCAGACAGTCCACGCTTTTGCTCCAGCAGAGAGTTGGGTGGGAGCAAAAATATGGACCATCTGGGAGGGAGTAAAAACGTGGACTGTCTGTGGCTGTCCAAGGCCCGGGTTTTAAAACACCAAGTAAACCTATGTGAACTTCTAAAAATGATGTAACGGGCCAATAATATGACTTCAAAAAAATACATCAACGTTCAGATCATAGTTCCTTACCTGCGCCCCCATCTCCCCATGTTTAGAGGTCTGTCTTCCCATCAGAGTGGTCTAAAACTCCTTTATTTGTGCTTGAATCTCTTACAGGAAGCGCAGGGTCCCATCCTCTGTCCTTGGCCCACTCACCTTTGTACCAGTTCCGGAGTGAGGTCATCACGTAGAATCGAATAGCCTGGTTGGAACCCTGTTTCAGCACAGTGGCGGTCAGGCCCTGGTAGGTTCCACGCACCCCTGCACACAAAAAAAATCAAAACAAATAAAGTTCGAGAGCTGCCTATACAGGTGACCTGTTGAGAACTGAACCCACAACCTTTAGGCTAAAAGTTCAACTAATACATACATAATTAAAATATGTACCGGTAACGGACACCAACAGACTGGGGCTGTATGAATAAATTAAAGCTAAATAAAACAAGGATCCAGTTCTCAGATATGATGAAACGTCATTAATTTGAAACAGGACATCAGTATTCGCGTTGCTGCAATTCATCGCTCTGACAGACCCCTACAAAGAATTTGAAGGGTTAGCACATAGACAGCAACACTCTGCCTTACCCTGGTCCCTGATGATCTCTCGTACCCCATGGAAAAACCCTCTGTAACGAGGCTGCAGAGAGCACTGATCATGAATGAGCTTCACCTAAAACAGGCCAAAAAAAAAAAAAAAAAGGCAGAAGCGATGTATTTACTGTCATTATTACAACTATAGATCTGTATCATGCTTTGGAGGTGATGAGTTTTGGACACCTAGGTTGAAGAAAATTGGACCAGGATGACCTAGATGAGGGGATCTGGGTTTGCAGGGAATTTTTGGCTGGAGCTTCCGAGTTGTAAAATCTTAGGCTGTCAAAGAAAATGATGTTTAAATGATATTCATATTTCGGTGTAAAACTTGCTTTATGTTTGTCAAACTATCAGCTTAGCCACTTCAAAACCACCCCAGTGTTTGCAGCAACCATCCAATACACCTATGTACTCGTAAACTTGACCATTTGCATACCTTGCTTAGCTAATCAATACTTCACCAAGTTATTTAACTATCCAAAACTAATTAGTTAAGCGAGCTGGTGGTGAAATTTAAACTGATACATTGAATGATGGGGGTTTGGGATCCAAAGTGGTGTTCATCAAGCCATCCAACAAGACATCAGTAACTTTCTGGAGAACAGAAGGAAATTCTTACTAGTTTTTATTGTGTTACTCTTTATTTGCATATGTTTTAATGGTAAACAGTATTTTTTGAGGAAATATGTTTAACCCCCAGATAAATCGTACATAAACATGTTCTTTTTGGCACTGTGGTTCAAATCCAGACCCATGTGCCATATATAGGCTGTGGACATCTGAAGGGACAATGTTTACGGCCTCGATCACTGCAGCAGCTGCAAAGAGACATGGCCAGAAAGCAGCTGGAGAGAAGCGGTCATGGTGAAGGAGGTCTTCAGGGTGAAGCTTCTACAGGAATATGGCGTACTGGGTCTGCCGCTGTGTGCTAATCGGTCCCCGTATGAATGTAGCAGGAGTCATGCCCGCATACTTGGCACAAAATCAATGTCATCTAGAGTGAGTGTTGACCTCTGGCCTGGTCCTGTTTGTTTGGGATTTTCAAGATGGCTGGAAGGGCATCTAGTACGGAAGCCTAGAGGCGACATCCATGTTATTTGTGGATGTTCTGCTTCCCTGCCTCTAGGGAACGACCGCTCACCTTGAGAGTTTCCATGGGGCAGACCACCAGGATGGCCTCGGCCACGCCCGCCCCGAGCCCACACATCAGGCTGCGGGTGTTGTCCAGGCGGCCATTGGCGTCTCGCAGGGGGTTGCTGAGCAGCTCGAATGTGCCAAACCTGAGAAGGAGCATGAGGGCTTGGTGTGATCATGTGATAAGACGGTCCATACCTAGGGTGCCCACCTAATGCATGTCAGGAAGGGCACTATGAGCTACGGCAGGGTTTGTAAACTACCGTTTCAATGAAACGGGTCCAGATTTCACTTCTTGCTGTGTGCTGATTGGTCAGTCTCCTATAATCATGCATGTGTCACTAATGTTAATGTGAAACTGCTGGACAAGTCTTTCAGTAAAGGAAACAAACCAGTAAAAGTACAAGATGAACCAAACAATTTAGCCGAACACGGGAGCCTCTCAGTTTTAACGTAGTTTGTAAAACCGGATGTAGCTCACAGTGTCCCCCCCGACATGGATTAGCTGGTCATCATAGCCACGCCTCCTAAAAAGCCAAACCTCCTACAGGTTTCATTTTATGTTTCTCTGCATCACAAAATCTGGGACTGGTTTCATTTCAGGAGCCACTCACACCTGGAGGAGTTAAGCCACAGTAAAAGCTCTTGGATCAAGCATTCAATATCACAATTTTTAAATATCAGTCTAAAGATTCATAATAATAATACTATTCTATTAAAAATTTACACTAAACTAAAATTAAACAAAAAAAACAACGAAAGCATTGGGAAATACATACATTAGTTCCTCCGCATGCCTGTGGAGCAGATCGATTTAGTCTTTCAGCTTGTTTGGCCATTATTTACCTCACAGCCTTGTGTGTGGCAATAACATTGCAGCATGTTAAAATAATAGCACAATGATCATTAAAATGAGTACAAAATGATTAAAGTAAGAAAGTATTTAGCTACAATTAAGTATTTATCAAGACTAACATTCAATTATCCAGAAATAACTATATTGCCGGATTGGAGAACTCTATCCCACAGTGACAGAGGACTTAAAGCTGCAGTATTTATTACTACCATACTCACGGCTATACTCCCACAGTGATAGAAGACTTAAAGCTGCAGTATTACCACCACACTCACTGCTATACTCCCCCAGTGACAGAGGACTTAAAGCTGCAATATTATTACCTCACTCATTGCTATACTCCCCCAGTGATGAGTATGAATGCTTGTGTGCGTTTGCAAGGTTGTATCCCTACCGGACGGCGGATTTGGGGATGGACCCATAAAGCAGGGAACTCAGGCCTCGATAGAGCCCCCGGAGACCGTGATCCTGCACGGTTAGTCTCACACAGTCACCTGGGTGTAATACACACCACCTTAGCACACATACACACCAAATACACACAAAAACTAATTAAAGTGGCAGTCAAACACCAATAGTGTAGTATCAATATAAACCAGGTAGTCCACCAATGATCAACCACTTGTTCTGGCCTCACCTATGCCCCTATATCTTGGAGGATTGGCTCTCTCATCCAGCTGAAGTTGCGTCTTCACATACTCTGTGGGAAAGGTTATGCAGATCTCAATGCCACCTGCAATACCTCCTGCAATCACAGGAAAACCAATAAAACAGTTAGTATACATTTCATTCTCCCATTGGTACAAAAAAACAACAGTCATTTATGTTTATCTGTATCACGCAATTAGTTGAATTTGGGACTTATTCCCATGATTATGTTACACATCAGTTTCACAGATTCTGATCACAAGCTGCTTAACTGTCAGCTCACTGGCAAGAGAAGACCTGGCTCATATTACCAGGAAGGCATTCTGCTTAAAAATGTATACCATCGCACAAGTTCCTCTAAGTTTTAATAGTATACATAATCGAAAACATTTCTGTCATGTCTGTCGATTTGCATGTATGGGTATTTTTTTAGTAAACCTCATAAAGGAGGAGGAGGAGATCCTCAACAGTCCCGTAAATCCCCGCTTTTAAAAGTTCGATTTCTGCCGCATCGACTCGAATATTCCGCTGCTAACGTAACTTCAATGAGATATGACACTGTCGGCCCCCGAGAGTTCCCAATCCCCAGTCTCACAGTGGGACAAACCAGCCCAGCTATATGTAAACCTGAAGCGCCTTTGCACATAAACAATCAGATGGGGCTGAGATGACCACCACATTGCATGTCCTTTATCTTCAGTGCAGGGGTTTTGCTACCATTAGCTATTTTCCTACTACAGTAAATTAAAGCAATCGGGCAACACAACATGCTCAGAACTGGCCAGTAGCTGACGCCCACCCCATAATTAGCCTTTGACTTAGGAGTAAAAGCCCCAAAACACCCAGACGGGTGGTGCGTCGCTCCAGTACCTGCCAAAATCGCCTTCCCTGGGTGTGTTATCTTTTTTCCTCCGATCGCTGCGGCCGAAATCACCCTCCTAGGGGGACCCAGACGGCTCCCACCCGGCAGACAACACCTAGACACCACCCCCGTGAACTCAGCACTCAGGCGCTTGTTCGGGTTCTGCGTGCGGAAACGCGCCGGCTCGGAGCATCCTCGCCGGGGCTCCAAGCTACTGCACGGCCCCTCTGACACAGAGAAAGGCTTCCACAAGGACGACATTATGATTTATTAGTAGCAGCTGTGTCAAGCAGCAACTGTTTTAAGCGAACAGTGGCACAAACCCAAGCCGCGACCCAATCGCGCGAGCTATAGACTGACGAAGCACAGTTCCATCCGCAGCCGCAGAAGCTCATGAATATTAAATAAGAAAACGATGTCTTGCAACTGGAGGCATCGGCCCATGCTCGTTTGTTCTGGTATATTTGATGCGTTTCCTATTGATTAGCCCAGGCGACCAATGGTATCGCCGCACTTGCAAGAGAATCCAATGGAATCAATCCGGGGTATCCTTAACCTCACGCTGTGGTCTTTCATTGGCCAAGAACGCACCGCCGAAATCGTTTTGGTTGGCCACACGCTGGATACGCTCTCAAGTCACTGGGCGACGCAGACGTACGAGATCAACTAAAGGGCATTCTCGAAGAACAATGTAGCAGCTGGGTCATACAATCGCGTGGTGATCTTGGGCGGGGCCACGGAAGACATGGGCGAACATGATTGGCTAAGAAAAGATGGTTTGTGATTCATCGGCACGTACGATAAATCAGTCGTATAAACTAATCACATATAAAGATCTGACCATCTTCCCGACCGCCTGTCCACTGTCGAGTCACTAGTGACCCTGGAACCTATTCGAGGAGACACTATTGTTAAACAAAAACTTCTGGCTTGATTGAGAAATAATTAATTTCTTCCGACAGCTCATAGCATCAGATTAATCGTGAATTACACTAGGCCGTTTTTGCAATGAGCTTTGTATAAACATTTCTTTTCCGAAACTTGCCTTGATTATTTTATGCATGTATAAACGACTCTAGCTTGATAGCTGGACAATTTAATTAAAATGGCTAATGTAATTACAGTGTTTAGCTGTTGTCCGATAAAGAAATAATATACCATTAACTGGCCGGTAATATAATTATTAAAGCACTTAATTAAATCTCGAATGTAATTGGACATCTGAAATTTGAAAGTAATAAGTAATTTTATAAGTAATTGGGAACAGCATGTTTTGTACTTGTATTAGGATAAAGTCTGGGAATATTTAAATTTAAAAGTATTTTTTTAATTTAAAGACAAAAGTTATGTAGCGAGGTGCAGTTTTTCTGTTTGTGCCCTGTGGTCAGTGATACATTGTAATTAATGTTTGAGAATAATAACATGTTTCATATGGGTCAATTACTCTTTATCTGAAACTTTCCTAATCCATCCATTTAACATAATTCATCCTGTATTTCCGACTCATCACCATTAGGTCTATTTAAACTATTAGCAATTTTAGACGTGTTGTTTGAAATCACTCAATAGACATTATTTCCAAGAACAACCAACAAGAAATTAATCATAAAAATACATTGCTTTTAATATTTTCCGCCCTAATTTTTCGGCTCTTCTGCGGCACGGTTGTGATGGAAGCAGTCACGGTTCTGGGTTTTAGATGGCGCTGTGCAAAAGGGAAATAAACTCATCATGGTCCAATCCTTTATCTGAGGTGCTAAAACAACAGCACCAGGGACCGTACACAGTAATGAATACTTTAAGTCTTCATTACACATGCCAATGATTAATCAGAATTATCAGAGCTGATGTATCTGCTATGAGGAAATCAATTCTATAGGTACGTCCGTAAGATGTGCAAAGCAGATTCGTCACAAATATCCATGCAGTGAAATTTATTCACATTTTGACGATTAATATGGAGGTATTACTGTTTCAAAGCCCCATAAAACGCTTCTTCAGCCTGACTGGGTTAATTTAGCAAGCAGTCGGCGGTATGAGCAGAGGCCCCCTAGCGGCCAGATGAATAACCTATTTGAGTATGTTCAAATCAAATTAAATTATAAAATTATATTTGAAGATATGGCTTGTGTTAGTCATATAAGTGTAAAATAATAATTTACTGTAAATGTATTTCTTTTTCACACATTTATTAAGCCATTAGCATTGATTTATTAATTTCTGTTTATTTAAAAACTTGACCAGGGCAGCTATCCACACAAGGCTCACAACTGATACCTTACATTAAGTATTTAACAGATAACGCAGCAGATATTTTTTAATATGTGGGAGATTCGTCATTTAGCGTGTTCCACTCGGGGCAGTTACTACTCCTTGGTAAATGTCTTCACACAGCCAGATGCACTTTTGTATCTGTTGCCTTGATGCAGTTTGCTAACTGCACAGACTTTCCAGCCCTGAAAAAGCAGACATTTTGCCTGGAATCGGACAAGAGGGATCAGATTAGCAATATCTCTGCTGTGCTTTTTGATGTGCAGTCTGAACGAGTCGAAGTAGAACACTGTATCTATCCCAAAATTTTACTGAAGCTACAGTTTGGAAACAGACTAAAACAGTACTAATAAAAGGGAAAATGATGAGTTATTTTGTCTGTGATTGCCACTGTTTCATCTTTCACAGTACTGAACCTTTCACTGCAATAATTCAGGTCTATTCCCCAATTCAAAGGTACATCAGCAATTTCCCTCATATGGCCACATAGCTTTTTCTCACACTGCAGTTTCTTAAGTACTCCATCCAGTTCCTGGCTGCAGTATCAAAAGAAGCCTGAGCTCGACAGCTGGGGGTGCTATACAGGCCTTGGCTATACCCACCTTACCTCCATATTCCATGCCATACCTCATGCCATCGCAGTGTGTCTGTTGGTAGAGCCAGGTGACAGTGGGGACACATGGCAGCTGTCTCCTCCTGCCCCCCAGCCCCCCCTCTATCCCGTAGCCCCTCATTGCCCCACAGTGGGAGAGCTGTCGAGCGGGAAGAGCAGGCTATCCCAAAGTGGGGTCTGGGATCCTGCTGGTAGTGCACACGCTGACCTCTAGGGGGTGCTATTGGAGTGTCATTCACTGACTAGAGGATGAAAAGACCAAAATTACAATTTACACTTATTTTCATTTAGCAGACACTTTTGTCCAAAACAATGTACAAATTAGGTAAAAATGCAAGTAAGGCAAATGCATTACAAACATACATGCTATCAAGGAGCTGACTAGGCATAAGGGTAGCTAGGTTTTGCTTCTAATTAATGCCCAGTTAGAAATGCAAGTAGTATATAATTTCAGGGACGGAGATGTCAATTAGTCAGCTTTAGAAGTGTATAATGACATTGGGTTCATTAAATGTCAGGCCAACCTATCTCAGTTGTTTGGCTATCCCTGTGTTCTGAGATAATCCTCATTTCTCCTAAATTGAGGCTTATTTGAGGCTGGGAAGCAGAGCTAAATGGCAATATTATATTCCCTGCAGTACTTGGTGAGTGTAGTGATGTCAGTGACTTGAGATGGCAGCTATGCATACAGGTATAGTGCAACCAAGACAGTATTTTCTTCAACAGCCTTGGAAGAGTTACCTGGCTTCCCGATGGCTCATCTGGGGGAAGCGACTTCATACAGTACCAGCAGGGCACCATTCTCTGTCCTGCAGGGAGCACACCAGGGTCAAAGTTAAAGAAAGATAAGGGTGTTCAGCGCTTGTTATCATTTTTTTTGTTGCGACTAAATTTTATGCAAAATTTTCACAAGTAGAAAACAAAAGAAAACGATGAATATTGCGTGGCACACCTGTGAACCGTTGGGCGACGTGGGCTGAAGGGCCACCTGGTGGTGCTGAAAAGCCTTGCGGGACATGACCAGGCCTGTTCTTAAAGTGCTGGGGCTCATCCGGAACCTCCTCAGCCTGAAAGAGAAGCAGTACATCAGAACAGCAAGGAGATGCAGACACTGGTTACGTCCAATGGTGGCGAATAAAAGAAAGCGAGACGTGATTGGCTCTGTGCTGATGATGCTGAGCAAAGGGCTGTGATTGACTGTGGTTCTCACTTGGCCTTCACGATGTGCTCCATGGAGATCCAGGTGCTCCTGAGGAAGACAGTCTTCACAAGCAGGGTATGGGCATTGCTGACATGAGCTCCCACGCAGTACTACCTCCTCACTAGGCACGTGTATGTTGTTTTTTGTTGTTGTTGATGTAGGGAAGAAACGCAGAAATAGTGTGTCACCAAACATCGAAAGGGATCATAAGATCAGATGGACGTTTGCCCCTTCTAGCAGAATGTCTCAGGTGACATAGACCTGAGTTAGAACCTCTGCCAGGGGTATCTTTAAATCCTGAGCACGCAGTTAGTCAAAGGCCTTTCTCTATCAGCTCTGCTGCCCTGCCAACTTAAGTATGCGCCCCACATCTATCCCCTGCCATTTGAGACAGAATCTAACCAGTTGCTGCTCTGCTCAAGTTCCATTCCCGCCATCTGCTCTTTCTCTGTGATGTAGGGGTCATCTGTAGGTTAGGGGTGAAGGAATGGATCTGCCCCCCCCTTATAAATGTTAAGGTACTAACCCTAACCCTAACCCTCCGCCTCTGCAAACACAGGTCAGCTAGCATGTTCTCACCTGCGCCCGCGATGCTGCCCCTCCGCCTGGCCGCCCTCCGCGGTGACCGAGCTCTTCTCCATCTCTGTCTGCTTCTGCCTTGCATCAACCACCCCCCCCCCCCAACCGCAAACGGAAACCGGAGACGATCAATAATTGATGCCTTGGAATGGCTCACAAGCAGATTTGCTGTAAAGTGTAAGCATGGGGGCCGTGTCAGATGTCATTTTGGTCTGACATTGGCCCGCACCGCCAACACTCGAACAAACCTTGACGGCCGTGAGACAGAGTGCATGAAATATCATGTTTTTAGCAGTGAACCGCAACATTGAATTATGCCCGTTATCCTGGGGCAGATTTTATTGTAATGTAAGATATCATTTTAAAGGCAAATTCCATGACTGTGGAACCGCTCACCAAAATCTCAGTCCATTTAGGGCCAGAGAACGCACATCTGAATAAGGCGGGTCCACGGGGGGCACAGCATAAACTCCACTTGCCTGTTTACTTTTGAAAATAACCTTTTGTTTTTTTTTTGTTTGTGTGTGTGTGTTATAATTATTTAAAAAAAAAACATGGATATAATTCAGGCTTTTGTTAATAAAGTTTTAGTGGTTTACATGAAATTATTTACTGATTTAGCTAAATTATTTGGTGATTTTTTTCTTTTGGGGGGGGGGGGGAGTTGAGGTCCCCAACCACAACCACGCCCCCCAAATCCTCACCATATTTTACACCCATGTCCATCACAATAGGTCTCTAAGCTCAATTAAACTTCCTAAAATCTTAAATAATTCTGTCAAATTTAATATCATTTAATTAGCAGGAAATAGAAATGGTCACAGGTGACAGGTCCAGTCACTACAGCTGTTTGTGTTGACTGCTGTGTTGAGTATTTGGCTGAATACCCCAAAAATGCACAGCCTGGTTTTCCAATTGTACCTACGTGTGACTCCTGTACCTGGTGCTGTCTGCACACGCGCTTTCATATCTCTATGGAATTCCACCTGGTCCTTCACTCTTTTGGATTATAATCCTCCACACCAGCAGGGGGTGATGTCATCCTGACTGTGCAATGGGAGAGGCTAATAGGCGCGCAGAAGGGCCGATTCCTGAAATGGGGCTGGAGCAGCAGTTATGTGGCTGCCCAGGGGTCAGCCAGTATGTGAAGGATACGCCATGATTCAGCAGTCCGGTGCTGGCCCAGCCCTCCCTTTCTCTCTCTCCCTTGCTCTCTCCATATCTACCTCACTGTCTAATTCATTCTTCTCCTTGGTCTCCCGCTCCACTTCTCTCCCTCCCTCGTTCTGTTTCCCTACCTCCCTTCCACACACTGTACTCCATTCTCTCTCTGTCACTCACTCTCTGCATCACACTCTCCCCGAGCCGCGCGGATGGACGGCAGCGGTGGCGGCGGCCGGGGAGGCGTCAGCGCGGGTTCGGGGGAGCGGAGGTGCGCAGAGAGAGGCGCGGCATCTCGCTGGCAGCTGGTGAGATGGTGAGTCCCCCCCCCTCCCCAACTCCTACCTCCGGCTCGTCTCCACGCCTTCATTTCCACAGCGTTGAGCTGGACTTGGAGCACGCCATGAGAGACGTACATGTGCATGTTTGGGTTCCCGGTCATTCGAGGAAACGTTTCCGTGTTTCTGTCCATTGAGGGAAGAAGGGAACAGACATTATACACACACACACACACACACACACACACACACACACACACACACATGCAGTACAAAGGGAAGCAATAGTGCTGATTTACTCTCTCATGTACCAGTTTTATCCCCCCATGATGGAAACTCTAATGTGTTCTGGGACTGCGAGGGGTTGGCTGATTGATTTTAGCCCCGCCCATTTTACCAATCTTGTCATGACTTCCTTTCTCATTCAGCCTACTTCCTTGGGGAATGAACTTGGGTATGGATTGGGGGGACGGCTTAATGAGCCAGGTTTGCGGCTTTATTCCCAGAAACAGGATTAAAAAAAAAAAAAAAAAACGTGCCCTGCAGCTTTTCATCCCCCTGCTGAACTCCATCACTTGCCGGTTTCATTTCCCAGCCTGTCTGTGTCCCACACATTGTGGGTGGAATTTTGTCTCTTCGGTTTACAGGAATTTGTAGTCCGTGGGCTGTGCATGTGTACGCGTGAGGTGCAACTTGCCAGTGTTTACAGTGAGTGTCGCGCTGTGTGTGTGTGCGAGAGACAGGGAGGGTGAGGGAAGGAGAGAATTCACCCTAGAGTGCTGAGTCAGACTCACTGAAGATGACAGTCAGGACAGAGAACGGTCAGAGAAGCACGGCGGTTAGAGAAATGTACACTGCAGTAACTCTATCTCTATCTGCCCATCAGATTCTTACCTTTTTTTTCCCCCCTATTCACTCGATGCATGATTGATGCAGTGTGCTGTTTATTGCCGGTCTATGCATGTTTTTTATATGCATATATTATATATAACATATTCGTTTGATATATTCTTTGATATGTTTTGTTATTCTTCACATGCTGCACAATTCCGCCATGTTGGCAAAATAAATACTCATCAGCAGAACAAGTAACATAAACATCTTAAGTTGCTTTTGAGGTGCACTTCCAGGACTTTTTCAGTAGGGGGTGCAGAGCCTCCGTGTGCTTATTCAGTACACAGCAAGTTTGGCTCATGGGAGTTTTACTTACACAAAAATGTTCTGAGGGCAGAATGAAAAATGATTGGTTCAGAGACATTACCAGTCAGATTGTCGAGGAGGTGGGCCCAAGCAACTGGAGGAGGCAGGAGCAACCAATCAGATGTGCAGATGCATACTAATCAGAAAATCAGCAAGACCGCTGTCTGCTTATGAGATACTGCCACACGAAACCTTTCCCCCTTCTTCTGATTGGTTGTGTTCTGAGGGGAGGAGCTATATTTATCCTGAATTATGTTTTAGATTTTGGGATCATTGGTGTTGTGTACAGGAATTCTAGGTGCCTCCAGACATTCCTTCACAACATACAGCCTCTCAATATGCTCATTTGTTCTGGTGGATGTTTGTACAGCAGCCTGGGTTAATTACCCAGCTTAAGAGTTCAAAGGGATGCTTCTTGCTGGGATCTATGCCAGGGTCCGGCTGGTTCACTTAGCAGCTGGCATTACTCTTTAGAGTGATTTGCATACCAGTTGTCTCTGTGTGTGACCTCATGATGTAGGCAGTAGCTGATAAGAGAATCTGAGCCCATATGGTACTGGATCAGGCAGGATCCAGTGTGGCAGCCTGAGGCTTTCTGTGATCCTCTGCGCCACACCCTGACATCCCTTCTCAATGCCATGGTTTGTGCATTTCAATCAACTTTGCTCATTTTCTGGTTGTTTTCATTCCTCCCAGGTGATTTTCACACTGGAGCTATTTCCTGTTTCTGGTCTCCCACTGTGATCCCCTTTCACTTTTAGCTTTAGCTTGTGTCAGGAACCAGGTTGAAAGATGAAGGCAAAGGGCTGTTGGGTTCAAAGGAGCAAAAAAGGCACATTCCTCTTTTGTAATGAGATATTTCATTTGACATGGACCAGCTACATTTCAATTCGCTGGGTAAACTTTTGAAGCAGGACTGGTGATTTGCCATAGCTGCACAAGTGATCATGCAAAACTGCCCTAGGCTCCCTCCACCTCCCTCTCGTACAAAATATCACAAGAGTGTGATAACCTTTGTGAAACCTTCTGATTAGCTGTGGTGCAGAGGTGTGTCGTAGAGACCTGCACTCCCGCGGGACCCAACGCACCGAGTGCGGCGCGGGACAAGATTTGATGCGTTAATGCAGGTGCGGGCAGCAAGGTCCTCATGTATATGCGGGTTGCGGGAGAATAGAATTAATCGCGGGACTCCCGCAAAATGGAATTATCTTAAAATTAATTTATTAAAAAC
>JAODLC010000050.1:14142229-14168398 GCA_026781145.1 Hippopotamyrus pictus
GGCTCCGACACTGGTCCCCCACCCCCCCCCCTACACACACACACACACACACACACACACATACACACACAAACAGTACTATAGCATCTGTCTGGCCTTGCTGATTTTTTCTGGTGCGTGGGGCGGCCAGAGTGCACCTCAGAATGCCAGGAGGTGGCACGCGGGGCTGGCTGGTGCCGGATACAGGAGAGCTGCGCATTCCCCATTGCATCCGCACAGCGAGGCTCCATCGCATTTTGAGCGTGTTGCATCACCCTTCACTCTGCTCCGCTCCTTTTTTGTTCTATTTTTCATGGCCGCGTTTGCACCGCGCAGTCCGCTCCAGGGCACAGCGGGGCTCCGTGTGATACAGGCAGCGTGATGTCCCTCTCTATTTGTCGGTCGTTGCCGGCAGCGTGGTCCGGTGGGCGGGGCTTATTCCAGGCGTGCACGACTCACCTCCCGTTTAAAATGCAAATCTGAGAGTCGCTCCACTTCCACCGCCGCCGTCACCCAGGTCCGCCCCCGTCCGCGGCCGGGGGAATATCGCGATCCGTTTGAAGCTGTGAGAGGGGGCTGAGAGTATAGGAGGGGATGAAAGAAAAGGGGGTGGGGGCAGGGGGATTAATTTAGTGAGCCTGGAGCCTGCATGATGAAAAGGGGCCCATGTGCCTTCCCCAGGCCTGAAAGGCGGCCCTGCTCGCCAGCATGTCTAAGTGGCACCTTGGTTACCATAGATATAAGCCAGTATCCCTTTAAACCATCCTTTTAAAAATGTCCATTATCCAACAGCTTGTCCTGGACATGATCCTGAGGCCTGCAGATGAAATATCAGGTGTTTAGGAAACAGACATATATTTGAGGAGACAAAAGTTACTACCACTTACCACAAAGATGGGTAGATGGGCGCAAAAAGGATCATAAATATCCCAGAAACTTTTAAGGAAAGATGCTAAGTATAAGAGTCGGTGTGTGGTTCAGAAGATTAAGCGTCTTTGCCTGTGAGCAGAAGGTCGTCAGTTTGAATCCCATCTTCAGCAGAATACTCTCATGCTCTTTGGGCCCTTGAGCCAGGCCCTTAACCTTCCTCCTAAAATGCTTTTGGGTGAGTGGGGAGCAAGGGGCAGATTAATAGCTGACCCTGTGCTTGGATCGCATATTTTATCTGTATGTATGTGTGTTTGTCTTACAAAGGACAGTAAGATGGGTTATGTGAGATAATGCCTCTCAATGTACCTGCACACATTTAATTTTTTGATTCACTATTTATTTATTTATTTTTTTGTGACAAAAAAAATCTGTAATTGGTCACGTCAGTGTGGGGAATCTCAGCCAATCACTTGTCAGTTGTTTAATTTGAGATGCTGTGGTCAAGTCCTCTGCATGTCGACTCTGCATGTTATTAGTGAGACCCGTATTCTGTCTGTCGTCACAATGATTGGTGACAGGTGTTTCACCTGCACTTCTCTGTAACGGTGCGACAAATGTCGCTTTGAAACTCATAACGAGTCTGAGGCTCTATGTGAAGTCACTTGCTGCCAATTTTAGCATAATTGCAACCAATAAAGTAAAGAAATAACTTGATATGATAATTCTACCATCTGCAGGTTCCAAAGGGTCATTTTTTTCTCACCGCTATCATTAAGGTGTCAGCGAATGGGAGAGTAAATGAGACAGCAAGCCGGCGACTCTGTGGCCATTCTGCACGAGAGCCGCTGGCTTTCAGGTCACCATAGAGATACGCCATTTACTGACTCGAAAGAGATGTTTGGACACTAGCTATTACTGATGTGCCGTACTTACGGACCAATTCTGAAAACGACTCTGGGCGTGAGTGAACCCATGTGTGCGGAGTAGCCAGTCCCATAAACAGTCAGGTATGATGGAGGATCCAGAGTCTGTGGAGTGTAGACAGCCTGTTGTTGCTGAGAATACAGCATGGTGCAGCCTCTTGGCGTGACGGATAATAACTGTGGAAAGTGATCTCATGGACCATCCGCGGTTATCAGTCTGGTGGTGTACAGTCCTGTCTAGTGGAGAATGTATTATCACATTTGGACAGTCCATAGCCCTAGGTAACCTGCCCCATGCAGACTCCTTTGCTCATCTGGCTTGCTTTCTCTTTCTTTCTTTCTTTCTTTCTTTCTTTCTTTCTTTCTTTCTTTCTTTCTTTCTTTCTTTCTTTCTTTCTTTTTCTTTCTTTCTTTCTTTCTTTCTTTCTTTCTTTCTTTCTTTCTCTGCTCTCTCTCTCTCTCTCTCTCTCTCTCTCTCTCAGTTCTCCAGTTTACCCCTGCAGTCTAGAAAATATGTTGAGGATAAATGGTGTTACCAAATTGTGTGTGTGTGTGTGTGTGCCCTGTGATGGGTTGACGCCCCATCCTAGGTTGTTCACTGCCTTGAGCCCATAGCCTCCAGGATAGACTCTGCCCCACCCACCCCCCCACGACCCTGAACAGGACATGCGGTTACAGAAAGTGGATGGACTGCTGGATGTATGATCATAGCAACATCCAACAAATCTCAGGCCGTCTGTCGCTCCTCTCCTGCCCATGGCTGTGTCTGCTGCTCCCTTGACCCTCCCTCCTGTCCACCTTGCTCCTCAGTCTCCACTTCCTGGTCTTCCACACGGAGGAGGTGCATGACGTGCTGCGCATTTGGGACGGCGCCCAGGAGGGCGGGATCCTGATGAGGGAGCTGAGTGGCTCCGCCCTGCCGGTCGATGCCCACAGCACCTTCAACTCGGTGACCTTGCAGTTCACCACCGACTTCTTCACCAGCAAGCAGGGCTTCGCTTTGCAGTTCTCCGGTACGGACGCATGTCACCCCATCTCCATTCGTGCTTCTGTATGTGCGAGTCGACGGCTGTATAGCTATACAGAGACGCACACATGCTCATTTCCGTTTCGGCTGCACAAATGTCAGACTCAATAGGAAGTCTAGAGCTTAAAATGTGTGTCACCGTTTGTCCGTGTTTGCGTTTGTATGTGTGTGTGTTCCTGAGGTAAGTGTGGGACTGCCTGAGCACACATCTGCATAGAGGCATTTGAGCATGCTCGGTGTAATGCAGCGACGTAAACAAGTCGCAGGATAATGAGCAGAAGATAATGCGATACAGACAGTCACATTAGGAGTAAATCTTCACTGATATCCTTTCATATTAATGAAAGAAAGCTGCTAAAATGGGATCTGGGAGCGTTCAAAAAATACAAGGTAGAACAAATTCCCAACAATGGCTTCTGAACAATTAAGTCAGATAGAATTAAGCTGCACTTGTGCATAACCAAAGGAAAGAAAAAGTAGAATTTCTTGGTTGAACTAAGAAAAGTCTTTTCTTGAACTCGAGCTCTCTCCCTCTGTGGGGCAGGGTTACCAGCTCGGCCAGGGTTGGCGCATCGCCCCAGTACTCAGGGCTGAATTCGCGAGCGAGATGTTACCTGCCTCACACCATGCAGATCTCAGACTGTCCCCAAACCCTGCCCTTCCTGAGCCACGCCGCCCCACAAGCCATTTCTAAGCTTTGTTCCAGACAGGGATTTGCTTGTTTTCTTACATACGCTGATGAATATTAAAGTAAGTTTCATCTGCTTCTGCATCTATTATACAGGATCCGACAAGCTGAATTTGATTTCACTTGCTCAAACACCAGAAATTATCTCTAACAGTGTGGATGGTTGTCATTTTTGATGTATTTGTCCATATCCTAGTCAGCATATAAAATGTCTGTAAATGACAACCATCAAATGTAATTATTGCATTTTTAAAATTCAGGCAATTATGACAACATTGAGTAGGATTACAGTAGGTGGAGGTTACTTGTGCATCAGTAACTTGAATATCACCTGACAGGTAGTGACTTTGTCTGTCACCCCCCACCCCCCCACTCATTCCCCCACTGACGGATCTGTTTATGGCATGTGTTCTAAATTAAAGTGCTCTCCTCTGCGTTTCAGCAGATCTCGGATTGCTAAGCTGCTCTGTATACTGACAATTATATCCATTTATTTTACTCTGCACTGTGCGGGGCCACTCTGTCGCAGTCCTCCATGTCTCATCTCAGTGGGGTGTAAGCTCTCTGTCTGGTGGGGCGTCATCTGCTCACCATAAGCGTGCGTTCAGCTATGGATCCGAGGCAGAGGAGCACCTACAATAAAAATTAAATAATGAATAAAATACCTTAAATTAAAGTTGTTGCATTGTACATAGGATGATATTTTTTTTTATAATTAATTTAAACATCAAAATCAAAATATACCTAAAATATGTTTCCCAGGAACAAAAGGATATTGAGAGTTGGTGAATAGCCATTGTCTTCATGTTCTATATGCGATACATTGTTACATCTGTTGCTTTGATCCAAAGTGACTTACAGTAGGGGGAAGGGGTACATTTTAGGAGCGGCCTGGGATTTGACCTTAATGAGGGTCGCAGGATGTGTCGTTTGTTGAGCTACAGGAGCTGAGCAATATGTTCTGGAGGTGTGTTTTCAGTGTTACACAGCAGGTAGGTATGGCTGTGTGTGGCTCCTTTATAAAGACCGGCCACTTTGTCTCTCCAGTCTCTACCGCTACTTCGTGTAACGACCCGGGCACACCGACTAACGGAACACGCAGCGGGGACAGCCGGGAACCAGGGGACCACGTGCTGTTCCAGTGTGATCCCGGATACGTCCTGCAGGGGGCGAACAAGATCACCTGCACGGAAATCAACAGCCGCTTCTTCTGGCAGCCCGACCCTCCGACTTGCTCAGGTGACATTCTGCTCGTCTCCGTGTCACCGTCTGCCCCAGCTTGAGACCGTATTTCACTGGCACATCTCCTCGTGAGGTCATCATCCGGTTAAAAGTCACATTCATTCACCGAAATGTCAATAACTAATATATTTGCACAGCTCTGGATTAACTTGGATCTTAAGTGCTGCCTGTCTTATAGTACATTTCAGTTGGTGTCTGATTTGCACCCATAAAATCAGTTTGGATTAATTGACTCCTCGATAATTATTGCAATAATGCTTGGAGAGCACGCCCCAAGGACAAGGAGGTCAGAGGACTTAGAAGAAGCGGGCAACCCCTTTTTAGAAAAATATTTTATAGTATTACTGGTCATACTTTTAATGTAGTGTAGTCTAGAGTCTTATTTTTAGTAGACATGTTAAAGAAACATTCCTAGTTATACAGTATTAATTAAATGTCACTAGAATGTTGGTATTTCTCTGCATTTTAAACAAAAGATTATAATTTATCAAGCCTGGATTTAATTAAAAAGTATTTGATAAACTGAACTCAACTCGGTGTGAAAGCGGTCTGCATTCTTGAAATTCTCGTGAAGAACAATTATTCTAAAATCGCAATTAGCCCACTCGTTTTGTTAGGGGTTCAGCTAATTTATTTAAAGGCTTAGCTGTACGATAAAAGCAAAAATTCTCTGGGCTGTGGCGGAGAGAGGTGAAAAGGCAGCGGTGGGTGCAGATCGGGCTCTGAGCGCGTGGGCATGCAGAAATAGCATTTAACCTTCACTAGCTGCAGTGTTAACGATGAAGGAATGGATGGATGGATGAATGAATGAATAAATGAATGAATGAAAGAATGAAAAGGTACTTTAACGCTGCCGGCACTTAGTTCTACAAACAGGGATTTACGCTTCAGGAACTGCGCCTGATTGTAGTTCCTATTAAATTATGTGTGAAATTTAACCTCTGATCTTTTTGAGTCTCTCAAGCTTATTTACCATAAAGCACGTTGGGATCCATACAGACCACAGGATGGGCTAACCTGCTGGCCACACCAACACCTCTTCACCAAATAATCTGCAACATCTCTTAGTTTTAATTTGGCTTTAAATTCTATATAAAATAAAGATTGAGAGTGTTTAATTATTAGGACAGAACATCAGTAGACTTCCTGGAGCTTCAGCAAGAGATCTTCGAATTCCAGGCCCATCAGCACCACGACCCCGGCTCTCACAGCTAGAGGTGTTGCCTGATGGTCCTTTGTCTTCCGCTAGTCTGTTGCTGGCACTTGCTGACGTCTCCGTCCCGCTGCAGCGCCCTGCGGCGGGAACCTGACAGGCCCAGGGGGCGTGATCCTCTCCCCGGAGTACCCTGAACCGTACCCTCACGGACGCGAGTGTGACTGGACAGTGACAGTCACTTCGGATTACGTCATCGCTCTCACCTTCACCCAGTAAGCTCCGCATTTCACACGGCTGTTTTCCCGTCAGTCGTGTACCTTCAGGCCTAAGTAATTCTATTATCAGTTGTGTCTAACAAAGGACAAAAGGCCCTGATATATACTGGAATCCAGTTCAACATGTCCGCTGCATCATCATCTCTGTATTTAGGGATAGACTTCAGGCCATTTATAAGCATGTATCGCTTTGGTAGTTATGTAAATAGGATTGCAATGGTGTTTGATTTGTTTGGCTTTTTATGTTCAGACATTTTGTTCCCTATATTGTGTCTAAAGTTACACAAAAGTAATAAATGAATTTCCACACAGTCGGACATTGCTCACCAGGCATGCTAAGGCCTGGATATGCTGCTCATTTGCCAGGTTCAGTCTGGAGCCAAGTTACGACTTCCTGCACATCTACGACGGGCCGGACTCGCTGAGTCCGCTGCTGGGCAGCTTTTACGGCACCGACGTGCCGGACCGCATCGAGAGCAGCTCCAACACCCTCTTCCTGGCCTTCCGCAGCGACGCGTCTCTCAGCAGCAACGGCTTCGTGCTGCAGTACACAGGTAGGGCGGCGCCGCTGAGGCGGGGGGGGGGTCTCACGTCAGGCTGAGCGAGGTGCTTAGAGGGCCTGTCTCTGCCCTCGAGATTTATCACACCGCTTCTGTTCTGGGAGGGATGGTGGTGGGGGGGGGGGGTATTTTCTCTATTTTAGGATGCATTGCTGATGCACACAATAGTACACAGATAAGGAAAAGTGAGAGTGAAAATCTGGTTTTTGCACACTGTGCTGTTTTGTTAATTGTTAGTCTTGTTATTTGGATCTATTTATATTGTGCCTGTAATAGCCTGGGTGTATGTATCTGCTGCTGTAATTTCTGCAGTCTATCTATCTATCTATCTATCTATCTATCTATCTATCTGTCTGTCTGTCTGTCTGTCTGTCTGTCTGTCATACAGGTACAGATGTGTGTACACATACTTACCATTGAAATAATATTACAAATGCATTTCTATGAAAATCTACAAAGCTATAATTGTTTCTTCTTCATATCCGTGGCTATTAACCGAGGCCATTACTTACCAAAGAGCATAAAAAGGTATCACAGCGCAATGCCACACCCCGTCTCTCAAAGCAGCGTGTTCCATTTAGCTACGGGTCAGCCTGGACGACTCGAGGCGCGGCCTCCTTCTCATCAGCGGCTCGGCGAATGGGAACGAAAGGTCGGCTGTTAGCCAATGAACAATGAAACAGGCAATTTGGCCAAGCTAATTACAAAGCATGAGAATTGGGAAGGTTGCCAGATATTTCTCTTTAAGGATCAATTGTATGCATTAAGTCCCATCAATGTTTCCTCCCCTATTAATTCTGTGTCCAGTCAATGCAATTTTTAAGATGTTCAATTACTTACTGAGAATCAAAATGAGGAGTGTAACTCATAGTCTGTCTGAACTGGTCCCAGTTGGTCCGACTATGGCATCACTCTTGTGCTTTTCTTATTTGACATGCCCCCCTAACACTAATAGAACAATGTGGTTTATAAAGCGTCGAGCTGCCACAGAGCTTGGATGGACTCGGGGGAGGAGTCTGCTTACCAAAGCCCGAGCGAAGGTGTCGTTTATCTGCCGCCATTCCTTCCTGTTAAAACACCATCTATCTTTTCACCATCTCTTGTGCGAATGTAAACGTTGCTAAGTTGAGGTCCGATGTCGTGTCCGTCTTGCACTGGATCGAGCAGACGGGCTCACCTTTGCCAGAACGTTCCTCGGGTTTGTGGTAGCCACACGGCTCATACTGGGAGGAGGAGAAGACGAAAAGGAGGGGTGATGTCACCCCTAAGGGGCTCCAGGCTGTTTTCAGAGACACCATCTGCTGTGCGCTTTATAGGGGGGAAACGGGGCTTTCACAGTGCACCCATCCTGGCTCTCGAACCTGGAGCCAGCCCCAGTCAGCCGTAGAAGGCCGGCATATCTCATGCTCATTAGTGTAATCGGCAATTCGCGTGCTCTCTGTCCTGCCCGGGGCCCAGCCCTACAGCTTCTCACCTGGCATCTGTTTAAATTGTCCTGTTTACCCCACAATTAGCTAAAAAACTGGCCCAAAAACTAAGATTGCTTCCTTTTTCGAGTTAGCGCCATATTTTATACAGGTTCTTTTACAGGCTTTGGAAGTGGGTGGTAAAATAGTTTGAAAGGGCTTTCAGTGCTTTTTATCCGTCTTCCAAAGTGCTTATCCTGGTGTTCCTTGCTTTTTAATAATCTATTTATGCGTGATCACCTTGGTCTCAGGATTTATTGATATATTGATTTTTAAAATAAGTATTAATATTTGTTCCACTTAGATCTCCCTTGATTTATGGAAGGATTTTTCTCTTATGCCTTGAAAAAATGTAGGTAGAAACACATTTTCTGTAAGTAGTCAGATATTTCTTACACAGAAAACCCACGGGAATCCTGTTTCGAGCCCGGCCCGATCCGGAACGGGACGCGTGTCGGTACCGAACTGAAGCTGGGCTCCACCATCACCTTCCACTGTGACAGTGGCTACACCATCAGCGGAGATACCACTTTGACCTGTATCATGGGGGGTGACAGCAAGCCCACCTGGAACAAACCACGTCCAACTTGCACAGGTAAGGGTGCAGGGTGCAAAATGGTGAGGGACTGCAGCACAAACAGCATTGTGGTGCAATTTACTTTTCTCAAGTGGATTAGAGACTCTTTTCAAGACTCCTGTGTTCACATTTCTTGGGAGGTGAAGTATATTTATGTTGATGGTCACCACAATGCTGCTCTTGGGTTGAACCTTATCTGCTCAGCTTTACTCAGCTGGCTGTTAAGACACTGCAGTTTCTCTGACCACTCAACCGTATATCTCTGAGAGCACTAAATCAAACAATAGATGTTGTTCAAGATCATCCAAGCAATGAAATGGATCTACTTTGGTGAAGAGGGGAAAAAACACTGAAGCCTCTGTCTTCTTCGCTGTTTGTGTGGCCCTGTTTCAGCTCCGTGTGGTGGGCAGTACACCGGACTGGAGGGGGTGGTTCTGTCCCCGGCCTACCCTGGTAACTACAGCAGTGGGAGGACCTGCCTATATTCCGTAGTCGTGCCAAAGGACTATGGTGAGCCAAAGAAATGGGGGCGCCGGCCATTTAAGGTCTCCCAGGGGCGGGGCACATACATTTATGAGCATGCTAAGATTTTTCATTGAAGGTTATCATACGAATCAGTGATCGTCGGTGCCTCTTGTCTTGGCGCAGTCTGGAGCCGAGCACACATAGAATGTGGTAACGAGGAAGACTTTAAACTCATGTGCTTGGGCGTCCACACCGCTGTTTCATCCAGGATATCATCCAGGAATCATTTTAAACCGTCCGATGGCTCCACCGAGTCTAGAAATGAAGGGATTTGTCTGGAGCCTGTAATGCTGGGTCACTCCATTCCTGGAATTTAAATCGAATAACAGAGACGAAAAAGAAAAAAAAAACGATGACTGTTCTTATGATGGCCTTTGCAGTCTTCAAAGAAACTGGTCAAAAAATATTTCGCTTCTCCCGGTGTGCCTGTGAAAGCGGCAGAGGCGCTGGACCCGCAGCGTCTGCTGAGCGCGATTACGGCCCATGACCTGGCAGAAAACCTGCAGGACTGTGACTGTGAAGAGCCGTGTGCCCTGACCCCGTCTCTCTGTCCCCAGTGGTCTTTGGCCAGTTCGCATTCTTCCAGACGGCCCTGAATGATGTCGTGGAGGTGTACGACGGGGCCACCCAGCACGCCCGCATCCTCAGCTCGCTCTCAGGAGCGCACACAGGTGAGGGACACCCCCGGACCAGGCCGCAGTCAAGGCACGCTGCACTAAGGAGTCCGGGCCAGAGCCCACCTAGATGTGTTACCTGTCTCTCCGGAGTCAGATAAGCACGCATATCCGGACAGACCTGTGCAGCACTGTCTTGTTCTCTCTGCAGGTGCACTAATCCCTTTTCAACCAGGACTTATGTCTTCCTAGTGTCAGAAGATAAAATAAAACAAGAATAAGCATCCTAATACATTCCTGACCAAACTTTTTCCTTCTCTGTGTGTTTATAGTCAAAGGCCTCAAAAACTACAAATTTCATATAATTTTCCAGCAAACCACCACGAGCACATTAGGTGTTAGCCAGGGGAGATATCAGATTCTGATTTATCTGGGTGCCTTTCTAGTGACTAGCCAAGAAAAGGCTAGATGGCAAGCAGAGGTGAAGAGAGACACGATGTAAGGCAAATTCATCTCTGGGAATCTGAAATGGGGAACGGCAGAAACATTAACCATCATTCAGGAAAAGGTCCGATCTGATACACTTCTCTTTCACGGTAGTTATTGTAGTCCTGACAGATAAAGAAGTAAATTAATCTGTCTGTCGCCTTGTTGAATCACTCTACAGCTGCCATCTTCACAGAATTTCTTCTCAGTTGTTTGGAAATCTTGTTACATGGTTTACTTACCCACAGTTCACCTTGTCCTAATCATAGCTGCAAGGAGAATTCTTTATCTTCATTTACTAAATGAAATCCATAAATAATTCCAGCAGCTGTGTGTTTGGGGCACCGTGTTGTGTTAAAACCAAATGTAATAATCAATCGATCTGGTCCTGCATCAGCATGCGGTAGAAAATTGTAAAGCCGTCATGCTATAAAGGCTACTGTATGAAAGCAGTGAGCCACACGCTGCCCATGCCTCCACAAGCACTCACAAGCCAGCGGGCGGCTCCATTACATTTGCTGCCTTTTGAAGGTGAGGCGATACGATTTACTGCCGTTTCATTAAGCGACGTGATCATTCCTCGTTCTGCCGAGATACTGACATCACACAGAAGTGATATACATGCAGGCGATGGTATTTATGTGGCTTCATTGTACTCCGTTTGGTTAACCGTAAACCTGGTGAACTAGGATTTGGGTTCATAGAGATGTCTGTTATTTTCTCCCTGTGTTTTATGGCGAGAGTCTTCTCATAAGAAAACCTGCAGAGCACAATCTAGGGTTGACGTCTAGGTCTGAAAAGCCTTTTTATTACCACGGGGGTCAAAGTTTGGATTTAATTTCACTCGAGGATTGGATGTTGTCAGATGCTAATAAATTGGCGACGGGCGTGCAAGCACCAGAGGGATTATTGTCTATCATGATCCCGGCTCGATGCGCACTCTCTAATGATGGCTGGCGGGGCCCTTGCTCCCATGGCAACAACAGCATTGCTTCTTGCGATCAGGAATGCGCCCACATCCATGGCATAGTTCTCCCGCTTGGCAGGCACCTTGTCAGCATTGAATCAAACCCACCCCCTCAACCCATCACTAACCCCCCTCCACCAACACCACCACCTCTATCTGGGCCTCGGAAAACCCTCTGCAGATCGATGACATGCACTTCTGTCGCTTTCTAAAATGCGGCATCCAGTTCTGCAGGTCAAAGGCTTGTTTTCTCGCCGAAATGCAGTGATGCCATTTGTGTCATGCGCAGGGGCATGGAAATGCTGACTTTCAGACAGCGACTGCATTCCATCGCATTTTGATCCCCAGCTTGTTAACATGGCTCAGAAGTGCGGCTCCTCTCGGTCCGTCATAACTGAAATGGAAATCGGTGGCTTACCCCCATTTGTTTTGTGGGGGATGTGTCCAAGGTTATAGCATGGAAAAGGGAAAAAAGGATTAGCACACTTTTAAAAGATAAAAATAAGAATCTCGGCATTGTGAGAAAGCAGTCGGCAAACCCTGTAGGGTCTGTGTTTTCAGAAGGATGCTGAAGGAGCTGACACTGAGGGAATTCACATATCCAAAAACGGAGATCGAATCTGCATTGAACTCAAGGACCTAGAAGCTAGCCAAATGCAAATGTTGACTTAAAAAGCTATAATTGACAGCAGTAAATACTTAGAATGTTGTTGAGTTGCCCCTTGAAGGAGACCAGTCCAATCTCATTACGTGACATTTTGGAAGCACTTGTCTAAGGTCGCTGTAAGTGCTACAGGCTGACATTTCCATGCATGTATTTGAGGCCCATTTCAGTTTTTTCAGACACCATTACTGGTCATTTCTTGCATTTAGGCTTTATTTTCATATTAAGTATGCACTGCCATAAGTTTGACAACATTTTGACAAATTCCGATCACTAATCCACAAATGTGTGACTATCCAAAGCACTGCCTACTTTATTCCATGTATTTGTTGGCTATGAGCACAATGCTAGAGTTTTCCATAAATAGTACCGCAGGGCAGAAGTGTCAGCTTAGACCTTTGCTTGCAAAATCTGCATTGTTTGCCTCTTCCTTCTCTTTAATGTAACCTCACAGGCGAATCCCTGCCGTTGGCCACTTCCAACCAGATACTCATCCGATTTAATGCGAAGGGCCAAGCCGCATCCAAAGGATTCCACCTGGTGTACCAAGGTAAACGTCGAAGGCGTAAATAGAGTACTGTAGGTGGTTGTCCTGTGACTGGTTTACGGCACTTCATCATTTTTGCCTTCTGTAAGGCATGGTTTTGGACCATAATGCACAAATTGAATAAACAGGTTTTATATTGTCCATCGGTTTGGCTATCAATTGTACATTTAATTTAGCTGCAGGCCG
Organism: Hippopotamyrus pictus; assembly: GCA_026781145.1. Classification (NCBI taxonomy): domain Eukaryota; kingdom Metazoa; phylum Chordata; class Actinopteri; order Osteoglossiformes; family Mormyridae; genus Hippopotamyrus; species Hippopotamyrus pictus. The sequence goes on from JAODLC010000050.1 coordinate 14,154,982, forward strand.
CTGCCTCTTTGTGTCCATCCGCTGTGGTGGAAGCAGATGATTCATTTAGCCATGCTGATTGTGCCTGCCCCCATTAATAAATGAATCAAACTGCCATTCAGTTTGTCCCATCCACCAGACCAGTCCTACTCCCCTATCGCTCCGTAATAGATGACCGGCGGTTTAAGAGTGAGAGATAATTTCACCACTTCATTCATGGAGCCGTCCGCTTCCTAATTGAGAAAGATTGCACAGGCCTTGGTTAGGGTGCAGTCAGTGAGCTTCCTTCTCCCTTCTTTCGGCAGCCGTCCCCAGGACCAGCGCCACCCAGTGCAGCTCGGTGCCGGAGCCCCGCCACGGGAGGCGAGTGGGGAACAGTTTCTCGGTGGGCGCGGTGGTCCGCTTTGAGTGTGGCCCGGGCTACGCCTTAGAGGGACCCAGTGCCATCGAGTGCCTGACGGTGCCCAACGCTTTAGCGCAGTGGAACAGCACGGTCCCCGGCTGCATCGGTACAGTATCCCAAGTGTCAAGTTATATGTCACGTGTGTTCCGAGGGAATTCTTATTGTACTGCTGCAGGGTTGCCACTGGCCGCCTGTATAAGTCAGCATAGTCATCAGAAGTTGGAGTAGGGTAGGTAGAATGGAGCATCCTAGGAAGTGCGATTTTTCTGCATTTCTGTCCCATGCCCCGTCGTTCATTGGGTCCGTACCCTCCTTATCGCTGCCCTGCTATTTCTGCTCTCGTCACAGTCCCCTGCGGCGGAAATTTGACCGAGCGGACTGGGACCATCCTCTCTCCCGGATTCCCCGAGCCGTACCTCAACAGCCTGAACTGTGTGTGGAAGATCACCGTCCCAGAGGGGTCGGGGATTCAGGTAGGGGCTCGGTCCGCTCGCGGCGAGTGCCGCACGCTACCGCCTCGGTTCCAGTCTCACCAACGGCACCTCCCTGCATCCGTCCAGATGCCAGCTCCATCCAGAGCCTTGCATTGGTGGCATCCGCTTAGCGGGTGATCGCCTGGCTTCATTTGGAGGCCCGCATGCCTGCGGAGCTCGGGACCCTGTGGCGGACGGATGATCGCTCACGCGGCATGCGAATCCCCGCCGGCTCAGCCAGCGGGTGAGGAGGCCAGCTGGTGTTAGCTTTGGGGTCGGCCTGTAAACCTTTGGCCTGACGCTGGTACACAGACACAACATCATACTGTAAAATATCAACAGCTCTTGCAGTTGCAATGTATTTTAAAAAATGGTATTTCATTTGATAAAATGCAGTATGATAAGCGAGAGAGGTGTCAGCTGGTCCGCTTTAGCCGGTGCGTTACCTAACTCACAGAAGCCTTATTATTCCATTAAATGCACAGCTGTGCATGTTATATATATATATATATATAGTTGTATATGTTGGTGTATGACTTAATTTCAAGGTATTTCATTTCTGTAGGCAGCGATTACAGTGTCAAAGAGAGAATCACAATGTCGCGGTGCTTTTTTATTGGAATTTTCCTCGTCTTTATTTTAAAGCCAGAATATTCCCATGCAGCTGAGCTGAGAGGAAATCGGGAAATTGTCATCAGAACTTTGTTTTTATTGTCCCAGAGTAGCCATGATACCTGGTCTGAAAACAAAAAGTGTGCTACTGAAACCTGAGGAATTGAAATGTATTGTCTCAAACTAATGATGCAGCAAGATTCTTTTTTTTAACATGCATCCTGGGAAATAATACAAATCAGTTTTAACACCCTTATTACCAGCTTCACTCTTGGCCATAATAGGGAAAATTATCACCACTGTCTGTCCTTGAGATAACAACATACATATTTATACTGCAGAGAAAGCAGTCGGTATGTTAAATAAGGGAGGTGGTTTATAGCAGAATAAGCTTGTATGGGGAAAGATCCTTTGGGAAACATGTAAGTTTCAGTGGAATTCTGTCCTTGAAAACATCTGAAGCATTTCAGGACAGCAGAATTGTTCGGAGTCAGTTTGGCTGGTATATCATTTTTCATACCATACAGTGTACAGTATTTTGACGGAGTCTTCCAAAGCAGTGCTATTTTGGTATCCACAGAGTGACAGATTTTATTGTGGGAGACCACCCAAGATTGCCACCAAGATTTCAATACTGTACTGGAATACTTCAGTGTACCCAAAATATCGCAGTGTACCCGAAATACCGCAGTATACCCGAAATATCGCAGTGTACCCGAAATACTGCAGTGTACCCGAAATATCGCAGTATACCGGAATACTGCCCAAGCCTCGCTGAGAGGCAGATAGCAATCGAAGACAGTAATCAGATCGGATGTTGCTTGGCACCTGAATCTCTTTCCGAAGTCCTCACTTCCGCTTCTGCTTGTTTTGCTGGAGTGTGTTAAACGGTGAGGTTTTCGCACTCTTCCGTGTGTGTTTCCTGATCGTGGGCAGCTTGGAGCATCGCTTCGCAAAGTCTCCCATCTGCTAAGGGACACACTACAAAGTTGTAGATGAAAGAGGGAGATTAATTCCCCCTTTTTTAAAGTTGTGAGCATGCATACAAGCATACTGGATAGTTTTTGATCTGGAAGAGGGTAGCTGTCTTGCTCTATTGTACTAAGTCAGATCTTCGGAATTCCAGACCTAATTCCAAAGAGCACCGTATCTTGTAGATTGCCGCGAACCCTTAATTAAAGATTAATCTCATCTGTCTCCTCCGTGGGTCCTTTGATGACTGAAGCTGCCCGCATAATTGCCTCACATCTGATCTATAACCGTTTTGGGAGCCGGCTGCAGGATGCGCTACTTTAAGCGAGGCTGAGGCAAGTGGATCTGCCTGATGCAGATGTATGATAAATAACAGGCTGTGCAGAACCTGATTCGCCGGTGCACGAGTGATAAGGTGGATGGCAAAGTAATGCCTCTCACTCTTTCTCTGACATTAATTACGTATACCTGTATTTGTTGGCTGAAAGATTTATATATTGTCATTACTGAATTGATAGTTTCAGACCTGGTATGACCAAGCAATATACTTTTGGTTTGTTTCACCTTCTTGGCATGAGATTTTTATGGATCTGCTCCGTGTTTTTGCCATGTGTCTTTACACTAAACAAGTAACATCATTAAAACTTGGATGAAGACTAAATTCTTCAGCACATATGTTGTATGAGTCACTTTTAATGATTGACTGCTACAGGAATCAAATTAAGCAATCTTGACCCAAAGAAGCCATATAAATGGAATGGAATGGTTGAGGAATTTGTTCTTGGGGCAGGAAATAAGCACCATTCAAAAACAGTCATCTGCTTTTCTGTTGTTTTGCATCTAGACGTATCTAAGATGTGACAGAAATATTTTAAGAAGTGCCAGAGTAGTAAATCATTGTCTGATAGTGCAGTTTAACGTGAAAAAGGATTTCAGCAGCAGAGTGATGGAGGATGAAGGAGGATAAAAGGAGCAATTTGTATGCAATCAGACGGGCGAATGGGTTTAAGTGGAGCGTCTACATTTTCATTCAGACGGACCGCTCCCCTGGCATTTCCGAAATGGACATCAGGGTCTTCAGGCTTGGCGCATTGCTGTTTATAAAAATAGAGCCCCTTTTAGGAACCTGTGTGCAGTAATAACACAAAAATTGGGTTACTCCATGGTGAGACGGCATCGCATTGTGCTCAAGGCGAAGAAAAATCAATAAAAAGAAAATACCATTTTTATGCATGCCATTTGCTCCGTCCCTTCCTGGCCTTGTCACAGGAAAGACACGCTAAGGCCTTCATTTTTATTCACTTTCTTTATTTGTGCACCTGTTGATAGGAAGATGTATGGGATTTCCCTGGGCAGCCCAGATAAGACCATCAAGGCAGATAGACGCACAGGCCTGGGTCCCCAGACCCCACACTTCCGTCTTCTGCCCTCTTCCTGTCAGTCTGCCACTGACTTTCTTCTCCTGGTTGCTCTTCGGCTGCAGATCCAGGTCATCAGCTTCGTGACGGAGCACAACTGGGACTCCCTGGAGGTGTTTGATGGAGGCGATAACACGGACACTATGCTGGGCAGTTTCTCAGGTGAGGGGGGAGCCAGGGCAGGGTGGGGGCGGTGCAGCCGAGCTCTGCTGAGCTCCAGGTCCCAGCCTGGCTTGCTGGCTCACTGGTTCCAGGAATAAAAAAAAAAAAAAAAAAAAAAAAAAAACTTTTCAAGCGCTCATTTTTTGACTTTTAAAAGTTACTGCTTTTGCAGATGTAAAAATGTTCTGCAAACATTAACAGAGATTGGCCTGTGGCTGCTTCATGTAACTAGATCATTGATGGTTCAGCCTAAGTGACTCTAGTTCTTTCCGCTCTTGCAAAAAAAGTTTCATTGGAGATCAGACAACAAATGAAAACTTTTCTTCCTTTTTAAGGTTCCAATCTCATTCCTGTCTGTCAGACTCCCTTAATGATTAGGCCAGGAGTTTCTGAGATGTTTTTTATGACCCAAATTCTGACAGCTTCACAAATGAATATGTTCCACTCCAAGAATGTTCTCAGAACTGAAACTTGATAGCTGGGTCATTGCTTGGTGGGACTGGTGTTTGTTTGTCTTTACACGTCCTGGAGGCTTCATTATTAATTATTATATATATTTTTTTACTAAACTTATTTATTTATATTAACCTGCAGAATAAAACAAACTATTTTGTGTGTTTAGTGTAACAGCCCCAAAGGAAATCTTTTGGACATGAGGAGGACATGTAAACACACACAGACACACACACACACACACAAAGCAGAATTTGAATTCCCAGCCACAGAGGTGTGAGGTAACAGTGCTTCCCACTGAGACACTGTTCCAGCTTCATGCTAAAGCCTGCAGGATATAGAAAAAGTGTATTTCTAGACGTTCAGCTTGTGTCTATTTCTGTAGCATCTCTACATATTCAAGTTTTGCAGTATTCTAATATATGGAATATATGATACATTATGGTGTAAAAATATGCCTAACTAGCTTTTAATTAATAAAATCTAAGGATTGATGTCCTCTAAGCATGAGAAGAATACTTGTTTTCCCTGGTATACAGAGAGCAGCAGTTTGCCTGGGCGGGCCGTGGAGCTGTTATTACTGCTGTGGTTGTGGTTTCTGTCAGAAAATAGTCCCCTAGTTAAATGAAAGAACAGCACTGGCAGAGTAAATCGGAGTCTCACTCTTGTGTGCCATCAGCCTTAAACAAAAGCCATTGGGATGATGTATTTTTGCTCTGTACTTTAATCCAGAGCACACATTAGAGTGGCAGAAAACACAGGTATTAGCAGATTTGTATTTCTCCCCAAAATAGAGCTATTGGTACATCCCAAGTACACCCTTGGGATGATTCCCATGAGCCTTGGAGAAAAAAACAGACCAGATCCAGCAGATTAAAAGGAGAGGGGTGGGTACCTTGGACACCCAGGGCATTATGGGTATCCAAAATGCAGGTTCTGTCTCTTCTGGGATTTTGGTGACCCCTTGCATTTCCTCCCAGTTGTGGTTCTGTCATTATCTCTCTTCGTTGTGAGATTGAAATTGAAAGCCGTTAATGGCTAATGCTGATGGGAATGCATCCCCTGCGTTAAATGCCCCCCTAGAGCCACTGCCGTGTCCCCATGCTTAAAGTGTGGGTAGACTCAGGCTCAGACTGTCCTCCAGCAATAACTGCCTTCTGCTGGATTCACTGCACAGGCACCACTGTCCCAGCTCTCCTGAACAGCACCTCCAACCAGCTCTACCTGCATTTTTTCTCCGACATCAGTGTCTCCGCTGCCGGATTCCACCTGGAGTACAAAAGTAAGTTCGGGGTGGGAGGGGCTCGCCGGTAACCCCGCGGCGAAGGCCCGTTTGTCTGGTGGAAGCTTCCAGCTGCTCGCTGGCCGTCCTGCTAAGAAAGCTGCCCAGCTTGCTTTTCTTAGCCTCTGATCTGTTGATAATGCTTGTGGACTCAGTGAGACTTCCACTAGGGAAACACAAGTAGTCATTATAGCCCTCTAGGATGATAGTGCCTGGGGGGCTGTTGGACTTGTCTAAATGTCCAAAATAATGGCATCCCCCTCTTTTTTACTTCCCTTATTCTAGCGTCCTTAACATGGCGAAGATGTGGCTGCATTTCTTGGCATTTCAGCTTCCCATCCATTTTTGTTTTTTTGTAGGAAAGCAGATTGGCACAGAGTGTTTGGTACAAACTCAATCGTATAAGGCAGCGTTTCTCAACCCAGTCCACGGGAACCCGCAGGCAGTCCATATTTTTGCTCCCTCCCAGCTCCCAGCGCACCTGAACCAAACAATCAAGAACACCAAATACCTGGCACGGGCGTGTTGGGAGCTGGCAGGAAGCAAAAACATGGACTGTCTGGAGGTCCCTGAGGACTGGATTGAGAAACACTGTCATAAGGAGATTCCTTTTTCAGAGACAGCAGGAGATGGGGGGTGGGGGTATGGAAAGGAAAATAAAACCTTGTTAATAAACAAACATGAAATTGGCAGATTCTCTTTTGGCCTTCTGGAGCAATACTCTAACCAGCGTGTCTCTGCTTCCTGTTAGCCGTGTCCCTGACCAGCTGCCCCGAGCCACAGGTGCCCATGAACGGGATGAAAGTGGGAGACCGCTTCCAGATGAACAGCGTGGTGTCCTTCCAGTGTGAGCCGGGGTACACCCTGCAGGTGTGTTCCTGCTTTTTGCTGGTCGAACAGTCACTTATGGTCACTTGTCACCGTGTCCTGTGAATGACAGCTAATGAAAATTCCTTTGCCTGTTATTTATGTATATATGTGGTACTTTGATATGCAGCAGGTGTGATTGGGCTTTCCGCTCTTTATCTCCTGTCTTCAGCCTTTTGTTCACCAGCAAAACAGCTGTGACAGGGCTGTATCAGAGCTGCAACAGGGCTATAAAAGGACTGTAACAGAGGTGTTACAGGGCTATGAAAGGACTGTAATGGAGGTGTAATAGGGCTGTAAAAGGACTATAACAGAGGTGTAACAGGGCTATACAAAGGATTGTAACAGAGGTGTAACGGGGCTGTAAAAGGACTGTAACAGAGGTGTAACAGGGCTGTAAAAGGACTGTAACGGAGGTGTAACAGGGCTATGAAAGGACTGTAATGGAGGTGTAACAGGGCTGTAAAAGGACAGTAACGGAGGTGTAACAGGGCTGTAAAAGGACTGTAACGGAGGTGTAACAGGGCTATAAAAGAACTGTAATGGAGGTGTAACAGCTATAAAGTACTGTAGCAGAGCTGCAACAGGTCTATAAAAGGACTGTAACAGAGCTGTAACGGTGGTAACAGAGGTGTAAAAGGACTGTAACAGAGATGTGAAAGGTGTAAAATGACTAACAGAGGTGTAACAGGGCTATAACAAAGCTGTAGAAGGACTGTAACAGGGATGTAGAAGAACTGTAACAAAGGTGTAACAGGGCTGTGCAATAGCTAGCAGCTTTCATCAGCACATGCAATGTTTGCAATGCAGTCCATAAACAGAGCTCAGAGGTGAGCTTCATGGGTTAATTGATGGCTTAATTCCAATCTCTGTGGTTGCAGGGCAACTCTCACATCTCCTGCATGCCCGGCACTGTGAGGCGCTGGAACTTCCCGCCTCCTCTATGCATTGGTAAGGCCGGCCTGCCACACGCACGCAAATGCTGTACACACACACACACACACACACACACACACACACACACACACACACACACACACACACACACACACACACACACACACTTGCTCAGTGCAACATGGCAACTGCACAGAAGAGCACAAGATCTGTGCCTCTTTGTCATTCAGTTTACAGTGGAATAGGACATGTATTTTATTATTATTATTATTATTATTATTATTATTATTATTATTATGTTTGTTGGTGTTGTTTTGTTGTTTCTGCTGCTACTACTACTACTACTACAGTACGAATAATAGCAATAATAATAATAATAATAATAAAATTACGAATCTCAGCTAGTACCTTAAGACTTATTTTTAACACTGTTCAGTAATAAAAACTGCAAGTAAAAATGTGATTTATACATCGTCTCCACCACAGCCCACATTTCTGTCATATGTTTATTTGTTGTGCCATTATGATGCCTCTTTCATGTTTTTTATGAATTTATTTCTTTATTCTTAGTCTCGTTAAAAATATTTACTGAGATCGATCCTCGTTTGTTCCTTCAGTGCTGTTAGGGGACAGGGCACTGCCACTTCTGTGCCAATGGCCATCTCTCTCTCTCTCTCTGACACACATACACACACACCTCTGTATGAGGGTGATGCAGCTCCTCTCTGCTCAGATGCTGCCCGGTGGATTTAACCCTTCGGTAAGCAGTGCTGCAGATCCCCCTCCCTGGGCGGAGCCCGGGGTTTGATGCACTTCAGTCGCGCCGCTTCTGCGAAGTGACTCTCAAATCAATCAGCAATTTAGGCTGAAAAGCTGAGGAAGCAGGCTGAGTCGCATCTGAGCATTTTCTCCAGAATGAAGTGCGAGTGGATCGAGGGCCTTGCACTGATTTTAGAGCCCTTTTTGATGGCTTTCTAATTGAATTGCCAGGTTTTTAAATGAAATAATTGCTCATTTTCAGATCTCAGTAGAGAGGACCTGATTACAGCTGTTATAGTAAAAGGCTTTCAGAGTCTCTGCAATGATATCCAGTCGTGATCTTGTCAAACTTGCTTGAAATCTGCCTCGGCCGCTTGCCAGAATCAGTCTCACACTGATTCTGTGCGACACCTCTGACTGGAATCTTCTACCGTGATTTTTCCTCAACTCGCTCATCAACCCCTGACCTTGGCCCCGCCCTCTTAGCCCAGTGTGGGGGGATTCGAGAGGAGATGGAGGGGATGATCTTGAGTCCGGGTTTCCCAGGGAACTATCCTAGCAACAGTGATTGCACCTGGAAGATCTACCTGCCTGTAGGATACGGTGAGACTCCATTCTTCTTTTTCGGCTGCTCGGGGGGGTATGTGGCTCACATGTGGCTCCTCTGTGCCTGCGATCGGAAGGCTGCCTCTTCAAATCCCATCTTCAGCAAAATAATCACGTCTTCATTTGGCCCTCAAGCAAGGCCCTTGACCCCCGCAACATGCCCCAGAGGTGCTGGATAAATGGCCTGACCCTGCAGTCAGACCCCAAGCTTCACTCTCAAATGGATATATGAGCGTGAAGATAGGATATGTGAAAGAAGCATTCTAATGTGCTTGTGCAAATGTCAAATAAAGCGTCATTTCATTTCCCTGGGCCGTTAGCTCACAGAGAGTGTGGTCACATGGAAGGGTCTGTGCTGTGCACAGTGCATATTCCTCACAGGAGGGTCATGATCCTCTGCAGTTCATTTCAGCTTTTTTATGCCTAAGTAAAATAAAGATTCACAACACCTCAAATCACTTACGGTTAAGTAAATGTCTGCCCGTTGACTTTCAGTGGCTGTTTTACTGGGATGTGACATACCTCCCCCTGTAATATCGGCGAGACCTGCCAAATGCAGAAGCCCGCTACAGGCAGCTTAAACGCTGCCCTTTGTTTCTTACAGCGGTTGTTGAACAAGAATTTCTGACATGCGTGCCTTCAGGCTTTGGGAGTTTGCTGAAATGATGCCAACTTTTAAATTTTCTCTTAATTAATTCTTGGCCAGTTGCACTGTAAGCTCATCGTCCCTTGTTTGATTAGCAAAAAGATGCATTACGAATGAGATTGTATTCAAAGAGCCAATGAAGACATCTAGACAACTGATTATAACATTATTCTGACACCAGTTCTCAGCTGTGGCACAGTGGTATTCAGATGAAATTGCCAGGTAATCCTTATCTCTGTGTTGCTATTGGCCAGTGACCCTTATCTCAATATTGCTATTGGCTGGTGACCCTTTTTGCTGTATTACTATTGGCTGGTGACACTTATCTCTGTATTGCTATTGGCAGGTGCGCATGTGCAGTTCCTCAACTTCTCCACTGAGGCTAACCATGACTTCCTGGAGATCCGCAATGGCCCCTTTGAAACCAGCTCTGTAATTGGCCGCTTCAGCGGACAGGAAATCCCTCCCTCCCTATTGACCACTTCCCATGAGACCACGGTGTACTTTCACAGTGACCACTCTCAGAACAAACCTGGCTTCAGGTTTGAATATCAAGGTGAAGATAAAATCAACCCGTTGTTTCTTTATTTTACCCTTAAGGGTCAGTTTTAAAGGACTGGTACTTTAGTGTGTGTCATAACTTACTTTTGATGTTCACCCTCAAGGAGAAATTTGTCTGTTTAGTTCTTTCGTATATTTAATAAGCATAGAGTAAGTGTTTGTCTTTACAATATATTTTTTTTAATTGCTGAATCTCTCGGTCTTTTCAGCCTATGAGTTACAGGAATGCCCCGACCCAGAACCATTCCGCCATGGCGTGGTGGTGGGCGCTGGTTACAATGTGGGCCAGTCCATCTCCTTCGAGTGCCAGCCGGGGTACCAGCTGGTGGGCCACTCCATCCTCACCTGCGAGCATGGCACCGTCCGTAACTGGGACCATCCCTTCCCGCGCTGTGAAGGTAGGGCTTGCCAAAACCCGTAGGAACTGAGGAGTGGGAGCAGCAGTCATACTCTGTGAGTAGCAAGTGTGGTGTAAGAGTAGTGGGATTAGCAGTCATACTCTGTGAGTAGCAGGCGTGGTGCGAGAGGAGTGGGAGCAGCAGTCATACTCTGTGAGTAGCAGGCATGGTGTAAGAGGGGAGCAGTGTAAGAGGAGTGGGATCAGCAGTCACTCTGTGAGTAGCAGGTGTGGTATAAGAGGAGTGGGAGCAGCAGTCATGCTCTGTGAGTAGCAGGTGTGGTGTAAGAGGAGTGGGATCAGCAGTCACTCTGTGAGTAGCAGCCGTGGTGCGAGAGGAGTGGGAGCAGCAGTCATACTCTGTGAGTAGCAGGCATGGTGTAAGAGGGGAGCAGTAGTGGTGGTTTCTAGTATTAATGACATTTGGGAAACAGCAATGTTTTGATCAGTGGTAATGAGATAATTATAGCTTTGGTGATAGCATTTGCAGCAGCAGTCATGGCACAACATTACAGATTATACATATAAAACACTTTCCTTTTGAGGAAATCTAAAGAGTTCTCATCCAATGAAACTGCTCCCAACCTAGACCCCCCCCACCCCAAGGACTGGTTATTGATGGCCCAAGTCTCAGTGTTATAACCCCCATGATTTCATTTGCATACTGCTGTGGTTTTATCAAGTTTTCAGACGCCACACACATATTTTAATATTCTCAGTAGTCTGCTCTCCAGTGCACTTAAGAATACTGCAAAGTATGGACGCCACACGTAACTTAGTCGCTGAGAAGTTAAACCGAGGCTCTGTAGTAAGTGATGTCCTGGTACATTGTTGACCCGTATTGTCTGTGCGTGTCTGCGTCGTGTTACGTGTTACACCGCAGCGCTCGCTGTATCTCAGGCTCTGTGAGGAAGTCGTGGAACAGATGGCGCCCTAGAGAAACGGTGCTTCACCGTAACTGTGGGTTTGGTCACGAGCAGATGAATGGGTTTACAGAACACTTACTGGGATGTTGGTGAAGTGGGCCAGTTTGCCTGAACGTAATTTGCTTTAAAGTTGGGATTAATTCAGAGAAGGGATCCTTTTGAACGTGATTCTTCCTTTGATTAGCTAAACTGCCAAAGCCTCCTCCATTAAATGCAAACAAAAGCAGCGCTGACAGACTGTCTTAGTGATACTGCAATTACATCAAATTACATGAAATATTTTGTCATGATGTGGGTGGATCATTCTAAGGAATCTGAAGTCTCTCTCTTTTGTGGATCTCACGTTCCTACACATTTAAGCCCTTTTTTCAGAGTTTTTTTTTTTCCATAACTAATTTGAAATTGTAGCAAATCATGCAGCTTCTCATCCTGTATATGCTGTACTACGTGTATGTGTACAACTGAGCCAGAAGTCTATTGGCCACATTTCTTCTGGTCATTTATAAATTTGTTAAAATCTGACACCAGCATTTTGTAATTTTAAATGTGATATAATTTATAAACTTTAAGTCTTAAAAACAAAATCTGAAATTCGATGTTCTGCTCTCCTTACCCATTAGGACATAGCGTTGATTAGTAGAACCAAATGCAGCTAGAATATTCCGCTATGTATCTTTATTTTCTCCCTAATGTGAGCTATCTCAGTGAGCTAATTAAGAATTAAATCGTTATCAATCAGCTCCGAATGCAGAACTTTCAATCTTACGTGCTTTTGTTCCTGAATTCCGCATTTGTCTGTCCCGATGAAGATGGGTGCCCCTTGACCTATCAGGAAATGAAGTCTGATTAGGTGATTGAGAGTAAAACGCGCTGGGAGACAGAGTGGGCGAAAGCAGAGGTGGCGTGCCTGATGCTGCGTGTGACTCCGATGGCGGCTGCGCTACCGCCTTCGGAGGTTTCCGGCAAAGTGGGACTTTTATAGATCTGGGGGCCTTGGGTGCTAACCCATCACCTCGCCTGCAGGCCCGTGGCCTTCCCTCTGCATCAGTGTTAGGTTTTTTAACATTAATGGCATTTAATCAGGAATTCTAGGATTTTTAATGTAGGGCCATAATTCATACAGAGGGACCAACCTTAACATTAGCCAATGATGTGTTTTGAAATAGTGAGTGACAGGGGAGTGGGCAGTCTGGGGGCCAATCAGCTTTCAACTAGGTCAAGCGCCACCATGGTTCCGCCCCTGTATGTAATCCCAGCGGTGCGGGTCTGAAAGCGATGTTTGTCTACAGTTCCTGGTGGTTTGTGGCTAGCTTGGTTGCGTCGTTCAGTTTGCTTCAGTGGTCCTGACATCAACAAGGGCCTGAAGTAGACCATCTCATTGGTAACTGAAGAATATTAGGCCTGTGCCGAGAGCTCAATCAGTCAGCTCATGCAGGTCATTACAAACATTTGGGAAAATTGGATTACTTCTGTATTTGTCACAGCGTTCAAAACGAGACACCCTCTCCTTCTACCTAATATGGTACTGTCTGAATGAATGTCATTATGGCTGAATGTCACAATAAGAAACAATAGTTTGTGCCACACTCATGAGTGACCTTAACTCTGAGAAATCTCCATATTCAGAATGCAGCCAATCAGAATTCACTCTCTTTGACCCATCTTGCCAATGTATTGCTTTTTTTAGGCTAGAGTATATGATTTAAGCATCATTCATATTCAACCTGCTCTGACATTTGTTATATTTTATATGGAACAATGTTTTAATTTAATTTTTATTTTTCAATCTGTTTTCCATTCTTTCAGAGCAAGCCACAGTTTTACGTTTAAGATGCTAACCAGCCCCATGTGTACAGAAATATGAATTGTACGCATTTAAAGCCATTATACACTCCAGTTGATTCATACATCTAAAACGAAATATTTAGGTGCGTTCTATTTGCCTGGGAACTCGTATTCCGAGTCGTATGGTGCGTTCGATTATTTCTTTCCAACTCCGGCGTT
>JAODLC010000050.1:14168498-14179459 GCA_026781145.1 Hippopotamyrus pictus
GCAAAATACAAGAGTTTTTGCATTTTTAGTTTTTTCATAGCAGTCACCGATTTTTATAAAATAGAGTTTTCCCTTATTAGGACCAGGAAACCGGTCCCCATAAGGGAAAAAAAACGGATATTTATCACATTATGGGGACATTGTGTCCCCATAAGGATAGGTAAACCCGCTCACACACACACACACACACACACACATTCATTGAAATATTTTACTGCCTGGAATTATGTGGAATGACTCTTAGAATTGTGGGGTCTTGGGCACATTAGTCTCCAGACTTATTTAGCCAACAATGTCTCACGTGAAGGAAATGGTTCAGAGAAAGTCATCAAAGCAAAGCAGGTAATTGTAGGAGCTCTTTTTATAGCCTAACACTTTGCAATTTATCCACCTGTCTCAGAAAAATCCACAGTTTATAGTTCTCTGGAACTTAGTTGTCTGTACCATACTTGCCAAATACTTAATCTTGCCAATTTGAAAATATTAATACTTGGCAACACTATACTACAGATGCCAGTTGTTTTTTTTTTTTCCCTAAACCCTCCTCCCCTTCACTGTTTATTCTCAGGTGCTGTTTGTTTGTTTTCTATAAGACGGTTTTGACATTAGAAACTTTAATTGTAATTATTGTCAACTGTTTACTACACCACCCACTTTGACTTGCGTTGTTTTCCGCACGCACCTGCATGTAGAATGCAGAATGCAGTTATAATACACATGGCGCTCACTCAGCCAAGGTCAGGAGACGGCATTAAGGCGCAGACACCGAAACCATAACATCAAATGACAGCAGTATATAGAAACAACCTGATTAAATGCAAATTGAATAAGAAAAAGAGAGAAGAATAGAAAGGGGGGAAAATGTGTTTGGTTATTGGCTGATAGCGCTGACGTGAAAGGGCACAGTCAAGCCCAACATCTCGACATTCTCATCTTTGCCCTGAGAAAGGCTTTTACTGGGCGACGGAGTCTACTGGTTCCTCCCCACCCACCCTTCTGAAGAATAAGGCTGCCTTGCCCTCTATGCACCTTTCTCCTCAGAGCTATTTAAGTTCCTGTGGGCAGCCACCTTAGAGCCAGCCATTGACCAATCGATAACACTCAGCTTGGCGGCGTCCAATAGCAGGACGCCTTTTTGATCGATGCCCCAAGTCGATATTTCATTTGACAGGTGAGGCAACTGGGGCACCCTGCTAAAGATTCAGACAGATAAGGGGTCGTCCGAGGCTTCAGGGTGGCCTGCAGTCATTGGAAAAAGAGCCGACTGCAGCGAGAACGAGGGACCACGGCTGGCTCTTATGCCGGCGCCGTCGAGGATTTTGCACTGAGCACTGGCCCTCAGCTTAGTAAGCAGCAGCTGAGTCTGTCGCTATTGAGATCCCACTTTGTCAGTTTTAAGCTAGTCTGTTGCACTTCTACGGGGGGATCAGTAAATGGGGATTTTTTTTTATTTATTTAATTTAATTATTTTATTCACTTCACTTAGAATCTTGGAATATTCTTTAGCACAAGCAAACAGACCCCAAAATTTCCATGTGGTTATCTGGGATGGGGCAAGGGAGACGAATCAGAGTCAGGGACCTCGGGGAAATATTTTGGGTTCTCTCTCGTTGTCCGGCGAGTTCGGATTTAAAGCCAGCGGCTCCCCACTACGGCACTCATCTCCTCTAAAGTGCGGTGGCGCGCGCAGCGCCCGCTCCCGCTTAGAGTGACTCCTCACGGGAGAAGGTTGTGCCCTTATCTTCCCGGAACATTCCGAGCAACTACTCGCTTGCTAAAAGGCTTTTCCGGTTAATCTTTGGTCCTAGCGAGCGAGTGGATGAGAGAGGGTGAGCGAGAGAGAGAAAGGCAGCGACCCCCGCTCACCATCCCCTCACGAGTCCGGCTTTGTGTGCCATGTGTCTAAGCACCCCACCCCTTATGTGTATCCCTTTCTTCACAGCACTCTGTGGGGGCAACATAACATCAGACAACGGCACCATTTTCTCCCCCGGCTACCCGGAGGAGTACCCCACCTCGTCTGACTGCACCTGGCTAATCACCATCGCCCCCGGCATGGGTATCAGACTGAACTTCACCCTCCTCCAGGTCCACGGCCCCCATGACTTCATCACCGTCTGGTAAGGATTCCTCCCGCTGCCACCCGTTGGATAATCTTCCGTCCCTTGAGGCTAAGGATCGCCCCCTCCCTTGTCCTCCTCTTCGATTTCTTTTTTTATTCCTTTTTATTTCTGTTCTCACAGAGGCAGAACAAACAGGGAAGTCAGGGTCCAGCACTCTGGATAATCCCCTCTCCCGTTCTGTGTCTCCGCGCTGACGTCACTCTGCGCCCCGTTACGGTTCTGATGTAGGGAACGTTCCTCGCCTCGGGACACCCACAGGCTGGCGCTCCCTCCCCTTCTTATCCCCGTAATGCTTTGGGTTCCGCAAGGTTGCCATCGGTGCTGCCAGAGCCTGTCGTTTGTTTAATTAATGAGATGCGGCTTTCGGGCCAATGGGGCGTGCCCAGCCCGCTCCTCGCTGATATGCATGGGAAGGACCATATGCATATTCACGACGGGGCTTTGACACGCCCGACTGGCCCCGCCTCAGCGTGAAGGTTCAGGACTCCGCCCTGACTAGGAGCCAAGGCTGACGACCTGGAAAATAGCCGGTTCTGCCCCTTGGTGCCAGCCCTAGATGACAGTGTTACTTTTTAATTTGCAAATGATAGTTCATGGCTTTGGAGCTCAAGTTTGTGTTTGAGGCCTCATGGGGACACCTGGGTAGTTCTAGAACAAAGCCAGAGTGGGACCGGGGCTTCGCTAATGCACACTGATTGCCAGAAGTTGCTGTCTAAGTCCATGGCACCTCCAAGAACAGCTTTGCAAAGATGCAGGTGTTTCTTTGTTGTTTTCCTGCTACATACTGTGATGATTTGAGGCAGCTAGTTGCCCCTGGAGGCTTTTTAGAATCCACGACCATCGCAGGGGGTGGCAGCCCAGGATTCTGGCCCAAACCTGAGCAGACTACATGGGAGAGGTGAGACATGTCTGGGAGGGGGTAGTTGTCTGTCCCATTTACTCCTGTGTCTTCAAGGTAATGTAGATTCAGGCACCCCCTCCCCCCCAACCTCCATTCTGAGAGCTGCGGAATTTTCCAGTTTCTGTTTTTAACCATGGACCCGAGAAGGAAGATTTTCCCCCTGTGTACTTGCACTTGTACTTGTATGTTTACTTCCTTTGTGTTGCGTTGTTTGTGTATATCTGCTGGTATGGAGGCAGATGTGAAGATGTTGATACGAAAGGGGATGATTGACCTGGTTATGGCCACAGTTTGGTGAAAATTAGAGCAGCTGCCGCAAAGGATTGTGGGTGAGTCTACGCGCTCAAGTGCCACCAACGTTTCACTCCTCAGGGACGGGCCACAGGAGACGGCACGGAAATTGGGCGTGTTCACCGACACCGAGCCAATCAACCCTCCCAGCAGCACGTCCAATCAGGTCCTTGTTCGTTTCCGTAGCAACTCTGAAAAAGGTGGCCTTTTCAGAATCATTTACCAAGGTAGGCTACAGACACTGTAGAATACTTCACTCTTTTAATTCAGTCACAGTTTGTTACAACTGATCTGTGATTTTCTGTACACATCAGTGCTATTTTTAAATTCTGCAATACAATTTCATGCTTTGTTATTACAGTATGTTCTTGTTCTCTCAAATACTGCATGGTATTATTTAGTTTTGTCTTGCATTCCTACTTTAAAGGATTATCCGCCTTTTTGGTTACGTCTCAGATAGCTCGTTCTTTCATAAGTACTTCTTTTTCAGTGCAAACGGGTGAATACAATTCCTGGCATGACCACTGCCGTATATTAAGGTGTAATTTTTTGAATAGCCTGCCCCCCACCTCCCACTAACATGGCCGCGGTGGTAAAGACGTTGGCGGCAGCATCAGTTAACTGTCTTTTACCCCACTGGCTGCCACCCTCACTGCATTCCCATGCTCACACCTACATAAACACTTTCTCTTTTAGACACACTTAAACACCCTCGCACCGTGTCTCCCTCCCACTCTCTGCCTCCCTCCATGAATACCTCACACACACACACACGCACACACACAGACACCCAGAGAAAGTGTGTGGTTTCACCCCATTCGTCTGTCTCATGTCGTTCCAGCCTACTGCCTCCAGTTCTGCCTCCCTCCTCCTGTCATCCCCAACGCTGAGATCCTGACAGCCAGCAAAGAGTTTAAAATTGGTGAGCCTCGGCACAGAGCCTCAAGGCCGGCCGAACTTTACAGAAAGCAGCGTCAACTGCGAGACTCCGGGGCAACGGGACGTGGGCAGCTGGTGGCAGTAAAGGATGCTTTGCATAGACAGGACAGTTCCTCTTCTAAGGATAGATCTTTCCAGGACGCCTAGTGGTCAGTTATGAGGCTTCTGGATCACAGTTAGAATCAACGTCATTCGCTAAGTGTAACTCGAACACAAGGAATTTGTTTTTGCTGTAACTGCTCACATTAAAGTAAAATAAAAGATAACATTAGCATAGAGCAATAATCAACCAGTAACAGAAAGTCTATACAAGTAAGTAAAGCAACATTGGATGTTTGATGACTCCTACACACAGATGCATGTTTTTAATTTCTCTTTGAGTTCATGTAGCCAACTGTCACACTACACCTACGTGACACGGGATTCATTTTTTAACCTCTGTATTTTAAATTGTGGAAATTCTAAAATAGAGTAAGACCCCCACCTCCCCAGCCAATACGAAAGCTTGTTTCGATTAAAAACGGATTCACTGAGGAACAGATAATCCATTTTGAGGCCGTCCGTAGAACTGAAACAATCAGCGATGATTTCATGCCCTTGTACTTTTCCATTTCCTGCCGAATGGTCCTGTTTTCAGGCATCCATTCCATCGGTGATAGATTAGGACAGCCTCCAGGACCTTCTCGGGTGACAACGGGTAAACATTCCAAGAATTGTTCAAACACGGCCAACTGCAGCGCAGTAAGACTGAGCTTCATTTCTCAGCCAGAGAGCCCACGGACCGAGGCTGAGGGTCCGCCAGAGGCGTGGAGGACGGCGGGGCCTGCTGGCAGCCACCTTCTCCGCTAGCTTTGCCATCATTAATTATGCGTCACATTAAGTTAATTTGCTGATTCAGTGAAGGTGCTGATGGAAGGGCACAGGAAGGGGACACATACCCACACAACAGTTAACAAATTAAATCTGTAGTGCGGCATCTACTGTCACGGTCACTCGCCGGGATTGATCGTATCGCATACACCAGGTGTCGGCCGTAATCTTTCCAGGATTTTGCCTAGAGCACTTTCTACACTGTGAAAACTTTAGTAGTGTGAACTAATGCTTCATGTGACATCACGTGTATATAAAGCCTCTTATATGCAATACGTGGCAGCATGACCCAAAGCGTAAGGTTCCTAGAATTTCCCTACGGGTACAAATAATGTATCCTGAACCTGAAGCTAAAGCTCCCTGCTGTATCCGTTCCTGTCCCGTTCTCTGCCTATGACTCGGGTTGCGAACGTGCAGTAGATCTCGGCCCAGCAAAAGCTCACCCGGCCCGTTTCCGTTCAGGGGACATCGTCCGCTACCGGTGCCTCCCGGGATACCAGCTGAGCGGGAACAGCATCCTGACCTGCCGGCTCGGCACACACCTGGAGTTTGAGGGCCCCCCGCCGTCCTGTGAGGGTGAGCTGCCCCCCCGTTACTGCCCACATCTCATTCTCCTCTCTTCCCATTGATCCCTACCCCTTTAGCATTTTTATTAATAACACATGACTAACAGATATTTAATTGCCTGGGTGGGGCCTTATTCCAGTGTAACCAGGGAGCATTTGATCCTAGCGGACTTCCGCATCACTTTCTACATGAGATGATGCTTTATTTGCTGTTTGCACATATACATCGTAATGCTTCTTTTCACATATCCCATCATGCTCTCCTTTGAGACACACATTCACATATGTACAGTTGAAAGTGAAGTTTGTGGTCCAAACTCAGAGAGAGGCCATTTATGTGGTGTCTCTGGAACATACAGGGGAGTTAAGATCCTTTCTCAAGGCCCCCGGAAATGTGACCGTTCCGCCGAGGCTAGAATTCAAAGCAGCCTTAACCACCGAACCACACACTGCCCTCCGATGGACATGTGAGCCACGTGTCTGCTTGATGATGTCTCCAAGCCGCTTGCGGATAGAAACGAGGGCCGTTTCGAGTGAGCTGAGGTCCCCCCAAGTCACATCAGCATGTCCGTGCCACAAGGGGGAGGGTCCCAACGTCCATCGTCGAGGATACAACAAGCGGCGGACGCAGGGTGAATAACAAAGTGGTCATTACTCACGGTGACGCGAGCGTTCAGCCCGGGCAGGCGGACATGCCGCAGGAGCCGGAGCGGGACCCCGTCCCCTCCTTCACGCCGTAGTGCCCACGTGAGGCCACCGTAATTGGTCTTGCCATTAATTATGTGCTCCTCGTTAATCTGCTTCTTCATGAAGGAGACCTCTATGTGGCGGGCCAGCTCACACAGCTGGGCATTCACTCAGCGCTAACACTGACGGCAGGAGCGAGAGAGAGAAGAGGAAGGGTGAGCTGAGCAGGGGAGTGGGTCCCACGCGTGTGTCTCCCTTTATCTCTGCATTCCTGTGTTTTTTTTTTATTATTATTTTTTTTAAACTGGGTGTCGGAGGTCTGTGAAGGTGCAGGGATCCCTGGGTGAGGTATCAGAGGAGAGAGAGGGTGCAGGGATCCCTGGGTGATGTATCAGAGGAGAGAGAGGGCGCAGGGATCCCTTGGTGAGGTATAAGAGGAGAGAGACGGCGCAGGGATCCCTTGGTGAGGTATAAGAGGAGAGAGAGGGCGCAGGGATCCCTTGGTGAGGTATAAGAGGAGAGAGAGGGTGCAGGGATCCCTTGGTGAGGTATAAGAGGAGAGAGAGGGCGCAGGGATCCCTGGGTGAGGTATCAGAGGAGTGAGAGGGTGAGAAAGTGGGCAGAAGGGGGAGAGAGTGAGCGAGGATGAGAGGATAAGCGAGCGAGAACGACAGAGGGCAAGGGAAGCAGCGGAATACCGCCGCAGCTCATTGGGATGCAGGTGATATCCATGCTGCAGCTGCACCTATCGAATCACGGGCTTTCACTGCCTCCCAGCCCTTCCTCTGCTCCCACACACACACACACGCAGCTCTTGATCAGGCACAGACCACTGTGCAGCAGCACACTGACTCACATGCACGTATCACGCCCGCTCCTCGTGTTCACACACACCCCGCTGTGCGTGGTTGCTCGTCAGCACCTTATGGAGCTGCAGGTGGTCTTCTCTCGGCATTAACAGCGATCCAAAGCCTGCCCCCCCCCCCACCCCCCGCTCGGCCAGGTCGAGGCACTCCGCTATGTAACGCGCGCACGGTGTCTCGCGAGGAAGGCGATATCGTTACGCCACGACGGGAAACCGCTCCATGAATGAATCGCAAGTGTGTACATTTCCAGTGATTGTTGGACATTGTGGTGAGTCCTGCCTAAATCGCACTGCCTCCCGTAGGTGATCTGCGTCTAGAAAGTTATGAGTAATCCTACGGCAGATGCCCTCAGCCTGCTCTCTGCTGTGCTTCATGTGCACACTCCTAAGCACACTCTAATCAGCACCGCCAAACATGCTTCCCTCTTTGTCATGCACACACTTCCCTGCACTCTGATTTTTTAATGCAAGTCCCTTTCCTTCTGTCTCCATGGCGATGGGAGTAACCCAAGACCCCCCTGTCTTCTGAAAGGTTTTCTTCCTGCCCTGCTTAGCTATTTTCTTTTATTAGGATTTATTTATTCACATACGTTTTTTCTCTTGCCGACCCTGGCCAAGGTGAGCATTTGATGAGGGATGGATGGATGGATATGTATTTCTGTATTTTTTTTTCATGGTGACTTGTTGCATTGAGGGAAGAGACTATTTTTTTCATGTTTGCCTTCATTCCTGAGACTGAGATTCCAGGATAATATGAAAATGTTTTTTAACAATTTGAAGCTGAAATTGCATATATTGTCCTAATGATGCAGCAAACAAATGTAGGAAAATTACCTCCCGTGACCTGCGGCCCTCGGTGTGTTTTTGCATTTTGTGTTTTTGACTACTGCTAGATTTGTTGTCTGCTCAAATGTGAGGGATGTCCTCATTTCCCATTTATATTTACCACATGTGATGACAGACAGGCGGGGGCCATTAAAGCACTTGTCTATGCTCCCACACAATCCCTAATTTGTTTTTAAATCGGCAGCTGCTCACACTGTCTAACATTAATGTCACTCGGAGGCCTCGCATATCTGGCCCTTATCGTCGGTAAGCTTATGTTAATTAAATACTAACACGGGAGAGGGGTGTGCTGTGTTCCGTCTCTCCCCGATGTAACGCGCTTTCACGCATTTCATGCGCCTGCATGCGTGCGTGTGTCCATGCTGGGACCCACTGCACTTCGCTCTCCAGTCTGCGTGGGTCTTCCGAATCCGGTTGAGTAATGAGCACGCCCTGCGCCGCTCTCCGCTGACGGGAAGGCCTGCCCTGCCTCCCGCTTCCCAGACAGAAGGCCGCGTTCCCGTATCGTGAGAGCGGTCGATTTCTGCTGCTGGAAATTAGAGGAGACGCGATATCCGATGCCTATCTGTTGAGGACTGTCAAGGAGAAGCAGGAGCGCTGTCCTAGGTTGGCATGACAGGATAGCCTCCTTCCTGTGACGCAAGTGGGCCACCTACTTCAAGGGAAATGACAAATCTATTTTTATTTATCTCTAAATCATTATATCTGCTCCTCATTCCAATTCCTCCCCCGTCTTCTTATTATTATTAATAATGATCTCTTTTAGCACTGATACTGTTATCTTCTAGAACATTCTCCTGGTCAGGTCTGGTGGCACGCTGACCGTTCTGGCCCTGCCCGTGCATTTGGTACCCGAGCTCAGTACTCGGCCAGCACACACACCGGGCCACGGTGAAGCAGTCCTTCATGGGACTTCATAAACTGCATTTCATTGCTAATTAGCTCACCCCGATCGTTCACCAGGCCCAGCAGTTCTGTAAATACCCTGTGTCGGCCTGTAAAAAGACCACGTTAGCAGCTTGTTTGCCAGCAGTAATTGAGCCCCAAAGCAGTGTTTTATAATTCCCATTTCATATTCTGATTATCCAGAGTGATTCCGGGATTGTGGTCTTTGGCATGTGGCACTTTAGCATATAAAGTGGGCACAGTCTCTCTAAAAAACTCCGTGTAATGGTTACCTAGGTACCAGTATCAATGTCACCAAGGCACCAATCCTATAGTCAGTGCCTCTAAAATATGGTTTTAGAGGCTCAAATGACTAAGTAAGTGTGCGTGCTCTGTCCTTATTCAAGGAAGGAAGCAACCAAATAAAATGATCATATTGTAGTGTGGCAAAAAATGGGTTCGGTTAATTGTGTCGTTAATAAGAATAAGTGACGGTACTTTCTTAGCAAACATTCATGGATAACTCAGCTACTCATTGATTTTTTAATTATTTTTTTTGCTTATATCATTTGCAGTTGCCCTATTATCAGCTTAAATTCACTTAGGAGCCAAACTAGTGTGGTGATTAACGGTTATTGCTGTCCTTAGCATTTGCATTTTATCGCAGCGCTCATATTCGGCCAATGGCCCGAAGACCACAACTGCTTCTTAATCACTGCCAGGAGTTCAGCTAAAGCTACCTATCTCAGCTGATTTGTTACCTATTTTATTATGTCTATGAATTGTAAAGTAAGCCTCAGGCTTTTCGCTGAATTATTAAATAGCTGGTTGGATGCTGATATCTTCTGATAAAAACGGTGATTATATTGATAAAACAGCACAGCCCATCTCCCATTATTCACAGTGTGCTTAAAGAACCCTAAGAATAAACGGGCTGTTTAAAGAAACCAGGAAGCAATGAAGGGTCAGTGCATGAATTCATAATACTAATCAGCGGGTAGGCGGCGTGGTGGTGCAGTGCTTAGCGTGTTCTTCCCCAGCTCTGTGAACATGGAGTTTGCATGTGTGTAGTGTGTGGAGTTTGAATGTGTGTGGAGTCTGAATGTGTATGGAGTTTGAATGTGTGTGGAGTGTGAATGTGCGTGGAGTTTGAATGTGTGTAGAGTTTGAATGTGTGTGCAGTTTGAATGTGCGTAGAGTTTGAATGTGTGTGCAGTTTGAATGTGCGTGGTGTTTGAATGTGCGTGGAGTTTGAATGTGTGTGGAGTTTGAATGTGCGTGGAGTTTGAATGTGCGTGGAGTTTGAATGTGTGTGGAGTTTGAATGTTCTCCCACTGTTGCCGTGGGGCTGTCCCCCACAGTTCAGTAACATGCTATGGTGCATTGGTGTTGCTGAATTTTCCATGTGTATATCCTGCGCTGGCTTGGTGCCCCATCCTGGGTTATTTGCTGCCATGCCCCCATTGTTCTTGGGATAGGCTCTGTGCCCCCTGTGACCCTGCATAGGACAGGTGCTATGGAAGATGGATGAATAATCAGTTTGGATCATGTAAGGCATTCAGTCCAGAAACTCATTTCCTGAAATCTAAAAGAGGTCAGTAGTGTAGGGTCTTGTTTATGATGGATGAACACCACTTTGTAACAAGAGGAGGAAGAGCTTGAGGAGAAGGTGCTGAGGTCGCAGAGCGGCAGCCGATGTACGGCAGCAGCGTCCCAGGCTGCCATATTTTTTTTTTACCACCAGTAAAGCAGGCAGCTGCTATCTAGGACATGTTTCAGTCCAGGACAAGCCTCAGTCCCTAATAAACCTCAGTCCAGGACAAGCCTCAGTCCCTAATAAACCTCAGTCCAGGACAAGCCTCAGTCCCTAATAAACCTCAGTCCAGGACAAGCCTCAGTCCCTAATAAACCTCAGTCCAGGACAAGCCTCAGTCCCTAATAAACCTCAGTCCAGGACAAGCCTCAGTCCCTAATAAACCTCAGTCCAG
>JAODLC010000050.1:14179559-14202176 GCA_026781145.1 Hippopotamyrus pictus
TCCAGGACAAGCCTCAGTCCAGAATAAACCTCAGTCCCTATTAAACCTCAGTCCAGGACAAGGCTCAGTCCCTAATATACCTCAGTCCAGGACAAGCCTCAGTCCAGAATAAACCTCAGTCCCTATTAAACCTCAGTCCAGGACAAGGCTCAGTCCCTAATATACCTCAGTCCAGGACAAGCCTCAGTCCAGAATAAACCTCAGTCCCTATTAAACCTCAGTCCAGGACAAGGCTCAGTCCCTAATAAACCTCAGTCCCTAATAAACCTCAGTCCAGCACAAGCCTCAGTCCAGAATAAACCTCAGTCCCTAATAAACCTCAGTCCCTAATATACCTCAGTCCAGGACAAGCCTCAGTCCCTAATAAACCTCAGTCCAGGACAAGCCTCAATCCAGGACAAGCCTCAGTCCAGGACAAGCCTCAGTCCAGGACAAGCCTCAGTCCAGAATAAACCTCAATCCCTAATAAACCTCAGTCCAGGACATGCCTAATCTGCAAAGACTTTTCTCACTAGACATCTGGCGGTCCAGCAAAGTGGTTCATGGGCCTAACATCAAGGGATTTGTTGTCTTTGAGTGGGATTAGAACCCACAGCCCTCTGGCGCCAGTCCATTTGCCTGGCCTATCAAACTGTCACGTTATAAGAGCCCCGAGCCTGTCTCCTGTTCAGAGTATCGATTACCGAAAGGCGTTACGCTGATGCAACCGAGATCAAAGCAGCAGTGTAGAAACCAGATTTGAGCTTCCAAGCAAATAAGCCGGAAGAGGTTATGTGTGTGGGTGTCACTTTGACCACTTAATGACATACTACTTATTATTATTTTTTACTACAGTTTAACCCAATAGCTGAACGTAATGGTTTGACATAACAATCAAACATAACAGTCAACATGATCATTAAACAGTTGACTATTGATGATGATGACAATGATGGTAATTATTATTATTATTATTATTATTATTATTATTATTATTATTATTATTATTATAATACCATTATTTCCCCTTTGTTATACCAGTAGCTTGATATTTTCTCATAGGTACTTGTGAGACCGGCTGTCCTGGATTTTAAATTTGTGATAAATGGTTGCCAAGTTTCTTCAAACATTGCAGTATGGTTTCCAATTAAGGCTCTTCATCCAGCATTTCCATTGATATGGGTTCAGTGAGAAGTGCTTAGTGCATTGTGTATCTCCTAGTTTAAAAGGTTGGTGATGTAGAGTGCAGCTACTAAAGGCCTAATGTTTTGGGATGGAAGATGAACAGCTAAAAGGTCAGCCAGTACCCAGAGTGGCCAGTGACTGCTGTCCAGAAGGATGGAGTGGGTGGACACAGCCAGATGGCATGCAGACACTGTGCTGCTGTCTGCGCTGTATGGCGAGCAAACCTGCATATGCTCTCCCTGAACTCTGTGAATTAGGTATATGTCAGAATTGTTAGTCATTGAAAAGTTGTTTATACAGGATTGAGTCTTCATTTTTGAATAATACAGCAAGATGGCGACCACATCGTCTCAGAAAAAAAGCCAGCTTTTACTTTATTATTACAATTTTATTTTATTTTTTTGCCATTATACTTGGATGGGCCTTTTGAATTCAGGCAGCCCCCTCTGAAATAAGAGACAGGCTTCACAGGTTTGAACAAAATGCCTTTGACAGGAACACCGCAGAAAGCCTGATAATTCAAGTTAAATCTAGTGGGAAATGTCACCACGCACCCGGAAGGAATACAAATGACAGAAAGTGAGGATCAGAGCCCTTTTCGCTGCAGGCGTGCGACTCGGCGGCAGCATTACAGAGGCACCCGGGAAACCTAAATGTGCGGTTAGGGCAGGCTGCCTCATCGCCACATCGCTTCCCGACAGCCCGCCAGCTGCCCATACCCATGGCAGAGAGCCTGGCATCATGGTACTCATCCTGTGGAGTAAGCAGATAAAGTTCCTCTGAATCATACAGCGGATTTTACACGGGCCGCAAACTAACAACCACCTGGCTCATATCGTAGGTTGTATGTAACGCCAGATAGCATTGCCAGGATGGGTTGCTGTTTCAGAGCAGCTGCAGTAATCTTGGTTTCAGTTAAGGTCTTTGGCTTTAACTAATCAATATGGTTCACAGTCATAAATTGATTAATCTCATCTCTTGTCTCCGCCCACCAACAGTCACCTGTCCAATGAACAAATGACACTCATCTCCTGTCTCCGCCCACCAACAGTCACCTGTCCAATGAATGAGATCCTGACGGACTCCACGGGCGTGATCCTGAGCCAGATGCAGGGCAGTGGCTTCCCACACTTTGAGACCTGCTCCTGGGTAGTGAAGGTGGAGCCGGGCTACAACATCTCCCTGACCATCGAGCACTTCCAGACGAGCCGACAGTTTGACGAGCTGGAGATTTTTGATGGTAAGTATCTCCACATGAGAGCTGACCTGCATCCATGAATCTTCCATGACAGGGACGAGTGTAAGTGTCCTTTTTATGGTCATAAATGCATTAGTGGATGATTTCCAACTTTTTGTGCAAGATTATTGTTAAAGATTTGCATTTAGTTGACGCTTTTATGAAAAGTGACTTATAATTTTGCATAACTGGATATTTTACTGGAGCTATTCAGATTAAGTGCCTTGCTGAGTGGTACTCCACTCTATGTCCTTAACTAATGCCCTTAAACTCATATGGGGTGACATCAGCCTACACTGTACATCAGCTGGTTTAATGCTTTTCCTAGTAGTTCCATCTGTTTTGGCTAAGCCAGGAAGTGATTGACAATAGAGGAAGTCCCGCCCACTATGGTTTTGGAGACTCGTACCTCCCACAACTGGCTGCTAATTATTTCATTGTAATTGGCATGATTTATTTGAAATGAATGAAATGAAACATAGACTTTCCTCCTTTGCTTTTTATAAACAAGATTTTAAAAAATAGCTAAAGTAGAATGACAAAGCATTAAAAACTTTTATGCATTCACTCCCCCATTCAGTGTATTCTGCAGCATTTTAACCTAAGTCCAGTCTGAGTTCTGCAAATGCATATAGTACATTCAGTTCCACCCTGGTCTGCGGCTTCCCCAGCAGTCTCCATGAGCACAATGATTTCTGATCACCCAATTGGTCTCCAAGGTGCAAAAGAACAGATTTCTGCTCTTTATTTACTTCTAACACCTTGTGCATCCTGATTAGACGAGCTAACATCTGACCTGAGTAGCAGGCTAAAAACCAAGCGATTTAAATACATTTCCTAGTAACTGGGTGGAATTCATGTCCATTCCTTCACGCAAGGTTTGCTAATGTTTTCTCATCCAAGCCCTATCAAGCTCACGGTGCGTCATGTGCTCTGTAAATACTGTCCGATGTTTGACTTTCCCTGATCAAATGAACCAAAAACCAAAACAAGTTTGTTTGGTTATTTAGTCGCAATGTTTTATGCAATATATAACTGGTAAAAATGACCAATAATGTACAGTATAATCTACAGTAAATAGTATAAGGTAGATCATTTTCACACTTAATTATGACTCTTGGTCAGAATAGCCTCTCAGCTCCTGTCTTAATAGCTTATTTGGGGATGTGCGGCAAGTTATTTTATGTATGAAAAAGTTATGTGTTCATTAAAATGAAGATCAACGTTATTGATTCCTGGGGAATTTCTGGTGCATGCAGCAGCCGGTGCGTAATGCACAGACAAACATATGTATAGAGCAAAGCAGACGAAGTGCAAGGACAAGACAAAACAAAGACAAAGACAAATAGTGCAAACAAGTAAATGTGGTGCAAACAGATTAAGTACACAGTACACAAATAAAACACCCTAAAAAGCAGGATACTCGCGTACAGCGCTGAGCTCCTATTCTTTTCTCCAGGTCCTTCTAGGCAAAGTCCCCCACTCCTCACCTTGAGCGGTAACTACTCCTCCCCCCTGACTGTCACGAGCACCTCCAACAAGGTCTACCTGCACTGGTCCTCGGACCACGCCTCCAGTCACAAGGGCTTCCGGATCCACTATGCAGGTGCGTCGCCACGGAGGGCCACAGCGGGGACACCGCCCTACCCCTAGTGCACTGCTTGTCCTGTCACGCTGTACCAATCCCTCGTTATCCGCTTGCTTTCCGGGTCCGCGTTCCTGACATTCGCAGGGTGTCTGTTTCCCCTCCCCAGCTGTTCAGGTAATTTTAAGTTTGGGGGATGATTTTTTAGATTTTGGGAATGCGACAGCATGGATTGTTCTCTCAGTATGAGCTCCGCTCAGTACAAATACCTCGGTGGGAGAGGAACAGATGGCCGGCCAGATTCAAAGCTTTTTGTTTGCTTAATCAATCTATTTTTCATCTACCCAAGTTTGTTTTTTTATTTTTTTTTCTTCTGTTTCCAGCTGTAATGAGCACTTTCTATTCCATCTCTCATTTTAGACGTTTCATTTTGTTCTGTGACCCTCTACCTCTGCAAGGAAGGTCCAGAGTTCTCCACATTGGAAGTTTCTAACTGTAAACCGTGAAGCAAATTTCCACTGTTCCGCCGACATAAATAAATAGCCACGCCTGCCGTAATTATAGACGGACCCCCGAACTAGATTACCTAATGCAATAACATGTGGTTGTGTGTTTGATAAATGACAAAGCAGAAAGGAGACTGGAAAAGTGTTCTGGGAAAATCTTCTGTCCCGTGTTTGACAAGTTTGGATGCAGTAGCTTAAAGTATCACAACATGCTCTGTATGGAGTTACAGATTTCACACAATCAGTCAGCTTGTGGATAAAAACATAATATAAACATGAATTTATAAATAATGTGCTGGGCTTTTCATCATTTTCTCTCTTCCACGTTTTACTTGCTCATTTGGCTGCAGCAACACATACAGTTTTGTTCATTCATGCAGTAGAATATCTAATTGGTGTAACTGGCTTTTCTCAGGTGGAAGGAGACTTGAACTCTGAACCTTTAGCTCAAGGTTCTTTACAGATACTTAGAAACAGATGTATCCTTATAAGCATTCCTCAATTATTTAGAGCAAATGTTAGACTTTGTCCTTCCTTTATGACCTTGAATAGCAGCATCTATAATCCCTGCAGAGTTCCTCCAGGGCACGACGGTGCCGTGACCTGCAGCCGCTTGCACACGCGGCGGTCAGAGGTGACCTCAGAGTCTCTCATTTCTGATCCATAAATGACCGTCCCCTTGGGCTACTACCTCAGGCTTTTTGAAGTCTGAGAAAGTGGATGGAAAGAAAAAGTCATCGCTGAAGGACACTCTCTTTTTTGTGCGGAAACAAAAGGGACTGTGTAGGTGCAGATGACCCAGGACTGAATTTGCCTGCTATTTCAGGGCCCTTCATTCCATTGTTCAGTGTTTTAATTTAACACAAAGCACAGTTCCACGGTTGTTCACATATTTAATGTTTCTCAAGCTGCCTTTGATGGATGAAAAGCTCATATATATATATTTTTTCCTTTAGATTTTCTGCTTCAGTGGTGCAATTTGTTTGAGAGCCCAACGACTCATAAAAGCAGACATATATCAGACCGTTATACAACCGTAACTTTTTATTGCCACAGTCTTATCCGATTGTCTGTAGGGTGCTAAAGACTTTGGCGGCAGTGGAGAATTGCCGGTGGTTGCTGATGCTGTCAGACTGGGAATTAGCATTTTTATTGAGATGTTATACATTAGTTCTTATCAAACGTAGTGGTTGAGATGCAGTTCTTTCCACATCCTGTACTGGTCTTATCTCCTTTCGGCTCAATTACACACTGTGCCATAAAATTTGGCGCCATGGTCGTGTTTAAACACAGTCCCAGTCACGTGGATACCTGCCCATCTCATGATCACATGAACAAATTCTGACTTACTTTCCACATCAAATACATGAAGAGGCTGGAAATTGTAGTTGCGACTGCCTGTGTAACATTATAGCTCAATAAAAACAGCTTAGCGGGAGACAGAGTGGCTCAATGTCCCACTGTGTGTGTGTGTGTGTGTGTGTGTGTGTGTGTGTGTGTGTGAGCAAGTATACCTTACCTTACAACATTATACCTTATACATTTTTGGGTTATACAACGTGATTGGCTTACAACATGATGAATACCTGTTTTTTTTTCCTTTATGTGGAAACATTGTTTCCTGGTCCCCATAAGGGAAAACTCAGTTTAATAAAAATCTGTGACAGCGATGAAAAAAAACTAAAAATGCAAAAACATTTGTATTTTGCTTGGTTATTTGTGGTTATGGTTAGGGCTGGGTAGGGGTTAAGGTTGTCATAGTTAGCGTTACCATTTTTCCCCAAGAACTAAATGAGCGGTCCCCATAAAGATATGTTTACCCGACGTGTGTGTGTGTGTGTGTGGGGGGGAGGGGGGGGATTCCATTTTCTTCCCATGTTTCCCCCTGCAGTCCAAAGACGTATTTAGGTTAAAGGGCTTCTCTAATTTGCTGGTACTAAGAATAGTGTGAATTGCGGTGGACTGCCATCAGATTGTGGGTGTACCGCCGCCTTATGCCCCGTGTTCCCTGGGATAGCCTCCAGATCTCCCTGCAGCCATGTCTAGGATAAGCAGCCCTCAGGTGGATGGGAAAACAGCTTCATTATTTGCAGTTCTCAATAAAAAAAAAACTGGTTTCTGGTTTAGTTTATTCCAATCCGAGGCATTTTTAAAAACATAATGTGATATGAAACCTGTGTCCGTGATGAGAAATGGGGAGCCCTCACTCACTTTGCCGTGTTTCATTCTTTCAGCCTCATACTGCAGCCCTCCAGACCCCCCCGCCAATGGTTCAGTCCACAGCCTGACCGGCACCAAGCTGGGAAGCACCCTGCGCTTCAACTGCGACCAGGGCTTTCGCCTCATTGGACAGAATAGCGCCACCTGCTCCCGCACCCCCCAGGGCCTCTACCAGTGGAATGCCCCAGCACCCCTCTGCCAAGGTACATATGGGCTCGCCCGTCTGCTGAGGACTGGGGAGTACAGGTGGGGTGATTCTGTCAGGTGAATCATGGGATAAGGGTGTGAGGTCAGAGTGTGGACAAAGTTTCCATGGAGGACGAAGGGTTGTGGAGGTAAGAGGGACAGGCCCCCACTAACCTCTGCAAAGCCAGTTCAGGATGTTTCTGCAGTTAAAACGTGCATTTCCCCAGACGGCTCTAACGTTTTGCTGTTGTACCTTTTTTGGCTGCGCTTGTGTGACTCCTTCATCCTTCCTGCCTCTTCCCTTCACTTTAAGCTTCTCTGAAGATGGGAAAACAGCCTCACCTGTGGGAGCAATTTAACGGGCTAGCGGATGGAAACTCCCCTTAAAGTTTAGACGTTGGGTTTGCAGTTCTGGTCCGCCTGGGTTTCGCTCTTTTTGGAATAAGAGGAGCTTGTCTCCTTTACGCTGATACCATTTTTAATCCTTTTATCAACAGTTATGACTGTTCACAGCCGTGCCACAGTTTTCTGTTTCTCTTTTATCTGTCTCAGCTACTGTTTTTTATTCGTCTTTTTTTGTTTCGACTTTAACCATACCAGAGGGTTGTCCTTATTTTGGAATTTCTCATTAATATTTTTATTTGCAGAGTTCTTCAATTGCAGCAGCAGTGTTTTTTTAAAGGTGCTTTAAAAAAACACCTACAAGCACATAGATTTTTTATTTTTTTTGCATATCCTATCATGCTCTACTATGGGGCACACTCACTGAACCGAGTGCAGTATGAGCCATGTCAAAGTGGTTTTTGGGTTTACAAACTTCTCCAACAACGATACAGTTATTGCCAGGGGATTCGAACCAGCGACCTACTGGACAAAGGCAAAAACTCCTAAATTTTTTGTGTAGCTGGATATTTGCCAAACCTTGAGTTAAACATCACACCACTTTCTGGAAAGTCAGTCCACGGCGTTATTTTGTCCATCACGGCCTTCACTCTCTGTCGCCCCATAGTGGTGTCTTGTGGCATGCCAGCATCCCCAATCAACGGCAGCGTGACCGGTCGTGATTATACTGTGGGCACCAAGGCCACCTACCACTGCAATCCCGGCTACCAGCTAACCAGCCCTTACACAGTGTCCATCGTCTGCCAGGACTCTGGGAGGTGGAGCCCTGCTGACTCCCCGCCCCACTGTGAACGTGAGTCCCACCCACACTGGTCAGTAACTTGTGTCGTCACTTCAGTCACAGCCTTGATGTCTGGGTGGCTGCCGGCTGCAAAATAAATCTTTTGAAAAGAATGTTGAGAAATTAACGACAGCGTGTGTCGGTAAGGATTCTCAGAGCAAACTGGTGAAATTTCATCTTGTTATTGGTTTATTTTAAAATGTGCGGCTATATGAAATATTATGCTTAATTAAATGCCCTTATTTTTAATAATATTCTGTTGAAACGGAAAGTAGCAGTGGCAGATTCCTGTTACTGTACCTGTCACACATTTTTCAGATTCACTGATGGAGGGTGCTTTCTGTTCTATATGGGATCAGGTGCTGGAGTATTTTACAGTGTATTACAAGATGACAGCGGGTGCCATCATACATTCTATTGCTGTACAGTATTCAGTTCTTTTCGGTTGTTCTGTTAGTTTTGGACAAAAGTTTCAGTTTCCAAACAAGTCGAAGAATGGCCTCTGGATTTTCTCGGCTAAAAGAGCCACTCTATATTAATGTCTCTGACCTCTGACGCCTTACATTTCAGCGGTTACGTGTCCTGACATTGGCCACACAGCAGTGGACTACGGCAGGTGGAGGCTGATTTACGGGACCCTGAATCAGTACGACTCCATGATGATGCTCATTTGTGACCCTGGCTACTATTACCGCGGTCAGCGAGTCATCCGCTGCCAGGCCAATGGGACCTGGGACTATCCAGAACCCCGGCCCGTGTGCAACAGTAAGGACTCGCCTCCTCACGGAAAGTTTCACATTTGCTATTTTATATATATTGTACTTTTACCCTTGATATCAGTATTGTTTTAATAAAATGTGGCAAACTGCCAAAAAGAGCAAAAGACAAATAGATTGAAGAACCAGAAGTGTCACCCTGTTTAACCTGGGGTAATTTAAGTTTCTAAATGAAATCCCATTGGCTAACATCCACCCTCTTTACTGTCACTTAGTCATCTCCTGTATGGAACTGGGCAGCCCACCCAATGGGAACAAGATCGGCACCCTAACCGTGTACGGAGCAACAGCCATTTTCTCCTGCAACACGGGCTACACGCTGGTGGGCTCCCGAGTGCGGGAGTGCATGTCCAATGGGCTGTGGAGTGGAACACAGGTCCAGTGTCTCGGTGGGTCTGCTTTCCGGGTCAGAACCCCCGATCAACACATTTCTTTTTTTTTCATCCTCTTTTTTTTGCCATCATTCTTCTGTGGTTCCCTGTTCACAGCTTACGTCGCACACCGAAGTGTGATCACCTCGTGAGCGGCTGAATTGATCTTTATTTTCTGCTGTGTGCATGTGTTTGTGTGTGTGTCTTTGTATGTGTGCACGTGTGTGTGTGTGTGTGTGTGTGCCCCCCACAGCTGGCCACTGCGGTGCCCCCGAGCCCATGGTGAACGGGCAGATCATTGGTGAGAACTACAGTTACCGCGGCAGCGTGGTGTACCAGTGCAACCCGGGCTTCCGTCTCATCGGTGTCTCCGTGCGCATCTGCGAGCAGGACCACCACTGGTCCGGCCGGACCCCCGTCTGCGTCCGTAAGTGTGCCGGCGGCCCGGCAGTGCAGACGGGCTTCAGCCTTCTGGCCGAACTTACAGATCCGCTCCTTTGCACTTTCCGACAGCATGACACCTTTTGATAGCAGTTTAATGCACTTAAACCTGAATCATCGCAAATTCAGTTTCAGCTGCCTGCTTGTGTTTTCTATTATTTATTAAAAGGCATTTTTTTTTTATTAAGTGTTAGTCATTGAAAATATAACTATGCACGTACGGTAGCGAGATGTATCCTTTTGTTAGCATAGCCATCCTCACTCCGATTTTCGTTTCCGCTGCAGCCATAACCTGCGGTCACCCCGGCAATCCGGCCAACGGCGTGACCCAAGGCACACAGTTCAACCTGAATGACGTCGTGCGCTTCACCTGCAACACGGGCTACGTGCTGCAGGGGGCGGTGGAGGCGCAGTGCCAGGCCAACAGCCAGTGGAGCAACGGCCTGCCCCACTGCAAAAGTACGTCCCCTGTGTGTCTGAGCTTGCGTGTGCAGGCGCGCGACTCAGATAAGGAGGCGTGAAACTGTCATTCACGTGGCAGAATGTGGCGGGCGAGGGGATAAGGACTGATGTCAT
This sequence comes from Hippopotamyrus pictus, assembly GCA_026781145.1. Classification (NCBI taxonomy): domain Eukaryota; kingdom Metazoa; phylum Chordata; class Actinopteri; order Osteoglossiformes; family Mormyridae; genus Hippopotamyrus; species Hippopotamyrus pictus. The sequence continues at coordinate 14,189,805 of JAODLC010000050.1, forward strand.
GTGCCTGAAGTTGGAGGGCTCGTCTCGGAACGTGACATCCGTGTGTGTCACACTTTTGTCCTCGGATCATCAGCCTCTCTCGAGAAACAATGGCTTCATCAGGCTCAAATTAACTCAACCATTAGCATGCTGAGCTGAATCACTCAGTCCTTGGCTTTCCAATCTCTGTCTGGCTGTGTGGCAAATTTCACCTTTCAGCAAGGAAACTTCATTTTGATTTGGTGTGAAAGGTACGGCATGCTGGATACGTAAGTGGCTGTGCGGCCTTGCTCTGGGATCGTCTCGCCGCCCTGGCTCGGTGTGTGTGCGGCCTCGCTCTGGGATCGTCTCGCCGCCCTGGCTCGGTGTGTGCGTGGAGTTCACACGTCGCTCTATTCTATGGCTTCTCTCCAGATTCGCCGGCTTCCTCCCTGCAGTCCAAAAGCGAGCATTAATGTGGGTCGCTGTCTCTTAATTAAGCATTGTGTGTGTGAGTGTGATGGGTTGGCACCTCATCCAGGGTGTCCTGGGCTTGAAATACACATGGCCACGTGCTAAATAGACAGAGCAATGGAAATTGTAGGCAGAATTATTATTATTTATTTTTTTTTTTTTTTCATGCTTGACAAAGGGAATGCCATTTTGTTACATCTCATTGAGTTTTCTTAGTTAAATTTTATGATACCCATTCATATTTTAACCATATATCCTGGTTAGGGTTGCAGGGGGGTCCCCAAATGGAATGCACGCACCCTCACACACTGCAGAGAAACTTAATGGCATGTCTTTGAAGTGTTCAAATCTGGATACCTACAGGAAATGTGTGTGAGACTGGGAGAGCGTGCCAAAGCCACGCACATGGAGGTGGGATTCGAACCCACAACCATGAGGTTTAGCCACTGCGCCACTTCCTTTTCTCTTACTATGAATAAAAGAAGAGCTGGATGAACATCTTCTGGCAGAAATTCACAATGGTGCTTATATACCTACCTACCACTGTGTGCCTTGAATCTCTACATTCATTCCGGGCCATCGTTCTATCGTTCCGCTTTGCTAAATTTGCCTTTTTGCTATGCAAATGAAGTCGTGAGAACAGACGGGAAGAGAATACAAGAACATAAGCAGCAAGAGCCCTCCCTGGTTGGATTCTTAATGTTAATCACAATATAAGAATCGCTTCACATTACATGTATGTTTACTCTCATTCTGGAGTCTTAATACCTTCATAATTCCCAAATAGCTCTGCCTCCCACCCCTCTCACTAGATCATTAAATCCTATTTACGGAAATCAGGGGAACAACATGCAGACAGCTAATAACGCCCAAAAAAGAGATCCCAAACATTAACATTAGGGCTGCGTCAACAATTCAGTTGGCCTCTGTGTCCCTCCTAATCATAGACAATTTGTGTCAGGACACTGCATTACTCTCCATAAAACGTTCCCCAATTGCACCAATAAGATCTGCTGCTCTCACCCAAAAAAGAGGAAAAAAATTCCCCATAAAACAAAGAGCAATTATTTTCCAGGATTGCCACCCTCAGAGTCTGGGCTGTGTTTAGGTATCTCTCAGTAAGGCCTCCTATCCACATATCAACATGGTTCCACTACACTTTCCTGCACTGACAAGCCGTCCTGAAGGTTAGCGACACTCCCTACCCCCCACCCACGCCCACCGCCTCCGCTCCATGCTTGCCAGCCTTCCACTTGGAGCAATGGTGACCCTCCTGGAAGGTGCAACCATCTGGCCTCCCTGTTTAGGTCTCCATCATCTTGACACCAAAATACAGATCGCCGGAGTCTCCCACTGCAAATGGATGCAGAAGACACTTTATTCATGACAGCTGTCGCAAATTTTTAATAGCCGCCTCTTCACTGGGACTCCCCCAGAACATGCCGGCGACTTTGCAGTTTGCTACATTTTTGTCCCAGATCGATCGGGAGTACGGCACTGATCCTATCAGACGCCCCACTCAGACCCAAAGCAAACAGTCACTTCCTGCCACAAGCCTCCGTTTCCTTCGTGAGGCTTTAAACCGACACCCCGATCTCTCTCCATGGCAGTTTTCGTTTAAGTGTAAGATTCAGGTCATTTAAAACTCCAGACGCATCTTGGCATGATTGGCTTGTGGAGCCTAAGCTGTTTCCTTCAAAGTATTCTGCAAACTTTTTTTTTTCCTCTCCTATTGTTGTGCTTGACAATTTAGCTGTCAGGTCAGTTTGGTTTTGCGTTTTTTAAACTTTAAGTGTAGACCTAGAGCCTTTGACAGCCAGCCTGACACAGCCCGAGAAGAGACAAGCATCTTAAGTGGGGTGAAGTCAAGCGGTGTCAGGAGAGGGAGATATGTGTCCCTTTTTTTCTTCTTTTTTTTTCTTGTAACACAACCCATTTCTGGATATATGTAAACAAAAAAAAATGAATCCTTAAAATAAGTATGTTCAGAGAGTGTCTGGTAATGGATTCTCCCAAGTTTCTGTTTACCTACTTCTTTACAGGGGGAAATGTGTTGGTGGTAAGGCAACTTGAACAGGCATAATAGGGTAAATGCGTGTTGAGTGTCACTGACTAAAAACTGAAAATGTTGTGCTTTTTTTAAAATTATAATAGCTTACATTTTTAAACCCTTTTTCTGACATTGTGCAGTGTAATATTGTACCAGAGTAGTTTGTGTTAAGTACCCTGCCTAAAGAATAGAGTACCCCAATCTCCGCTGGTATTCTAGGCATCCTCCAGGCAACCAGCACCTGCGGAATATATCGCGTCACGATACATTAGGCCAAAGTGACCTTTTAAGCTCCCGTGTGACATGTCTGCAGGAAATACACGCAGATCAGTGTCACGAGTATTGTTTATCATGACTCCATCTCGCAGCCATGACATGTCGACGTTTAAATCACGTCCCAGAATGCTTTTCGGCAGATAATTATTGCATTAAATGCAATTCTTATCGGTTTCGCTCATATTTTGAGGGAAACCATGTTCAAAAACCATGATTGGGTCTAGAACATATTCATCAGCTGAGTAGAAACGCTAATGGTCATGAGCGGCTGGCGGAGATGTGCTCACACAGCGATGCTGCGCCGGACATTCGGCCGCCTTCATTTGCTGTCTCGTGGTGAAAGCTTCCTCTCTGCCGTTGTGTTCTCCAGTTGTGAACTGCACAGACCCCGGACACGTGGAGAACAGCGTGCGGCAGGTCCTGCCCAGCGGGCCTCACCGCTTCAGCTTCCAGACCGCCGTGTCCTTCACCTGCAGCCCCGGCTATTACCTGCTGGGCAGCAGCACGCTGGCCTGCCAGGGTGACGGCACGTGGGACCGCGCGCTCCCCAAGTGCATCTGTGAGTCACCGACAACCCCCAGCCCACCCACAGCTGCTCCATCTTTTAGCTTTTAGCCTCCTTTTAGCCTGCGGGCGGCGAGAGCGGGAATAGATATTTTTGTCTCTCCCAGATAAAATACCCTTGTTCGTCACATGGCCTTTTCTGTATTATTCTTCAAAACCGTCACAGAAAAACAATGAAATTTTGCGATTGTTTAAAAAGCCATTAGCAGGCAGGGAGAAGGCTGGGGCCCTAGTGCCATCTTCGTATTTTTCTTTCACTGCCTTACTTTGTTTGCAGTAATTAAGCTGGTAAGCACTGGGAGTCTCTAACCCTGAAACCTCAGTGTGTGGGGGGGGCCTGGAAGCCCCCCCCTCCCTCGCCTCTGTGCCCCCCGCTGTCTGCTCACGACCCCGTGCCCCCGTTCCCCCGTCGCAGTGGTGCTGTGTGACCGGCCCAGCGTCCCGCCCTACGCCCAGATTTCGGGGGACCGCCGCACCGTGGGCTCGGTGATCCGCTACAGCTGTGCGGGCCGGCGCCAGGTCGTGGGCAACACCACCCGCATGTGCCAGCTGGATGGGCACTGGAGCGGATCGCTGCCACACTGCTCCGGTAATGCCGCCCTGCACCCCCCAGCTTGCATCCTGTCCGGAACGTACTGGCAGGACCACACATCGACACGCCGGGACCCCGATAGATTCTCCCCAAATCCCCCCCCCCTTTCCCAACTAAAGCTACCAATATCCGCAGTAGGGGCATGGATACCCTGGGGGGCCAGCATTTATAATCAGTAATGCTTTACATTAACTGCACCTTCATAATGCTTTTATATTGCATTTATAAAACGTTCAGTACACCTTCATAATGTATTCATAAAGTATTCATAAAACATTCATAAACATCATGCATGTATGTATCCTAACATCCCTTAACAGCTGAAACAGACATTAATAACAGGTATTATATAATAAGGACAAACATTATAATCACATAATCATGTAATGTTTCTTATTAATGTATATAAAAGCTGTTATGTTATGATGTTAAGGTGTACCTGCATGCTGCTTATGAATGTTCTATGATTGCATTATGAAGGTGCACTGAATGTAAAGCATTACATAATAATTATACAATGTCAGTGTCTGGGCCCCAGAAAGTGTTCCCCTCCCCCCCCCGCCATGAGTGGCTCTGTGTGCTGGGGAAACATACTACATATTATTCAGGCCGTCACATCCCTCAGGAGGTTCACTGGGGCTACACACTACATACTATTCAGGCCGTCACATCCCCCAGGAGGTTCACTGGGGCTACATACTGTTCAGGCCGTCACATCCCTCAGGAGGTTCACTGGGGCTACACACTACATACTATTCAGGCCATCACATCCCTCAGGAGGTTCACTGGGGCTACATACTACATACTGTTCAGGCCGTCACATCCCTCGGGAGGTTCATCGACTGTAAACACCAGGGCATCCAGGGGAGCTATAATCCCTACACTGCTCTCCTGCCGGCGGGTTATCCTCTAAAACCTGTGGATCAATAAAAAAAAAAAGAGAGAACTAACTAACACACTTTAGGAAGCACACTTGTAAACACTCCCAAGATTTGAGACCTCCGTCTGCTGGTTACCAGGCAGTGATCCTCCACCCCACCCCGAGCTCACGCAGGTGTGCATTTAGTGCGTGGAAAACAGTGTGGCTTGTTCCTCTAAGGCTCCCCGCCTGCCTTACATCACCACCCCCCATCATCCCCCCGTTTGTGTCTTAGCAGAAGCCTGTCGCACAAAGCCAGATGGGTTAATATCACAATTGATAGTGTTGATTTTGTCAGGAGTGGCCGTCTCCCACGCCAGGTCTGACGAGCAGAGGACCGTAAAAATCCCCCTTATTGTGCGGCTTTTCCGATAAAGGCGGTAAACACCATTAAAGTAATGTCTCCCTGCCCACTGAGGTACCTTAGTGCACACACATATTAAATACATCACCGGCAGGATTCTTAAAGCATTTAGAGAGGGGCCTGACTGGAGAGAGAGGGGCGCTAAAAACAGACAAGAGGGTGTAGAGATTATCTGAGAATTTGCGCACAAAGGAGCTGAAATGGAATGAGACCTTCCCTTTGAAGAGTAAGCCCCGGTAACTAATGGAAATCTTTAATCCTCCCTAGTTTCCTGCCGTGTGTCAATCTTTCTCCTACTTGACTTTTACCACCTGCCGCTCCTCCACATTTACACTTTCTGCTTTTCATCTTTTTTCATTCATTTCCTCTCAACATTAGAATACAAACTAATAAACAGTGTCGACACGCGGCCCTGTGGGCTCGGGCGCCATGCCTGCGATCAGACAGTCGTGAGTTTAAATCCTGTAGTCAGCAGACTCGTTTCACCGTCGGGCCCATGGGCGAGTTCCTACACCCCCGCCCACTCTAGGCGCTTGCCGCCCCTACTAAATAAATAAATGTGAAAAAAAAACTTACTGATATCTTGCTGGATGGGTAGAAGGACACAATTCTCAAACCTCTTCTCGGGCATTACATGAATTCATTAAATTTTGTCACCAATTTATTTAATTAATTAACTTAATCGGGTAATAAACTGTATCAGGTATGCATTAGCCAAACAAGTGGTAAGTTTAGCAAATATCTCAATATAATGGATGGTGACAGTGGATACTGTACTGATTTGAGGGGACAAACACTTTGAGAGTCACAGACGCAGTTTGATACTAACAGTAATGTCGTTTTTGGTGGCAGCCAAAGACTTTTGCGCCGTACTATGTATGTTTTAAACAAGCATGTCTAGTCCATTCTTCTTGGAGAGAAGCTGGCTCCCTCCCTGGGTCGGTCAGGGAAGCTGTACTTCACTGTACTTCACCGCTGCTTCCTGTACTTCACTGTACTTCACCGCTGTACTTCACTGTACTCCACCGCTGCTTCCCACTCCTCTTGCATCACAGGGGATTCCCCAGGCCTGTGCGGAGACCCCGGTGTGCCGACTCACGGCATCCGCCTGGGGGAGCAGTTCTCCACGGGCAACGTGGTGCGGTTTAGCTGCGAGCCAGGCTACGCACTCAAGGGCGCCCCCGAGAGGACCTGCCTGGCCAATGGGACGTGGACGGGCATCCAGCCCGAATGCCACGGTATGGTGCCTACTGTTGGGGATGGTATGGTCTGCATAGAATGACATGTGGGTGTGTTTGATGGTCTGGGTGGCTCTGTTTATGATCCTGCTACACTGAGTGCAGTTTTGTCTGTGTGTGTGTGTGTCTGTAAGGGCTACCTGGCTTTTTTCGCCGCCCTTTCTGTTGGCCCCCGCCAGCCGTCTCGCACACGACGTCAGCCGTTGCGATTTTCCCCTTCTTCTCCTCTTTCCCACAGGCAGCACCTTTCCAGCATCCCTCTGTTTGTCGTCCTCTTTTCTTTCCCGTCGATCCTTCGGGCCCAGGTCCCCGTTTCTTGACGGGGGCGGGGATGACAGAGTTGTCCCCTTCTGTCACTGAGCTGTCACCTGGGGGCGTACGGTATTTCGGTGTGTGTTGTTTCAGGTGGAGGCCATGTTTTCTTCTCCCAGGTGTGCGCTCGCTTATACTCAGCTGGCTCGACAACACCAAGCCTGAAGAGCTGTCACCAATTCGGGGGGGGGGGGGGGTCCAAGCGCAGGTTAATATCTAACGGGGAGGGGCCGCTTTTGAGAAATATCACCCTGACTCACGCTGGCAGTGTTTAGCCAGAGTAGATTTAGGTGGAGGAATGGTCTTGCTCCTCCATTGCTAAGAGGTGTCCTTAAGTAACATAAGCAGCCATATGGGATACAGGAAAGGATGTTGTTAGGGAGCAGTCAGAGGTATTATGGATGAGGCGAACCAGGGACGTTCCTCAGACCACGAGACGTCAGGGGCGTGGCCCGGAGACCTGACAAGTCCAAGGGTCGTCATACTGTCCCTCTCCGATGCTGCGATGATTGCAGTATTATGGAGGTTCTTATGGGATTCTCAAACTGGCTGTTATAACACCCAAGTTACACAAATTATCTGGGGCTTGTCCATATTCATTCTGGGGGCGTCAGTCCCCGGCGCCCCAGGCTTGTGATGCGTCTGAAGTGAGCCCTGTCAAACTGTCACATTACAGTCACCGCACACACGGCATCCATCAGGGCTAAATCTGGCCGTCCCGCGGGCCCACATCCTTCTGGCTCCTCACCTGTAGTATAGGTGGCCAAGAAATGCAGGGGAACTCCGTGCAGAAGAATCGGATTCTCCCTCGACTCTGCCATTCCATAAATTAGCATGTTAAAATGCGCCCTGGAGAAAAGCGCAGTGGATGGTGAGGATGTCTCCACGGTGATGGGCCAGCCACTGTTTCTTCCTGATAGCTGGGAAGCGGGACACAGCAAAACGTGAAGATTAAGATAAAGATAAAGGAAGACTACTGAGCCATCATCTTCTGCTGCATGCTAGAGAGTGTTTATGTAATCGGGAGGTGGGGGGGGGTGGTGGGTGATAAATTCACGGTTGGTGGAGATGTAGTTTCCCTTAAATGCTGTGTGGGAGGAATGTTGCGGCGGGCAGGTATTTACATTTTATCAAAGCCGTTACCAACGGATCCAATTGGGGAAGAACAGCAGAGAGACGCTGGCGGGGGGGGGGCTAACTCAGGCTGGTAAACAATGCAAAGGGTGCTCAAAATGCTGCCGGTCACTGTCACAGCGGTGGTAGTGACAAACATGACCCTTTTTTCCCCCTCACCCCCACCCCCCCCCATCGTGTTCCACGCACTCCTCCCCCCCGACGGGAATTCCCATGCTCTGGCTCACATCGCCAGCCGGAATCAGGGCCTGTGTTTCTCACAAAGAAGGCCTCCCTGACTCTCAGACCCCGATCCTGGGCGGTTTTATTGTTTTTCGACATGTATTTAAGGCCCCCGCAGGTCCAATTTAATTGGTCCAGGAAGAGATGCGGTAGATTTTTATCGCCTGTCTTCCTCGGAAGCATCGCCCAGGAGATTTGTTTGATGGCCAACATCAGTCCACACAGGTGGACCGGCGATATATCTGTTCGGGAGCGATTTACGATCGCTGCGTGTCTCTCCTTCTCACTCTCCTGTCTTCTCACTCTTTGCCCCCCCTAGTGGTGTCATGCGGCAACCCTGGAACCCCCCGGAACGCCCAGGTGGTATTCCACGACGGCCTGGTCTTCTCGCGCTCCATCACCTACACCTGCCGTGAAGGCTACTACTCCACCGGGCTGCTGACCCGGCACTGCACGGTCAATGGCACCTGGACAGGGACCATGCCAGAGTGCACAGGTAACCCCCCTCCCCCGTGCCTGGGCACCCCATTGGCCCTAATCCCCTAAACATGGCTTTGCATATTACCTACACACAACTGGCAGACGCAGAATGGATGGGTAGGGGAGCATTTATCGAACCACGATTTCATCCTTTATCCCCTGACAAGGAACGCAGCGAAGGTCATCCAGAAAACCAGCGTTGATGTTTTCGTGTTCTAACGTTACAATTAATCATCACCCGCGGTCGCAGTCGTCCTCCAGTGCCAGTGCAGCCGCCGAGATGCATCGCCATTCTCCGCCGCCTCCCCACGTTAGCTTCCTGTTCAGGCCTTATCCGTCTCAGCCAGCTCCATAATGAGGCAGCTCTGTTTCTATGGCAACGTATCCCAGCTTGCCGAGCCAGATCCCAGAGCAGATTAAGTCAGGTAATCCTGACTTCTCTCCATACAAGGTTTTCAGGAGTGCAAGCAGAGGTCTGCATTGTCAAATGTGTGTACCATTGGCAGAACTTCTTGAAATTTGTAGCGCATCCCCCTGGTGTCTTTGGTCGCATCAGCACGGCATGGTGGTTCGTGTTAATGGCCAGTCCGCCTTAATTGCAAAATTAGTCTTACATACGTTCCGGCTTCCATCGGAGTAGCCCGGGAGACAGGAGGCGGTCTTGCGTAATTTTTCAGTTCTTGGGTCGTGTGTCACACGATGCATGCCAGCTTTGCTCTAAATCTGATCCAGGAGAGAGAGCAGAGAAGAGCAGAGAAAGGGTGTGTGAGCTGGATCTCTGAAGCAGTCGACATAATCCACCACCATTCCATGATTTCCAGGAGGAAGTCTTCTATTATCAGAAAAATAAAATATTAAAAAGCTCCTTCACAACACTGTGTATCAAAGCAAACGGTCTGGAAAGTTTTCGGGCATTCTTGATCCCTGCTTGTGTATAACTGTAGTACTTCACGTCGTGTAACATGTTATCTTCTGTCTTCTTCTCGTGGGTCTGCTGTCGGTTTGCTCATCGCAGCTAAACGAGCTGGTTCTGCAAGCGCTGCGGGAAGCCCGTGTTCGGTGTCTGACTGCCGCAGCAAAGCCTTCGTACACATTAAGACCTTGAATAAAACTGCTTCTGATTGTGATCGCAGTTCCCAGAAACAGCCAGACATTTAGTTATTTATGTGTTTGGGCTTTAGCAGTCTCCTCTTTACTCTGCGCTGGGGTTTAACATCGCATTGGCGGGGGGCACAAAATCCACGTCAGTCACGGGGAAGAAAGGTCGGCAGTTTGCTGAATAAAAGCGGTCTGAGTGAACAAGATCATATCGGTCCCTAAAATAGGCCCTTACAAAACCAAATTAGCTTCCTGTCATGGAGCCGACCAACTTGAACCAGATTACTTGGGCTAATTCTTGTAAGCTCCCTTTGTGGAGGGATTGCCGGGCTGACGGAGGGGTTTGATTAATCTACCCGGTGAAGGCTGACATTGTCCCACGCGCCAAACACGTGTGAATGAGAACTCGCAGTAGTGTGCAGTCCTGTGAGGTGCACAGGAAGTCAGCAGGGCATCGTTTGTCCAAAGTCAGTCTACTTCCTCTCAGACGAAGTCTCCCCCCTACTTTCCCTGCTATTTAGAGGGGGGGTGTGTGGGAGGTGTATGGCACTGAGTGTTAGGATTTGGAGGGGAAGGTTGCCGGTTTGATTCCCGTGGCTGGCAGAGTTATGTCAACATTGACACCTTGAGCAAGGCCTTTAACCTAAATCCCTCCTGGGACCCTGGGTGCCCCAGCTCTCTGATTCTATTTGTCACTTTAGACAAAAGCCTCTGCTATGTAAATAAATGACATCACTCCTTTCTGGGGAGTATTTAATGAAGCTCATAGTGGGTTTTAGTGCTGCAGGGGCCTTTTACAGAACCAGAAAGGTATAATCATCACCTTGATGATTATGCTGGTGGTTCCGAGGTACGGTTCTCAGTGGCACCCATCTCTCTCTCTCTCTCTCTCTCGCTCTGTCTCTCTCCCTCACTCTCTTCCTCTCACTCATCCTTCCCGCCTCTGTCCCGCAGTGATAAACTGCGGGGATCCGGGAGTACCGGCCAATGGCATCCGCCTGGGCAGCGACTTCACCTACCAGCGCAGCGTGACCTTCCAGTGCTCGCCGGGCTTCACCATGGATGCCGACCGCTCCTCCGTGCTGGTCTGCACCAAGGACCGCACCTGGAACGGGTCCAAGCCCATCTGCAAAGGTGCGCTCCGCTCTTCCCTTCTCCTAATCGTCATTATCTGTGACTTAGCTTTCAGTGTGTGCGTCCACATGCACGACACGTCAGGCCTCCGTCTCCGAGGCCTATTCAGAGTTCCACCCTAGCCAGTATTTTTTGTAATCCTCCACTCGTCTTACCCCGTCACTGTCTCCTGGCATCAGATGTCTAATTAGTGCCATCTTAGGTGACAACCTCAGCTTGGCCTGTGTCAGGCTACTGCTTTTTGTTGCTATAGCCGAACCAGAGCATTTCTAGGATTTTATATGTTGGGGGCCGTACAGTAGGGGCTGTAATTCATACAGAGGGGCCGCCCGTATCATTAGCCAATAATATAAGAACATGAGAAATTTACAAACGAGAGGAGGCCATTCGGCCCATCAAGCTCGTTTAGGGAGAACTTAACTAATAGCTCAGAGTTGTTACAATCTTATCTAGCTCTGATTTAAAGGAAAATCTTTCTGTTCTGAAATGGTGAGTGACTGGGGAAGTGCACTGCGGGGCCAATCAGCCTTCCGCCAGGGTTAATGGCCCCACCCATCCTCCCCCCCCGACATAGAGCGAAAACTGCACTAAGCCCCTCAGTGGAAAGCAGCACTTCCTGGGCCTCCTCAGCCCAGATGACTGAGACTCCAGTGGTCCCATTGCACTGTTTCGCGTTCTGTCGCCTTATTCTCCGATGCTGCCCATGATTAAAGCCCCGCCCCCCGGATTGTTCTGCAGCCATCGTGTGCGGCCCGCCTCCCTCCATCCCGAACGGGCAGGTGGTGGGGACAGACTTCCAGTGGGGCTCCAGTGTCAGCTACGCCTGCGTCGAAGGCTACCAGCTCTCCCTGCCGGCCACTCTCACCTGCCAGGGGAACGGCAACTGGAGTGGGGAAAGACCCCAGTGTTTCCGTAGGTCTCCTCTCTCTGCATCCCACTATTATCAGACATCCTGCACTTCAGCATCACAGTTTGTTCATGCCCCATCAAGAGTTTGCCCTGCCGGTGTAGAGCTCAGATCACTGCCACAGTGTATAGCCTTTAAAGCTGTCCCAGAAAAAAAGTTTGCATTTTTTATTTAATTTGTTTATTCAACAAATCAAAGCACATGACACAGCTTATAGCCTAATGCTGCTGGATACGCTCAGTATTGTGTCCTCTTGTCGTCGTCTCTGATGCCCACCTCCCCCACCCCCGGTCCATCGCACCCCTCTTCCAGCCTGAAAAGCCCCCATTTTTACTCTCTCACTCCTGTCTTTTATTCCTTCCAACTTCCAGCATCTCTAGCACTGCATCTGCTCCTTTTCATCCATCCTTACGATGTGTCCAGTTTTACCGCTACGAATGCGGCTGTGGGTCCCCATTGGGACGTTCCATCACCCCACCTGTCAGGCCTCTCCCATCCTCTCTCCCGTTCCTCTCTCCCATTCCTCTCTCCCATCCTCTCTCCCGTTCCTCTCTCCCATCCTCTCTCCCGTTCCTCTCTCCCATCCTCTCTCCCGTCCTCTCTCCCATTCCTCTCTCCCATCCTCTCTCCCGTTCCTCTCTCCCATCCTC
>JAODLC010000050.1:14251130-14268747 GCA_026781145.1 Hippopotamyrus pictus
CAGATACACTTGAACTTCTTGTTTGAATCCAGAGCAGATGACCTGGGATGCTTGCACACTCCATACCTCTCTTTTATCCAAAGTGACTTATAAAGCTCTTGTGATGCTGTCCAGTATGATGGATGGATGGATGGATGGATGGATGGATGGATGGATGGAATTATAAAGCTCAGTGTTTGCTAAAGTAATTCAGGAAGAGTGCTTGTGTGTACAGCTGCTTAACTTAACAAATCCTGGGTTTTCATCTTCTCTCGTACCCAGACTCATCACTGCTCCACTACTTTGTAACCTGCTTGTTAAATATAAATCACTTCTATGCTTTCTAGCCATAAAGGCTTTAATTAATTAACTACCATGTACCATAATCCTTCTTTGGAAGTTAAACATTTGTATTGTGATGATGATCTTGGAATAAAATTTGATGTTTATATTCACAATTAATTTTGAAAGTTGTTAAAATGGTTTATGAATGGTAATAAATAGCGGTAAATGCTATCGCATTTATGGTGTTTACATCTTATATAAAACCAAGTGTGAGTGCAAACAGGTGTTACAATATAATCATAATACTGACTAATGTAGTTCACCTTGTGTAAAGTAGATTGCACAGCAAAAAATGTGGAAAAAGTAATTAAAAGTAATCAAATTTATGGGTGGTGCTGGTGATTCCTGCAGGAATCCAGTCATAGTTCATCTATCAAAATGTTGTCCTACCTTCCAAGTGAATTATAGATCTTTTCCTTACAGATGCCCTTTTATGAGAGTAGGGCAAAATAATCTCAGTCTTGTGTTTTCCCATGTGACTTGTGGGTGATTTTAGAAACATTGTCAGTGTGCATAGATTTTATGTCAGCACTGATTGAAGACAGAGTTTAAGGTTGATTAATACTAATATCTGCCAGGGCATAGCGATTGCTTTCTAGATTAACCTCTTTATCTGGGTCTGTGACAGATGACTCAATTTTAGCCATATTTGTGTAAAATGAGAGTCATCCGGGGACCTGTGCAGTGAGTAGTGTTTAAGGAACTACTGAAAAAGTCATCCATTGTCACATCGCAAATATAACGAGTAGATGTCTTGGTATCTGAGAAGACAACTTCACATATGTGTGTTTGCTATAAGAATATACTGGTGTATGTCATGGCATTTATTGTATCATAGTCCAAAGCACAGGTGGTAGATCAGAAAACCAATAATTGCACATGAAAAAATTCAAATCACTCACAGGGCTGATAAGTGCAAGGTAGATGCTAAACCCCAAAACGCATTAGACGGAACACCAGTAGGTCAGGCAGAAGTGGTACACAGGACACTGGGATCATGTCAGCCATTTTTGGGGGGGGGGAGGGGGGCAAGAGAGGAGCCAGGTGCGAGAAGGGGTCATGGAGGCCCAGTCGAAGGTGGGTCTGATCAGGATAGCGACAGAACAAAAAACTGAAGCATAGTGCAAATGCTCAACGGCTCACAAAGAAGTGACTGGAAACAAGGCCACAGGTGTGCCAGCAGTTTGCTGAGGTAGCGAATGGTCGGACTGGGCGTGGCCCTTTTTTTAAACAGAGAGCACCACCTAGTGGGGTCAAAAAATACAGCAAGTGGTTCACAAAGCTTCATTTGGCTGTCACTAGATGCAGGTGTGATTGATTGTTAACACTACTTGTTATGGCACAAATACTTAGTAGTAACTCAGTTATTACTGAAGCACAAATAATGAGCAAATACATGTGTCACGATTCATTAATAATGAATCTAAACATGAGATCAGTATTTCACTTGTGTTATTCATAACTTTTTCCTTCGATAGTTCCACAAAGGTTTACAGAATTAACAGATACAGTAACAGAGTAATCGTTTGAGATAAAACATACATCACAATTCCTTAATGCTGAATTAACATGAGATCAGTATGTAGCTAACATTTAGTTTGTGCTTAATTAATACATAAGTAATAACAAAATACTATATTATTTGTGCTCCTTCAAGTAAAGTGTTACCAACTGATTTCTTACGTGTGTGGTCTTCAGTCTTTGGTACACTGCAATAACCACATCTCATTGGGTGAAGATGATGTTGAGGCTGTCATTGATGTGGTTTGAGGCCAAACTCTTTCTTCTGTAATGGTACTCTCACTTTGGATGTCTGTCAGCAGGATGAAAGATTGTCAGAGCTCACTCTGTGACCCAGTACAATAATTATGTCTCTGTCAAGAGAGCTCGGTGATCCTGCTCACTTGCGGTTCTTCATTTATAGTATTAGTTCAGCAGATGCAGGATCCATCTCTGGATGAGAAAAGCCTCTTTCCTTTCTGTGTAATTTGCCTTCCATGGAAAGAACTTTCTGTCTTGTCTGTAGTTGCCGAATGCTTTTGGTCTGCAGTTTCTAATCTCTCTCCCCCGTGGTTCAGTGTTATTTTTCTCTGTTCTACATGGCACCTTCCTGTGATAAGTCACAATACAACAGAACACCTGGTCCACCATCGAGTCCCTCGGCAGGTTCCCCTGGTGCCAGCGTTCTTTGGAAAATAGAGTGGTGCACTCATGTCTGAAAGCGGACCAGAAGGAAACCCACACATAGAAACAGTGAGGGGCATAGAGGTTACTGACCATTCTGCTAAACAGACTCACTAAGCTGAGAATAACATCACTCTGTTCCGCTATACTTTGCTAACAAGCAGAATGTTTTAAAATCCAACCAGAAAATAATTTCTTTGGAAGAAGACATCTGTAACAGGGAGTTATTAAAAAGTATTCTTACTATCGCACATAGTCTGCTGACCCATAATGCTTCTGGCTAGATTTAATTATCACATTGGCCACAGTTTATACCTTGCCCTTATTCATGACCTGCCTGACATGTTAAATTCATTCACTTTGAGTGGGTATAGAATGCACTCATGCTTTTGCGTTTCAAGGGGTGTGAGGAAGTGAGGTCATTCTGTGACATTATCCAAGTATCTCTGTTATTTCACGGTTATTCTCTACCTGTTAAACTACAATGCCTCTGTCTCTTTTGCAGTAATAATCTACTTTGCATAGAGGTCATTCCAAGGTCAACTTGTCTGCTTCACATTCTCGAAAGAGGAAGGTCATGACACATTTGCATGTGGTTTTTCTACAAAGAAACCTGCAGGCTACCATAAGTGGTTATATACCTCATATAACATCCTGTGTAATGTAATAAAATAATGTACAAGAAATCTTTACAGTGTAATTTCCTTTAATTCTTCAAATATACTTCTTAATTGCATGAAAAAATGTAAAAATATGCATTCTTAATCTACTTTGATGATTGCTTTTCAATGATTTATAATAAAGTACTTAATCTTCACTCAAGGGCTCCTGTTTCCTTCACTTTCTAAACCAGCTCTCTCTCTCTGGCTGTTTCGGAGCAGATTTTTCATCATTTGACATGCTTGCCCAGTCCGCACTGTTTCAAAACCTTTGCCAGTATGATAAAAAGTTTTAACTTGTTCCTTTTTCCCCCAGTATTAAACTAAAAGTTGTCCCTTGGTTAACAACGTATGACTTAAGGATAACTCATGCTTACGAAAGGACTGCCAGAAAGCCTATTATATAGAAACAATCAGGTTAAATACAATAGAACATTCTACTCATGAAAACATTGTGCAGTTTCAGCAGTTCTTTGACTCGAGGTACAGTACAGTATTGTATGTAGCTACCTTTATAAGTCTGTATATTATCATTATTATTATTATTATTATGTTATTTTTACTTAGTTCGCCCTAATACAGTAGAATACTGTTATTACATATTACTACAGTATGAATTTTAGGTATTTTTGAGCATGCTGGTTACGTCAATGCTGGATACAAGAGGATTTACTATAAAATGCTCGGATCTTGTGGTGGAGTATAAGAAGACACTCTGCTATTGACATGCCGTTACTGTAACGGGCGACGTAGCTGAAGGTTACAGGGAGCTCGAGCAGACAGAATTGCGTCTTCTGCAGGCCATTCTGATTATAGGCACGTCAATGTCACGCCTGTCTAATGAAATACAAACGTAAAGGATTCTCCGTTTTTATTATTCACAGGGTGAGACAGAGAATTCAGTCACAAGGCCTCATGATGAAGGATCTGCGTGCAAAGTAACATGTATGCGCAGAGACATATTTTCTCTTGTGTTTCAATGTGGCTGTATCACCACACTGGACCTAAGATAGGTATCTCATTTCACACCTGGAAACACAAAAGCTGTGTGGTTTCGTGTAAATGACATATTTGCAGGAGGCCAGGGGATCAGAAAAGTCAATGGAAAGGAAGTCTTGGGTCAGTCTAGGAAAAAGCGAATTGGAAATTGAGCCAAATCCTTTTCACGGTTGTCATTTAAAGACTAAAATCAGCCCGAGTCAAACACACCAGAATGGGCACTCGATACCGAAAGCGGGAGCGAAGCCCTGTCCTGTACTCCCAGTCTGAGTGCACACCCAGTGTAAATCTCCGAAAGCCATATGGCAGACAGTGGCATTTGTCATTGTAATTAGACTGCTCTATACAGGCATGTTTGGGTGGGGTGTACAGTACCTTGATTTCCAGGTCAGCACACAGGAACCAAGGACAAGGGCAAATGGTGAGGTAGAGTGCATGGAGGGGGGTGGGGGGGAGAGTGAAGGGTCACCAGCCTGACTGGGGCGCTAGATTGCTTTCTCACATTATGGGACAAGGAAGGATGTAAGGGAATTATTGTGTCATCCATTTCCTTACAGGAACAGTTAGAGGCTCTATTGTGGAAGTGAATTTTCAGAATTACCGTAATTCTGCAGCCTTGTGTATGTGCACCAGTATGTGTACAGGCATCAGACACGAAGCGGTAAAATACGGCTTCGAGACTTGACAGGAGATTACGCCAACAATGTCGCTCCGGAGCAGATCTCTTCTCAGAAATCATAGCCCAATGGGTGCTGTATGGCTTCCTCTTTTCCCACACCTGTATTAAATCACGTTGACAGATTAAACATTCACCAATCGTTTCAACTATTTCCGCCACCTGTGAGAACTGCCGCCGCTTCACAATTATCCTTCAGTCTACTGAGTGCGAGGCTTTGGGTCCACATCATTAGTTACCCGGTTCACTCGACACCGCCTTGACTGTCAAAGATGGTAAACAAAGCCGAAGTAAAGAAAATCTCAGGACAAAATACTTTAAGACAACTGTAAAAAGACCCAATTAAGAATAAACATTGGCCCGAGGCCAATTATTGGCGTTTGTCAGGTAATGAGAATCCTACTTTTTGACAGAATGCAAAAAAAAAAAAACAAGCTCTTTGTAGATCTATGTTTTTTATACGGGATTTGTCTCATAACTTTCCTGTAAATGTCACAGAAATTGTCCTTACTTTGGCTTATATCCTTAATTGCTCATCTTGTATATATTTTAAAATACCTGTTACTGTTCCAGTTGGTTTGAGCTTGTTGGCCTGGCGTAAGGAACAGCAGGGAGTGGATTAATGCCGTCAGTGACAGACTGTGATGACTTTTAGAGCTGATGAAGTGTCTGACCTTTCTCTCCTCATGTGTACAGCAGAGACATCATCTCAGTGAAAATCCCTGACTGCTGTTTCTGAAAGTAGGTGGTCCTTATTGTTACCCCTACCAGAAGAGTGAAAATTCCCGTGACAATACTATTTTCAAAAGGTTCCTTTGGACAGCAATTTTGGCTGTCTTATCTTCTCCCACTCTATTTCAATACAACCTGTCCTCAAGAAACACTGTTGCACATTCACGTGGGAGGAATTTACAAATGCATTATCTGTTAACATAAGTAATTCCAGCATTACTATTTATCCGAGGCAAATGAGTATAAATGTTAGAGGTTTATTGTAAATGGCTGCCAGAATAATCAACAATGACAAAAGGAAACCGCAGAACTCTAAAGCGCAGCTCCTGCAGAATTAGCACTGAACTGGTGCCCTGTGTTCTTCTATGTATTTAGGTGCAGGATTGCGATGGAAAGTTCAAGTGTTGATTATGTTCCTCCTATCTCCCTTTGTTTGCTGCTGGCAAGCCAGCAGGAGCCAAATTTCTGCAGTAAATTGAGAAAAAACTTTATCTCTTGTTTTTTTTCAGTGCAACTCATTCCTATGGCATGGCGCTGCAGACCAGCTGCGATGAAATGGGACTGAAACTATTTGGAGGTGAGCTGCAAACTGGTCTTTCTGCTACTTAAAGCCCCATATGAAAATCCCCAACCAGATTGGCGGAGCAACCGTTCAGTCTGTCCCTTATTCCCTAGCCTCATTCTACAACAGTCTGTTTCCAATTAAACTCTGATTAGACCTCTGTAAGATAAAACCTGAAGGTTAAAATGTCATTTTCCACTCTTATAAAGGTAGCAGTAACCTGTGGAAGTCATCGCTCCTGCAACTATGGACAAATGCCCTACCATGCATGTAGCACAGAATCAGGGGAGACATGTGGGGGGCGGGGGGGCATGTAACTTTTGGAGCATTAGTAGGAATGTGGGGATGGACAGTGATGAAAAATCACCTTCAAGTAGCTTCAAGGGGCCTATCATGCTTTTCTGTTTTTTCCTCATTCTTTTAGTGTGTTATATATTTTGTGTGCATGTTACTTTATTATACTTTATTATATTACTTTAAGTGCATGTTTACTTTGTTTATTATTATTATTATTATTATTATTATTATTATTATTATTATTATTATTATTATGTTATGTTATGTTATGTTACTTAGTTCGTCCTAATAGAATACTGTTATTACATATTACTACAGTATGAATTTTAAGTATTTTTTATATTACTTTATGTGTCTGCAAAGTCTTAAGCCCAAAGTACATGCCAAAGGGAGCAATGAAATGCTTGGTTGGAGTTCTAGCCCTTACTTCTGTGACATGGTGAGGTCCCCTTGTAACGCAATTCTTATTGGCCACCTATCTACAAGAATCTGTCTGCAGACTGAAAGACAGGGGCGGAACATGTAGGACAAGCTGATCAATCAGGCAGATTGACCAATCAGAGAGCACTGGGCTCATTGGGGGTGGGGCTTAAACCTTTTACAGAGCATTTCAGAATTATAGAGTGAATAGATATGTATGTATAGTATGAGAAAAATGTGGTTTGGAACACTGAAGCATGACACTCAGTTCTAGTAGACCTCCAAAATTAAATAATGAAGAGAAAATGAGCATTTTAGGCGCAGTTTTATGCAAATTGATAAAACGAATAAAATTAATTAAAAGTGGATTTTAGGCAAGGCAAATGACCAAGATTACTGATTGGGTGTTCTGTTTTGATATCAACCAATCAGCTGTATTTTTAGGCTGTACCTTTAATATTAACCAATCAGCTGTATTTTTAGGCTGTACCTTTGACGTTATGTCATCAGCAGCATTAGCATCACGATATGTGAAGTGAGCAGGTCCCCACAATTTAGAACACAAATGAAGAGGCGCAGGGCCAATAGCAAACAGAGAACTGGACGTGACTGTATGATCCCCCCCACACACGCCCCCCCCAGCCACCGTCAGATGCCTTCGAAACCTGCTGTTTTTTTTTTTTTTTTTTTAACCTGTGTGTCTTTCCATTGGTGAAAAATGAGAAGGGGGGGGGCAAAGCTGCGGTTCTCAGAGTGATGAGTGATGGGCTGAAATTAATGTGAGGACGTGGAAGCCAAACTTGGGGCTCAGCGTAGAGGCAGTGTGCGGAAGCCTAATCTGTTACATGTTATGGCTTCACAGTCACATGAGCTTACAGTCAAGGCAAACATCTGCATTTCTGTGCGACAGTGAGAACTGCCACAGGAACATCAAGCGTGACCGTGGTGGAAATGCATTCGGTTATAGCTCTGCAAATACGGTCTGTCGAATGGTCCACAGGTTTATTAAAAAGAAAAAAAAAAAGGTACAGGCCAATAAATGAGAAGGAAAGTACTTAAGCACTCAGCATGTCTGACGTCAAGCATTGATTCTGTGACAGGGAGGCTAAACGAGAAGCAGGGCGAGATCCAGTGTTTATATACTAAACAGTCTTGAAAAGAGCTGTTTCAGTGCAGCCACCCATTGCACTATAGACATGTACACATTGAAAATGACTTTAAACCTGTCTTAACCCTTTCCTGTGTGCTGCCCACTCTCATTTACAGTGGATGTATGCCTGTTTTATGCAAATGTAAGATGCTGGTAACCACTGGGTCCATGGAGAAGCACAGCTGAAGATGATCTTTGCTCCCCAGATGAGCTAGGTCACCACCAAAAAATCCAGTCTGGCTTAGAAAAATATCGAAAAAATCTGAATCTGTTATTTAATCATCCCTGCATGAAGCAATTCAGTTGGCTATATTAGTGTTCTACTTTTAATATTTTAATCTTAAATTACAGAAAATGAAATTTTCACATTTTAAAATGAAATTGAGTTTGAGATTATGCGACTGAC
The DNA here is from genome assembly GCA_026781145.1 of Hippopotamyrus pictus. Taxonomy (NCBI): domain Eukaryota; kingdom Metazoa; phylum Chordata; class Actinopteri; order Osteoglossiformes; family Mormyridae; genus Hippopotamyrus; species Hippopotamyrus pictus. The sequence continues at coordinate 14,259,540 of JAODLC010000050.1, forward strand.
TTTGAAAGCAACCCCAGAGTCTTATCATTCCAAACTCCTAAATACAAATTCAAGTTATTTGGCACTAATCTCACCCCATACACATGCCTGGGAATGCAAATGCAAGGGAACGAGAACTGAAGCAATTGAGCTGATGTAAATATGGTTCAGATTTTATCAGCGGGCAAAGATGTTCTAAAGATGCGGATTACAATATGAAAAGCGAGTGGTCTACTTGCGTTTGAAGCGCTTGAGAAGCTAATGTATGCATTCGTTCATGTCTAGTTTATCAGGTGCCTACATAGACCTTTCAAGAATTTCTCATACACCTACGCATCACTTGTTCCTATTGGCACTTACTGTATGCCTGACGTGAAATTATTAAACATCTCCATAATGTTTTCTCAGGGAGGCGTACAGCTTTAAACCCCTGCTTTAAGCATGCTTACATTTAGAATGATTAATTCAATAAAAGTACACTTTAAATAGTTAAGTGTTTAGGGGATTACAGCTAGCTGATTTGACTGCATAAACATTAATGTATACGGGCCAAAATGACACATTTTTATTGACACTCTCATATTGGGTTTATGTTTAAGGTCCGTTTAACTTTCCGACATAAGTGTGACCATTGGTAAGTCCTCAGGCATCAGGGTTGGGGCCCTTTGCCAGGCAGCTACCTGCCTCCCCCCCCCAGGCTGATCTGTGTGGCTTTGGCTGGAAATTGCCACACTGACACAGGTTCAAATCACAGCAGGAAAGTCTTGAGACATGCAACATTGCTTTGTTTGCCATTTGCACAAGTACTTTGGAACGCTTCTTATCATATTTCCCATCATGCTCTCCTTTGTGACACACACACACGTATATACAGTTGAGAGTGAAGCTTGAGATCCCAATGCAGGGTCAGCCATTCATGCAGCCCCCCCTGGAGCATTTTGGGGGTTTAATGGCCTAACAGGGATATGACTATTCTGCTGGCAACAGGATTTGAACCAGCAACCTTCCGATCACAGGCACAGAGATTTATATCCCCTCATACAGCAACACGTTGAAATATGTCCTGACTAGAATGTCATACAGGAGAACAATATAAACAATATGTATGGCAGATATGAACAATAAAAAGGGAATAAGTTGCTTGCTTTGGAAAAAAAGGTAACATTTCATTTTGTGTTATATATGCCTCACCACTACAATTTATGTTTGGGCTTCGGCAAACAAGTAAGTCATTAAATGATGACATCATGCATGATAATTTTATCAGTGCTAAGAATAATCATCAGTCAGCTTAAGTCGCATTAAGACAGTAAAAAATAAACAAGATCCATCTATCAGAGAGGAATATAAATCCACACAGGACAGTGAGACTCATAAAACTGAGATATTACATAATATAAGATCTCAGCATGGTATTTAAATCTGCATTGATAATACAAAATATTAATTAAACAGAAACCACAAGTTTAATATGTCACTAATAATTTTTTTCTAGGGAGTTTGGTATTCATCTGCATTATTGTTCTGTTTAGTAAAATTTTATCCGTGTAAGCTATGAATATAATATAAGCTAGGAGTCTTTTGTAGTAAAATTACCAATTCAGACTGAAATTGCATTGCATTGCATAAATGTTTCATGAATAATCTTTTATTCATTTATGGCATGCAGTGACACATCAGTCTGCCTCTATTATTACGTTTCTTAAAACAGACATGAATCCAGTTCTTTGCTAAAGTGAGGATATCATTTCAGTAAGTTTTGTGTGCGCTGTTCTATCAGACAGGGTCATTTAACCGGGACGTGACATTTTGCTAAAAAAAAACAGGACGTACGTTCAGCTAGGCTGTTATAATTGGTCTTGCCTGTGATAAAAATAAAAGCACGGAGTCATTCCACATGCGGGGTAGCTGGGACACAGCCCCGCCTAGGTGTGTAAGGTAAGATGAGCTCTCCCCTTCTGCTTCATGCAGTCTAGGTTGGGTGATGGACACCTTTGGGGTGACGGTGTGTGGCTCAGCGCGTTAGGCCCCAGAAGGTCGCTGGTTTGAGTCCTGGCCTTGGCAGAACAGTCACATCTCCAGGGATGCTGGATAAATGGCTTGGTCCTGCGCTTGGTCCCAGAGTTTCACTCTCACCTGTATATATGTCAGTATGTCTCGAAGGAGAGCATGATGGGATATGTGTAAAGAAGCCTTCCAATGTGCTCATGCTTATATAAACAGCAAATAAAGCGTAATTTCAATTAAACCTTCCTTTGTATGATTTGTTTGAACTTTTCTGCTTGTGCCATATATATCAAACAACAAGGCTCCACTGGTATATGTGTGACATTAGCACACAGATCTCCGTTTTGGCAGCCTCTAGGTCTTATGGATAAAGCGCCTTGTTAGAATACAAATATTCGTACACCGAAAGCAATATGTCACACGCGAGTGCTTTTCATTCAGGGATGCCGGCCCCAAAGCGGCACGGTTGCTGTAATAACGGCACCGTAGCCTAGCTAGCGAAAACCATTCAGAGCTACGCACTGCAGTCTGTTAGAGCTTCAGCTGAAAAATAAGATGGTTTGAGCTGGACAAAATATGTCGCCTTACTGAATATTTTAGTTCCATGGTTGTAATTTTGCTATGAACTGATTCCCTTCTGTTTTATTTCATTACAGTACATATGGAACTGTTGTTATATATGTATATTTTGCAAATACCCCCTGCATATATTTTATACTGCTGACCACTACTACTATTTGACTACTACTTGGGCAGGAATTGCTAGATTGGGGCTATTGCAAATTCTGCATTAAACTTTAATTAGTAAGCAAATGAATTGTCATAACTGTAATTTAGTTTTTCCAAGTTGCCTGTAGGTGTGAATTTGCATGTGAGTGCTGAGTTTACCTTGTGACGGGTTGCTGCCCCATTCTGGGTTATTCCCTGTCTGATGTCCATAGCTTCTGGAACTGGTTACAGACTCCTGTGACCCCGCATTGAACCAGTGGAAATAGAGTATGGATGGATAGATAGATGGATGATGGATGGGTGGAAGGATGGATGGATGGATGATGGATGGGTAGAAGGATGAATAGATGGATGGGTGGAAGGATGGATGGATGGATAGGTGGAAGGATGGGTGGAAGGATGGATAGATGGATGATGGATGTGTGGAAGGATTGATAGATGGATTATGGATGGAGGTTTTTTTGTCCATCATCTGCAAACTCTACAAACTTTAGCATGTAAAAATCCAAAGAGGACAGCTGCCTCCGGAACCACCCCAGAGGTGACAGATCTGGCGGGATCACCAGAGTTACCAGGGTAATATTTGGAGCATCATGAAGAATGCAGTAATGTTCAATCCCTTAAAAAATACATACAGATACAGGGATTTAATTCCAACCGTCTGTACTTGGTGCCTCTGCAAACAGGCACGTAAACCTCGAGGCTGCGTGAGCGTGATGATGCTGCCGTCTGTTCCAGGTAAGCGTGCTCACATTTAGATACAAACAGCTGGGCTTGGGTTCTGCATTCTAGACGCAACTCAGAATTAAGTATCTTCATGAATTTATGCAACATATCTTTCTTTAATTTATCCACCTTCACCATCCAAATGTGCTGCATTTAGTTGTTCGAGCTCCCATTTAACTGCATTAGCAAAAGCCATAATTGTTCTCTGATCATACTGTATATCAGAAATGTCTGTTTTAGTGAATATGCTCCCCACTCCTGCCTTGAAACTATGCCCCCCATTCAGATGCTTTCTGTAGTCCACGAGCCACCCAGTTCAATAAAAGAATATGAAGAAAAATCCTGAAATGTTTGGGCTGCAATTCTCAATACCGATAACAAATGCCTACACACCAAATGCCTGCAGGGCTGGTTAAATCGAGGAGGCCCCATATAATTGCTACAGAAAGAACGATAGTACACGAAAATGGTAGCTTCTGGCAAGCACGAGAGTGCACGTGTTAATCTCGCCAGATCCCTTTCGCGCGGCTGCGGCCGTGGGCCGCTAAGCACCATTTCCCCGTGAATAATGGTGTGTCTCATGTCCGGCCAGCTTCTGTCCTTCCCGTTTACAGAGGGCGCAGGATTAAAATGCACCAGAGAGCAGCTAACAATCCGGCCGCCTTTCAAAGTCATCCCAACAAAGCACACGTGAGGCGCGCTGAAATATTAAAGTCAGTCTCGCTGTTTGGCTTTCATTTTATTTTTGTATTTAATTTGCAAACAGTAGAACTCGTTGATGTTTGTTCAAATGAGATTACGGTGTGGATGCTGAAAATTATTCCCCACTTAAGGGCCGTATCTCGATATTAAAGTCCAGCTTTTTTCACAGAGACTCAACAAATCAAATAACAGAACAGATGATTATTCTGATGATTACCCACATAATGAAATCCTGAAAAGGAAACTCAGGTTAATTCCTCAGGTGCATGACCACACACACGCACATAATTACACATCTCGCAAGCTATAAAATGTCTTATGGAAAATGGCCCTAACATCTTCCTTTACCTGCTGAACATTTTTCCAAGAGATGTTACCTCCGCCAAAGAGATAATCTCCATTTTCTGCATCGCATCTTTTTTTTCCTGCAAGCTAGATCAAGCCATCGGGTTGAAGACGTGTTGGCCCTCGTCAAACGACTCGAAGACTCCTGACAGCTTCAGGCTGCACTGCCATGTGGTCACATGGTTGGGCTCAGGCAGAGTCGCCTTGGGACGTGGCAGCACGTCAGAAGCATCCTTGTGTTCCCCGGAACATCCTCATCCATAGGGAAGGCTGCTAGCAGGGTTTTCTTGTAGCCAATAATCCATGTGCTTTCAACGATACATAAGTGGGACAAGGAATTTCGGTGCATAAGAAGATGGGGCTTTCTCAGGCATATGCTCTCTGCCCTTGACTCCTAGGAGGGTATCTCATTGTCCTGGTGCCTTGCCTTCGTCTGAGCTTGTCCACTCCCCGGTTTTGGCCAGGTAGGTTGGCGCATGTAGGTATGGGAGCCTGGATGCTAGTCCAAGCAGCCTAAGTGCTCAGCTTGACATGGGTGTGGAGGACGGGCAAACAGGAGTACGTGGCAAACCCCCAGGCTTAGACAAAACAGAAGCCTGCCGCGCGGGCCTGGCATTGTCCAACGCCGCCATCCTGTCCATCTGTCCCCGGCCGGTGCTTGTATGTCCGAGCCCAACATGGCACTTGAATACGGCAAAGGTCAGTGACACGGCCGTGACTTTCAGCGAATGACAGCGCTCAGCCGACATGGAATAGGATGAAGGAGGTGAGTAGAATCATACTGACGCTTCAAGGAAAGGCCTTTCACTGCCCTCCTGGGTGAAAGGGGACAAAACACATTTCACATATTTAAAAATCCCTGCCATTGAAGGAATGAGCCATACTATATATCGTGTTGCACAGTGCATGTTTACTCAGATCCCTTATTTTCCCAGCAGGAGCAGCTACAAAATTAAACACTGAATTGTATAAGACAAAGCAACGATTATAATTCTTTCTAAATTACAACTGGGAAAACCACACCAATCACGTAGCCAGTAGGTGTTATATTACCAAACATGTCTGGTGTTTTAGTTGCCTTATTAAGCTTCTCCGGCATCCCGTTTTCGTTAACTTGCCTCCTGTCATTTCCACGCCCCTCGTGGGATGGCAGGTGAAATTTAGCTGACTAGGCCTCCGTAGAGTAGCGGTGGCTCGACAAGCTCCGTAATCGGTATTTACATCCTTCTGGCAGATTAATTATATTTCACAATGGCTGAAATCAGTAGGGTTTTTTGTGTTGGATACATATGGAACATGGAGGAGGAAAAAATTCAGCTGAACTTCAGCCTTTTTATGAATCGTGATGTTGGAAGCTGGTGGGAGGGACCGCCAGGTGAATTATCGCCCCCCCCCCCACCACACACACACACACACACACACACCTGGTCTTGTACTATATTTCTGTCATTGGCATCACATCTGCCTGTTTCCACCCAGGCAGGTGCCATCTTGTTGATTTATTTAACTCTGGGGGGAGGCATGAGATCATATCTCTGGCTTCAAGATGGTGGAAGAAGAGAGGTACAGTAATGCAGAGTAACTCTGCAGTACCGGACGGGGGGTCTGTACCTGGTGCCTCTGGAAACAGGCACGTAAACCTCGGGGCTGCGTGAGCGCGATGATGCTGCCGTCTGTTCCAGATAAGCGTGCTCACAGTTAGATACAAACAGCTGGGCTTGGGCTCTGCATTCTAGACGCAACTCAGAATTAAGTATCTTCACGAATTTATGCAACATATCTTTCTTTTTTTAAATCTATCAACCTTCACCATCCAAATGTGCTGCATTTAGTTGTTTAATGTCCTAGCTTATTCGCCCCCTTTAAGATGACAAAGGACGCCATCTCCGGTAGTGCAAAGGACACCCTCGATCCCAGTAATGCAAAGGACATCCTCCCCGGTAAACTGCAGTGTGCAGGGGACTTGGTGTCAGCCGCGATAAGGAAAGTGACATAACACGACCTCCTGGCGGCAAAAATAATAAATCAACAAATAAGCAATACATTTACATGCATTTTCATAATGGCAGCATGTGTGCTCTGTTTGGTCCATGGCAGTCACTTTCAGTTTATGCATGGCCTAGAAACGGAGAAAGGTTTACTCCTAAATGCTTACTCCTAAATACTCCTAAATACAACTTAAACCGCTGACACAAAAGCTTCAGTAGCTTTTACATTACTTTTAAATGTTATTTATTTAGCAGACACTTGTTAAGGGGACCAAAGGTGACATCACTCTGCTGACCCTGGGATTTGAACTGACAGCCTTCTGATTGGGCGGCACAGTCATAGAGTGTTCAGCTCTGTTACCTCAATCCCCAGGGTTCCAGTCTTTGAACCCTTCAAACCCCTCTGATCCCTGAATATTTGCAGTTTGGCTGTTTTCCCCGTGTCGTCGTGGGATTTCTCCCTGATTTCTCCCCACAGTCCAAAACTATGTTCGGGTGAACTGGAGTTGCCAAATTGCCTGTAAGTGTGAGTGTGCCCTGCAATGGCTTGGTGCCCCATCCTGGGTTGTTCCCTGTCTTGTGCCCATAGCCTCTGGGATAGGCTCCGAAACCCCCATGACGCAGGACAAGTGGTTAAAGAAAATGGATTGTTTGGTGCTCCATTCGGCACTCTGTCCTGAGGAGGGACACTGAATTGGAGAAGAGAAAATTAACAGAAACAGCTCACGGGTGTCCTGCGCAGTGGCCCAGTGTGCTGCAGTGCTCTGTAAAGTTTATTGCTAACTGTCCCAGTGAATTTCACTTTATTTCATCACTCTCTGAGAGAAATGCAGGTCGGTGTGGCTCAGTGGGTCAGGCCTGTGTTCGAAAGGTCGCGTGTTTGAATCCCATGCTTGGCACAGTACCTACATCTCTGCTGGACCCTTGAGTGAGGTCCTTAATCCCCCGAAAAATGCTCCAAAGATGCCGGGTGATTGGCTGACTCTGTGCTTAGACCCCGAGCTTCCGTGTCACCCCTACATATGTGAGTGTCTCTATGAAAAGGAGAGCATGATGGGATATGTGAGGAATACACCCCTGGTACCTGGTCTCATACTTATAAAAATGGAAAAAAAAAACTTTGTTTCATTACGAAACACATTTATTGAGCTAACATCACATTGGGATATATGTCACAAATTTTAAAACTGACAACCCATATATTAAATGCATTTAATGTCTAGATTCCAAAGTGGCAGGGGGATCTTGTACCAACATAGGGTTAATTTGGGAGTATTTGTTTGACTTTGGTAGATGATGTCTTCATTTGGAAGCAGGCATGTTAAGAATATTTTATAACAGAATCACAATGAGTCACAGGAGCGAAAGCGCAATTTTCAGTGGACATTTGGTACAACGCTAAAATGAGTAAAGTGATGTTTCCATCCTTAGGGGTCCTGCAACAAAAAGGCTTACATCTGTGAGGCTCCTGCTCTGAGATTCAGAGCCCAGACTCCCTAAACGCAAGCTGCACATGTACATTTTTAGTAGTCTTTCGCACTTCAGTGGGACCATCCCCAAAACGAGCGCAACAGACCATTAGACATTTCCTTGTGCATGTTGGCTGGGAGGCGACATCATACAGACAGTGAGAGAGTAGGGGTGAAAATGAGAGCCAGGACAATGCAAAACTCCCAGAAGCCCCATGGATATGTGATGCACTGCAGATCACACTTCCATTGGTTCAGATCCATTGATAAATGAGGCCGTTGCCTCAGATTGGTGTAGCTAAACATAGTAAAGGTCCCTTACCCAAAAAAACAAGTTTCTTATTCTTGCCATGCCAGTACACAGTCTTGTCAAACTGTACTTCCTGCGGGAGCAGGCTTGGCCGTTAAGGCCAGCAGGAAGTATGGCAGTGATGGCTGTTTCAAGCAGTGAAACGAGGCTTCAAACCACCCTGTGGCTGACATCATGGTTCACTGGCGATTTGTACCTGAACAGCCCACTGGAAATCAGTAATCAGTTACTGGACGACCTTGTCAGCATCTTAACTTGCCTCTACCGGCTTAATTTCTTCTATCAATTGCATCAAGATTATTTATTTATAGCAATTATTATTTGAACAATCCAGTCAGTGACATATGACATCCAACTGGATTCGAAAACATAAAACAAGGTTAAGATACTCACAAACATTAAAGTAGACATATGACTAGGCACTGAAGAGGTATGTGTTTTTGGAATGAATATGAAATAAATTTAAAAAAACAGTTATATGGCAAAATAAATTATAAATACGTGGAATACCTATATGAAGAATGAAAGAAATGGCTGAAATAGGAAATATGGGCAGTAAATTGAATAATGTATTTAGTAGGTTGTGCTATTGTTGCTGAACTGTGAAGGATTAGACACTATTGCCTGTTGCTGACTCAAGGTCATTTTCAAAGTGTACACAGTTATGTAAATTTGTGAGCTAATCTGATCTTTGCCAAATTGATCTGGGATTTTACAATATATTGTCAGATATTTCCATTTACTATTAATGTTAATGCTCTATCCAAGATATCTTTCATCCATCCATCCATCCATCCATCCATCCATCCATCCATCCATCCATCATCTTCCGCTTGTCCGGGGTTCGGGCCGCGGGGGTAGCAGCTTCAGGAGGGGTACCCAGACCTCCCTCTCCCCAGCTACCTCTACTAGCTCCTCGGGGAGGACGCCGAGGCGTTCCCAGGCCAGCCGAG
>JAODLC010000050.1:14268847-14282036 GCA_026781145.1 Hippopotamyrus pictus
CTTGGGAGACCCTACCAGGGGCAATTGCCCCCGACAACATAGCCCCCAGGTTCACTGAGGCACGCAAACCCCTCCACTACGATAAGTATAGCAATCCAATTTTGAAAATATTACAAAATTACTAATAAAAGACGGCTCCCTGCAGTTTGGGTGGATATTTACAGTTATTTACAGAGACAGTTATACTATAGACTATAGAGTAGGGGTGTCAAACTGCAGTCCTGGGGGGTGGGAACCTTGCACATTTTTGGATTTCCCCTCATTTAACACACCTGATTCAACCTTGCCCGTCTTTGTGCTGATTACCATGCAGCTCCTGAGCTGAATTATTTGTAATGGAAAAGGGAAAGAACTAAGCTACACAGGGCTCCGCCCCCCCCCCCAGGACTGGAGTTTGGCACCCCTGCTATAGAGAACTTTAAAATGCGCCAACGTATATAAAATGTAAATATGTTCACTAGTCAAGTAAAAAATGGAGACATCAGACAGCATGGGTCTATCTCCCAGCAAAGCCAGGCCGCTCTATTGATTTTTCTGTGATCATCCCTTTCCCCTTTTCTTATTCTTTTAATGATGAGAGACTTACAGGTATGTTTTGCCCAGGCGAATGTACTGTAATTAAGAGAGGTGAACTAACTGTATGCACGGACCATTGGCTAGTCTATTGACTTTGACTGCCACCACAAGCAATTAAACTTGAGCTGATCGCCTTCTCCGATCTCCAGCCTTAGGAGGTATGTGGCGTAGACGTACAGATCTCGTCTCACTCCAGATCTCACTGTGACTGGTTAAAGAAGTGGAACGCAAGCCCCTCCCTTGCTGACCCAGGGACACGTCGAATTTGGCAAAATCCAGACGTGCAAACATAAACGTGTTAATTTTGGGCTGTGTGCGACACGGCACAATGCAGCACGAGTACAGGAAGTGAAACCTTACAATGCAGCACGAGTACAGGAAGTGAAACCTTACAATGCAGCAGGAGTACAGGAAGTGAAACCTTACGTGAGGAGAAGTAGTGTGATGAGGCACGTTGGTGCCTTACAGAACTTGACTCTGACTGCATGGTTCAGCATCACTACTGTTACAGGACACTAATAAAAAAAACTAATCAAACAACAGTGTACAATAATAATATAAATGGGCCAGAGTCGAAGGAGGGCTATTTCCATGTAGTTCTGCTAAGTGTCTGTACTGTTTGATCCTCTTATTATAGCTAATAAGATTGTTCCCTCCTTGTTGTAGATTGAACCCCTTTTGAAAGGCAGTAAAAATTGCTTGATTAGTCATCATTAGCATGCACTTGTGTGGTGTTACTCTTGGCATTCGGAGCGGACCTGCTTTATGGGTCACATAAATCAGACTACAGATTGATAGTCAGCATACCCATAGTCGGTGAGGACCTTCTTTTTCTGCTCTTGCATGATAGGAGATCCAGTGACGGGACTGAGCATACAGTGACCGAGGTCTTGTGACGGGACTGAGCATACAGTGACCCGAGGTTAGGCTTCAGAGAGTTTTGCCGAAATGAGCCACTGGCAGAGAGACAGTGGCAGATGTCATCCACACATCAACAGAGGAATTACCGAGCCCCCCGCCCTGGAATGAGGCTGTAGATCTGCAGTGAGCGTTCAGCACATTTTAAAGATCGTGATTGCAGAGCGATATGCTTTGCTCCTATTTTCCTTTATTGAGAACTTATGGAATGCTGTGTTCTAAGAATGTATCCCCTTCCCTGCTGATGATGAAGCCTCCTGCATGAACCTATCAAAGGAAAAGCACAAGACATCCTACATAATAAACTTTCCCCTGTATAAATGTGCACACACTATATGGACAGAAGTATTGGGACACCTGGTCATCACACCTACAGGCAGGAATTTTTATGACATCCCATTCTAAATCTGTAGGCATCAATATGGAGTCAGTCCCCGTTTTGCAGCTATAAGAGCTGCCAGTCTTCTGGGAAGGCTTTCCGCAAGATTTTGGGGAGATCAGATGAGAACGGCCAGATTCATTACAGCTAGTATAAGAAATAGTCACAAGTGTAAAACTAACAGCTCAGCACAACAATGAAATGGTTCAGAAGCCAAACAGAAATAGTTCTGGAGGTTAGAATTTGTCATACCTGTATAAATATAATGTAATATAATACAATATACAGTAAGTATTGCAATATGTAAGCCAACTACAATATCATTTTCCCATAATGTCTTATCCAATTACATGTCAGAAAACACAAAACATCACGCAGATACACTCTGAAGAGGATTCAGGATTGTCGCGGTGTTTTCCACCCATCTAATGTTCGACTCTGGTAGTTAAGAACTTTTAACTGTTTACCAGTGAATCACTTCAGTACCATGTCCTGAGCTTCTAAGGCTGGCTTTAGAGGAGCTGTTTCATTGGGTAATTAAAATGTAAATGACGTTCAGTACTTCTCTGGTTTGGCTGACCTATTTAGCCATTTATTGCGGTGTCCGATGTTGAAATTAGTGGCAAATGATTGGTGGCATTCCCGCTCCCCCCCCCCCCATGATCCCAAGGGGTCTCCATAATTTGATGGTGAGAAACAAGGACAGGCAGCCACAAGATTGCACATCAGAGGCAATTTTGATAAGCCCCTCTGGACGGGCGTTGACAGCTTAAATGTCCCGTGCCTTTTAGGGCCTAACTTCCCCTGACAGTCGATTAAAACATGTGTTGATGGCTCCTTGTCAATTTCCACCAAGTCCAAGAGAAAGTGCGGTCTGGTCACCTGGCATCTCATGGTGCAATGCCCGAGGTAGATTTCGGGGCTGTCCCTTCAACGATTAGCATCAGTTTCTCTTTGGTAAGTTTAATGGATCTGTCTTGTCGTAAAGGACACCATCTCAGTGCACCTTCCCTATCGCAGGGAGTGTAGTGAGAGCTGCCAGCAAGGTGGACGGATCTTGTGGGAGCTTCATCACGCACAAATAATGAGCAGGATAACGCCAGTATCCGTCCCCAAGGCTCAAGCACGTCCAAATTACAGATGACACCATGATGTCTGTGTTATGTTTTATTATTTTTTTTTTTAACATATAAATGCCTGCTTAAATTAAGAAAAAATAGTGATGTTTGTTCATCACTACACAGTGGAATATGTATGATAAACTTGTATTGTAGTAGTGAGCTGCACCACTTTTGTGATAGAGAAGAGTTTTAACAAATCTGACCCGCATAACTGGTTGGAAGAAGGATGGATCGATGGATGACGGATGGAAGGGTGATGAAATTAATAATTTTAGAAAATAATTACGTATAAAAATTCAACTATATATTTAAAAAATTATATCTATGTGTTGGTTAAAGTTTCCTGCAGTGCACATTATTTTGAAACGTGCCCGCCATGTTTTTTCACCAGACACATTTCTTTGATTTCTAGGTGTTCATTAGCTGAGAGCGTCTCCGCCGCGCCTCTCTGCAGGGTGCCACATCCATCACACTGTTTTCATTCCTCGGGAAAGGTACGACTGCGTTCTTCGGAGCTGAGCTGACCCTGAGACGGCAGGAATAATTAAGATGCAGCCCTTAATCAGACCTCGCAATTGATTTCTACGATTTTTCGGTGTAAAAGGCTAAATGTTGAGCCAAAAATGATCCACATTAGCTCCAGGCCCTGTTTTCATTTGTTTCCCATTTTCTCATTATCCAGCTGAAATGGTACTGATTAAGCTTAAGCCAGACACACAAGCCAGTTCTCTTTCTTTGTCACTGTCTGTCTATCACTTCCTTTCTCTCTTTCAAAGGTGCTGGGTCTCTAATAAGTAATCACAAGGTGATCTCTTGACCTACGGCAAACATAGTTTGTATTTTAGAGGCTAAATCTGAGATCATGTTGCGGTCTTCCATTAGATGAAAGGAGAGGTTTTGTGTTACAGTCCAGACATTGGGGATATTTGTGTCACGTCTGCTGTGCTTATCTTTCTAAACTGTTCGCATCTATCCTCCTGGATTTACAGAGAACTGGCCAGAGAAACATACAGTCGTGCAGAAACTGGAGGAAGTGCTTTTCATTATTATCTTCGTTTTCTTTCATTCTGCTCCCTGAACTATTTAAGGGAAATGTTTAATTAACGTGTTTATTCATTTATGAGAATTTGAGCTATTTTATATATCGAGGGCATGTAAGAATGCATTTGAGATACCCTCCTCTGTTGATTCTCAGTTGATCGTAACAGGCTAAACAGGCAAAGTAAAAAAGAGGAAGAACAAAAACAAGAAAAGGGCAAAAGAGATGCACCCCCCCCCCCCCCAAAAAAAAAAAAAAAACTCAGAATAAGGATTAGAATGTGTTGCATTAGAGATCAGTTATTAAAATACAAGATTGTGAGGTATGCCGTTCCAGCGGGCTGGGCAAATGCTTACAGAGGCTCTGGTGCCTGTGGGATTTGCTTGGGACTGGAGGTGGAGAGGAGATGAACTTTCATGGATGTCAAAATAGAAGCATACAGCAAACTGTAAACAAGAAGGATTCCTGGGCTACCAGAATCAGTGATACTGTATGTGCCCTTAAGATACATATTTCAGATTACAGGTAAGCTGGGTAATACCTATTGAGATCAGACTCCCAGCTGGTCATACAAGCCAAGTAATTTTGCATGCCCTTACATCATAAATGTGTCATTTACCTCAATAAATCCCCCAGCGGGTGCATAGAGGGAAAAAAAAAAAAAAAAAACATGTATCTGAATGTCCAACAGCCACAGAGTTTATCAATTTGCACTTATTTTCCCTCTGTTACTTTCATTGCAAAATGCCCATTCATCATAATAAACAGAGCTGAATGTGGCTTTACCAAGCCGTGGAGAACACTGCTGCAAAGACCATTTGCGTTGCAACGGAGTCGCCCCCTACTGGCAGTATAGCAAAATACCATTCCCATACGCCCCAGACTATAGTGTTTAACTATTGCTGATAATTGTACACCAACTTTGTGACTAGTTCATTACTACTGATTAGCATGCCTCTTAAAATTGTTTTCCCGCTGGTGTGCATGTGACCAGCATCACCATAAACCTAACTGGTTATTTATATGTGTATCAAAAACCTGTCCCGTCTGAAGAGTGATTGCTTCCGTAATACGGGAATGGAGCTCGGGACTGTAAATTCTCTTTCTTATTTTTTTTCTTTGAGTTTCTGACCTTGTCTTTTTGCCCAGCAGTACACATACTTTTTTTTTAACAGACTGCAGCAGTGAATTAATCAGATAAGTGTGCAATGTGGCTTGGAGCGAAACAGTGAAACTAATCCTTAATGCGGTTGTCTTTGAGACTAATGTAGATCTACACCTATTTCTCCGAAGATGATTTATCTTAGGCCGTCCCTCTGAATTGAATATGCTGAGAAATTGATAAATCGGGTGTGATTGGCTCTGGAGAGACGTCACATGACTCCGGGAGATTGGTGGAGCCTATCGGCGCAAACCTATTCAGACTATCGTCTACTCTGCCGGAGGAACAGATGTTGTCAGGGCACATCGACATCCACCTTCATTTAGTGGAACGGGGATGTAAATGTTGAGAACAATTGCTAGAGGCAGGGATGTACTTGGGGGAGAAAGGGTGGTGCGTGATGGTTAGACTGGTTGGTGATTGACTATCCTGAATCAGGAAGCTTGATAATTGTGGGCATCGCAGTGGCGAGCTCATGTTAAGCCCGGTCAAGGTCAGGCTACACAAAATTGATGATATTAGGCATTTTAATTAGCTCTGCCTCACTCGCACATTGATATTTCAGGAAAAGAGTCTTTCAGACCTTTGAAGCTAAAACTGTACAAAAGCAAGATTTAAGAAATCTGTGTCCTGTCTCGTCTGACACCAGTGCTGTCTCAGGCAGAGTCTGGGTTTATTTTAGCCACCGTTATGAGCAGATGGGTTTGGCGAACCAAGCAAATGGAAAACTCAGTTAGGGGCACTGCAGGGCAAACATACTTTGGCTGCCTTCGTCTTGTCTTGTTTAGTTGGTCCGTGTTTAAAATCTTCAGTGCTCTCATTTCTGTTCTGTTCAGACTCCAGACCTCCCTGCACTGAACATTAGCTGAGGGAGAAGCTCCAAAGATGCCTCAGTGCAGCAAATGAACTCCGAGGAATGAATATAATTTCATGCTTGTTAGAGGTGCAACCTGTCTGACTCTCAACCTGTCCTATGGCCATGATTAGTGAGGGAGGAAAAGATTTCAGACCAGAAGCAGTCAGCAGTTGAAATGAAAGCGCTTTCGTTCACTACTACTGGTTCAGTGCCAGAAAATGCCTTCGCTTCATCCTGTTTGTACACCTACGGGACAGACATCAAAATGTTACGGATCTTTACAGAAGTAGGAATGCTTACTGTAGTTCCCTGATTAGATTTATAATCTGCAGTTCTTCAGATTTCATCATTGCATCTAGAGTTCAATACACCCCAACCAACAGATTGCAATTGAATAAATTAACTTAATTTCTCCATACTCCTGGAGTGGGAAAATTGTATTGTAAGTGAACGTGTTCTCTCAAAAATGTTCCTGGGCTTTTCACACCAACCTCCTTCTCCTGGAGTTGGAGAAGCAGAGGATTGTAGCCTCAGAATCTCATTACTCTTCCCCACCATCCTAAAGATGTCAGCTGTAGATGCGCCTTGGAGTCCATTGAATTGGAAACAGGAGCTCCAAACAGCAGAGGTAGTTGAATTGTTTAAAATTTCTTTTCTTAATACACATCTGCTGTGATTTGTGATAAGTGTACTTAAGCCCTCTCTTCTGCCTTTGGCATTATAAAGGAATCTGTTTTTTTTTGTTTTGTTTTGTTTTCTAAGCTCTGAAGGGCCATTTTGTCCAGCTGTGTTTGCAGGTAGGATATTAAAAGTCTGTCCTGGGAATAAGTGAAGTTGGCAATGTGTAAACATGCAAACAGGATGCAGACACCTTTCCGGGTGTTTAATGAGTTACCTGCCAAAACTGGTCCTCATTTTCTTCCAGCTTTAATGTAAAGTTGATTCTGTCCATCTTAAAGAAGCTGTTACGTGTAACTTGAAGGCTTTTACACACACACACACACACATATGTTGTGGGTAGAAACTTCAGGTAAGCAGTGAGATTATACTGTACATACTTATTGTTTCTCTCAAGCATCCATTATATACTTCAAAGATGATCTTTTATCATAAAACAGTTATGAATTGCTTCTAGGAAAATAAAAGAGGTCACTGTAATATTGTGTCTCTAGATGTGATATATACTGTATTATGCAAGATATAATTCAAAAATGATTAAATGGTGGGAATCAAGATGTTATAAAGGAAGAATTTATTATAATGACAAGTAAAAAGTCAATTATCCTTAATAATAATAATTATAAGAACAACAATAATAATAACAACAATAATAATAACAATAATAATAATAATAATAATAATAATAATAATAAAATTAACGATGCACGACACTTCTTTGTCCAGATGCTTCTTTTCTATAAGTGCTGGATTCTCCAGCACGCTCTCAGACGCATGTTTGCTGCTCATAAGAGAAGCTACCTACCTGAATGATTTATATACTATACAGTCATGCAGAAATTAACAGCAGCCTTATGGCAATGACAAATTAAATGGCCTTTTGCATTCTCCAGACTTTAAATTGCCAGATGCCACTGATGTTACTATCAGATCAGACACACATTAATATTTATTACTGAAGAGTTTTCAATGCTTCATCCCGTCAAACGTGGCCAAGTTATTTTAGCACAACTACAATGGTGATTCATTCCAGTTGGATGTACTGTAGCTGTTTTGACAATAGACTCTGTACATAGTCCTTGCGGACAACAAGAAGCCAGAAGAAGAGCCAATTACTGTTTTGATTCATATTGTAAATGGTTCTCTGTAGCTCCTGTGATTCATACTTTTATCCTTTGTGTCCGATTTTGTGAAGACTGGCCAGTTTTAGATGAGCTGTCACTTTGGGATTAAGGGTGGAGAGATGAACAGTTACAAAATGGTAGATGTTTTGCATCACTTCTTGTGTCTAGCTGATCACAGAATAAGAGCGACAGAGAGCATAAAGTTAAGACAGATTCAAAGTAGAAGGAATCAATGAGTACAAAAGCTTGGATATATTACACCCCTGGTCTCTCTCAGTTGTTATAAATAGATTAAGATACAGGTAATTTACAGATACAGATAATAACCTCAGTAACATTTAAGAAGTCCAGGATATTTAGTTTTGCTTCATTTGAGATTGCAGGCTATATTTAACAAGTTAAATAAAATGGAATAAAATGAAAATGTGTGTTCTGTCATCATCAGGCTGCTTTACTGATGAAAAAGTTCATTCAAATCTGTAAAATTTCTGTGTCCAGCTGCTCTAGGCTCCTCCCTCAGCCTGACAAACACGGAGACATTTTTACAATCTCAATAATTCTCCGTGAGCAATGTGCTCTAATCTCACGTCGACATGTTTCTTCTCAGTAAAAACTGTTCCTCAGCATGGCGGACGCTTCTCCGCACAATTCATGGAGCCGGATGTCCTGCAAACAAACGTAAAAGGTCCTGCGGAAAATAAATATATCTGCTGCGTCTGTAAGAGGCCCATCTGTAGTCATTTTCGTATTGCGCTTCCAGGGTGTTTATCCGTTGTCACCAGGATGTGTGTGGGACTGGCTTGGGATTCTCCTATGTTTGGATATATTTCCTCCTGCAGTTTAGGTGGATTGTTGACTTGAAATCACCCATATCTGACTGTGTGAAGGATGCGTTTGTGTCTGAATGCCCTGCAATGCGCTGGCATCCTGTCTACGCTGTACCCCTGTTGTAAAGTGGGATAAATGGTTATTGAAAATGGGTGCATAAATATGAAAATATGCTTATATGTACAAGATCTCAATCCGAAATAGGGCACCTGGGTATATTTACATCGCCAGCTGGGGAGGGCGCTCAAACGAGGAGCAATGTCTTTTTGTTAATATGCATTTTTCTCCTGGATCCCGTGGCCATTAAAAGCCCGGAGTAATATCATTGATAATCCCATTTAAAATGGTGCTCTGTCTAATGATGGATACGCCAGTTTGAGAGGAGCCATTACCTGCACTCGTTGCTCTGATGCTCATATGTTTAATGACCATTTTCAGCTCCATCAGGTTGGAGTCCTACTGGGTATCAGCTTCCTGAGAGAGAAAACAATAAAACAAGATGAGGCCATTTTTTTCCTAACCATTCTCAACATGTTGCCTTCTTGCCATGTTTTTCCGTATGCTGTTGCGATGTTTATTTTTCCATCAACCTTTTAGTTTCGTGTCAAATGCAACTTTCAACCTAGGCATCATTAACATTATGGAGTTCTTTACGTGGTTATATAGTTAGTGCCTGAGGTTCTTTTGTTTTTGAAAGTCAAACAGCTGAATAAAAAAATCAGGCCCAACTTTGAGCTGAGATATGAAATTATTAAATGTTTTTTTTTTTAGGGCAGAGAATATCCTTTAAATTGTTTCCCCACATATGGAGATGAATCTCAAAAGGATCTCAATGTTGTTCAGAAATCGCCGCAGATCCTTAATCCGGATTTGACCCAGTGTCTTTTTGCACCAATACTGGTCCGAATCCACTTTCTGGATCTGAAACAGGTAAGGGCCACAAATGGCCCAGGTTTACACTGAATGTTACCAAATCTGGCCTGTATCTGCACCAGGGTCAGAAGGTAAGTGAAGAGGGAATCCCTGGTCAGCGGCTCACTGGGCTGATCTGCAGCGATTTCTGATCATTTGGCCTGGATCCTGTTCAGGCTCATTTAGCCATATGGATCTTTATCTATCCAGGCGCTAGAAATATGTTTAAAATTTAATTTCTTTATAAAATTGGAATGTTGTCGTCTGCTTTGGTTTAAAGATGTAACCAATAGCATAGTAATATCAACTGCCCCCTCAAATTTTCTTTGAAAATTATATGCTGTGCCCCCCCCCCCAGTCACTGCTGCCAGTTGTATCCAGCAATTTACCAATCCTACATTCAGTCCTGTGGTCTCTTGGAATGTAGAGGCATTTTTTCTCATTATTTATTCAAGGCCTCAGAATGGGTGAAAGCGGCCTTATGATGCTTTGCAAACAGAGTCTCTATTTGTCCACATTTATTCATTCAGACGTCTTTTTGCAAAGAGGGCCAACAGCATCTGGTTGTACTGTGTTGTGTTTTTAACAGTTTGGGGTGTGCAACAGACATTTAAAATTCAATGTGCTAAACTTGCTATTATATATGTTATACCTGTAATGATTTGTAATTTCAAACATTGTTACAGTCAGAGTAATATTCAGGGAGATACAAAATGAGCAGAGCAATCATTTGCCCTCATCGTTAATGTCAGCAGTTCTCACCTCAGGAGAACATCAGTGTTTACTTCTGGTCAGCGCTACACATCTTCATATGCAGTGCTAACAATGCCCGCAGACACCTTTGACCCACAGCTATTTGCTGTTGTAGAGTGTTCTGTTTATTCAAACCCGCATGACGAGTCTTCCTGCAAATGAGACTAATTACATCTGACTCCGTGGAGAAGCAGAGAAAATTTTACCTCTGCCCTGACATGCGTAATTAACCCAAAGCGGTGTTTCCCTTGATAAACACGAGGAAGTGACCCTATAATTAACCTATGGGTGCTGAGTTCGTGGTTGAACCAGTGGATGAGGAAGGGAATTAAGAATTGAGGATGAAGGACAGGGGTGATTCTGGGATTTTTAAGGTGGAAGGCACAAGAGAGACTGTAATTCATACAGAGGGGCCAGCCTTAACATTAGCCAATGATGTGTTTAGAATCAGTCAGTGACCGGGGAGTGGGCACTATGGGGGCCAATCAGCTTTCAGCCGGGGCCAGTGCCCCTGTTGCCCCGCCCCTGTGCATGCCCCTGATCGAGGATGAGTTTCGGATCCTGGGGAACTCTGGCATGATGCGTGTGTTTCTCTGACATGCTCAGGTCTGGCCGAATCGCAGCAGAAGAGCTTGACCTGAGCGCGAGGGATCACCGTGGACACCAGCTAAAGAGATGCTACACAAACCGGCCTGCCCTACCGCTGGGGTGGTGGGTTCCAAAGAGTCGTCCATAGTGCCTTTCCAGAGGCAGATGAGGAGGTTCTCACCTCGGCGTAACTCCGCCCCCTCCCTACCCTGGAAATGATCATCCCAACTGGTTAATCAAGCCCAGGAGCCACCCTCGACACTAAGCCCAGCTTGGCTGCGAGTCTCTATAGGAAATCAATGCTGTTTTCATTCGGCTGAAGTGGGGACTGACTAACCCTACTCCAGCAGTGATAAACATCCAAAGGACAGCAGACGTGAAACAATCTCAGATGGATAGCTTTTGGATTCCTCCATAATAGGATCCGGGGAAAGCTGTGCTGAATGGGCTTCGGCATGTTTAATACATTTTGGAATGACAAGGTCAGGCGAAGGTGGTGCAGAAGTGGCAAGACCACGAGGCGGTTTTCCCGCTCACGGTGCTCTCTGCTGCTCAGGAGGGACTCTGCATCTTTTACTCAGCAAATTATCTTGTTGACTGAATTATTTCCCTTAAGATTGCCTTAGGAGCAATAAATGATATAAAAAGCGTTTCAAAATCAGTAAGTCACATTATAAGCGAAAAATACCGAATATATGATTAGTAGTGCAGAAATAGAGCACTTGCCTCTGTAGAGCTTGATATAAGACAATGCTTGCATTATATATAATATTAAATGCTGCTGAACTGTCTGTGGTTCACAGAAATAATTTCCCACTATAAGATTTCAAGGCTAAAGGCGTAAGGCTCATCTTTCGGTGGTGGTGACATCATGTCCCAAATAAATAGAAAGATGAATCGCCTATAGTCTTAAAAAAACAATACATAACACAAAGGACAAAACCCTGCATTAATAAATAGACCTTTCCCTACCGAGCGTGAGCATAAAGACTTTTGGATCGATTCTAATGTCCACCATATTCTGGTAAGTAGTGACTGTAAAACTAATTCATGCAGTCCCTGGGTTACCGATGTCTGTCTTACGGAAAACTCTGATGAATTTGTGAACGGACTGCCATAGCAGCTGTTATATTAAAGATTTGAGGTAAATACAATGGTTGACACTAACAAAATCATTGTGCAGCTTCAGCGATTCGTTGACTCCAGGTACAGAACTGTACGATGCTACTTTTATTACTACTGTATAATAACAGAGCCAATTCAGAACCTGGGGGCTGCCTCTATTGTATAATGTATAGGTATAAAAACAAAGGTAATATGTTGGTGGTTGAGGTTCTACTGCAGTTGTAGGATTTCGGGGCTGGTGTGTGGTTCAAAGGCTTTGGTTGCTGTGTCAGTGGTTGGAAGGTCACTGGTTCAGCCCCAGAGTCGGGGCCCCTGTGATTTCGATGTCGGGGCCCCTGAGCGAGGCCCTTAACCCCAATAGGATAAAAAGTGGATAAAAGCATCTGCTAAATAAATAAAATGTGATGATGTAATTTGATGATGTAATCTGCAGGCTGTTATGACACTTTCCTGAGTACCCCCCCCCCCATCTTTGTGTCAGGTCTTCTCTTTGTAGAAATCCATACTGCAATGAATTAATAAAGAAATTCTAGTGCCTAAGAGGTTTTCCCCATTCCAGAGCCGACAAGCATCCAATGCCGGACGCTGTTGGACCCCCCCCCCCACAGGCTCGCGGCTGGGGACCTGGCAGACTTAGCCGTCCGTATGTCTGCCTGCAAATGAGGGTGGCTGGATGGTGCCGTCATAACTGCCTGGACATGTGACCATTCAAATCCCCCCAGCAGGTCGCTGCTGTTGTACCGAGCAAAAAAGACCTTAATGTGATCATTTTCTGTGAGCTTTCTTACTGGGAAATTTATGAACAGTTCTGCGGACGTCTCAAGCATCAGATAAGTAAAAATGAAATGTTTTGCCCCAGCCACAAGGATCCAGATTTTATTATTAAATCAAATCAAGTTCTCCTTTGATTTTTCTTTCGCCTGTAACAGCAAACTGAGTGATGTTTAAGAGTTCTGACAAAGGCCGTAGTGTTAAAAAATGCAGTATGAAGCACAGGTTTCAAAGTATGCTGCCATTGTGGTATGAGGAAGCAAGATAGGCAAATCTCAGGAGATTATGGAATGCTTTAACCCCTGTTCCTGTCTTGACCCCAGTAAAACCCCCTTTTTTGTTCACCAAACATATGCCAT
>JAODLC010000050.1:14282075-14296512 GCA_026781145.1 Hippopotamyrus pictus
GCAGAAGGCGAAGGAGCTGGGGAGGTATGGTGCCATTCCGCTACAACGGCAGGTACTTGTGTGGCGCACTACTGTACACCATGCTGCATGGGGCCCCGTCAGCACTATCTCGAGGGAGATCCACTCAGGTGGCAAACGGAATTACAGCCGGCTTGCTTTATTTGCCTTCTATCAATCAGGAGTTAGCACAACTGGGCAGCAGATCTCATAGGTGTCAGAAACACAGGCTGGCAGACATTGAGTCAGACCCTTGAGAAGGGTACTTAGCCTAAATTGTTTCAATAAAACATCAAGCATTAGCGATGGATAAAAAATAAACAACTATGATATTTATGTAATAAGTCACGCGCACATCTGTGATCCATGAATGTTTAAAGATCTGAAGAATAGAATTTATGGACATCGCAGCGTATCTTTCCATGCAGATGTGCTTGATGGACTTGCACATACAACGGCACGAATCCTGTCATGTCTGCGAAACACTCACATCCATCCACAGTGAATATTACTGTACGGCGGAGAACCATAAATAATGACGACAGAAGCGATCAGCCACACGCTGCCCTGGGACCCCCCCAGATGGATTCCTCATGCCTCCCTTACCCCCCTTTCTGTCTCCGCGCGAAAGCTGCGCGCGTCGCCGCGATCCACGACACACGCGAGCCCTCTAGCGTCACCGCGGCTCAGTCTGCCTGACGTGGGAAGTGTCATTTACCGGGAAACTTTTCCATAAAATGCAGCATTACCGGAGGCTACGTGTACGTGGCGAGCGTGTTTATGAAGGGCACGCCGAAGTAGGAACGGAGCACAAGGGGCAGGAGAGGAAAGAACGAGGCCTGAGCCGGGAGACTGACATTTCCGCAGATGATTATGTGGGAGCGGGAGAAGAGAGCGATCGATGTCAGCTCGGGCGAAGTTGTCACGGCCCGGATCCATTATAAGCGGCAGGTTCTGACAGCGCACTTTTAAACAAATGTTGTCAAGGGCTTTGCCTGTGAGAATACAGCTAATCCAACGTCATACTGCTTCCTGCGGTCGCGCGGCTTCGGGGGCAAGCGCGCGACATAATAAGCTGGAGCTCATTTGCCAGTCAGACCCGGCATTACGCGCTGCTTCCGCTCGCATGCAGTTTGCCATATATGGGGGTGAACAGCATGTTTGTGAATAAATGAGAACAGTTCATTAATGTATTAAACGTAATTGCCACGAGGAAAATGACTTTGACTTACTGGATAATAATGAGAACACATGATTAACGTTATAAATCAATGAGTGGAGGATCCTCTCCCAGAATGCACCGGGAATGGGACTCACTGCATGGGAGGAGAGGAGGGGGGCTATCATTAACGGGGGGTGGGGTCCTGAATGAGCTTCTCTGTATATTAGTTTATTAGCTATCATAGGTATTTATGATCACAATCTTAAAAATGCAGTATGTTCATTAGTCGGTATATTGAGCTATCATTTAAAAAAAAAAAATACAGAATAAACTGAAAAAAGTTATTCAAAAATTATTTATATTTGACATGATTATTGCACTTATCACATGTTAAACAGTATTTGATTTTTTTAAACAACATGTAAGTGAAACTTAATAATGTATGAAAATGGCTTATTACTACAAGTAGTATTCTTGCTTATTCATTTGTAATCTCCCTGTGAAAATCCATTAATATCAAGTTATTCACGGATTGCTTCTTACATCATACGTACCTCTAGCAGAGTCTAGCTAGTAAGTGAAGTTTTGGCTGGTGTACAATAAGTGAAATAAGTCAAAACACAGAACAGAAATCAAGGTGTCATGTAGGAATATCTCATTCACTAGAGAAATGTCTGGTCAGAGGAACTAATAACAATTGGGGACAAAATAGTTTTTAAAAAGTTTAACATTGTACGAGGCAGAGCTGTGCCCCAGTAAAGTGTGATTTGTACAGAAGCAGGCAGTGCTGGGATTCGTCTGTATTTAAATCCTGCTCATGCCAGTACTGGATGTGTGATTATAGATGAATGGATGGATGGAATTCAGTAAAGCGCTAAATATATAAACAGAGTGACTGCTTTTTTCCCTCCATTTTGATCTTAATAAATAAAATGGGCGTCTCTTAAACTTCTCTTGCATCTGACCTGTTCAATTGAGATTTTCTGTTGAAACACAATTAAACCCCCACCAGATGCAGTTAACAAACACAAATACAGATATGAGACTTGGCAGTGGAAAACTGCGGGGCTTGAAGCAGCAGTGGTTTTTATAGGACCTGCAAAATATTTAAAAGGTACCAAGGTGCTGACCAGCAGAAATATGACAACACTGGCATCGACATCTTGGGATAGCAGATCACTTTGGTGATTCGTTCTCATTTGTGACTCCATTTGAACATAACCCAGGACCAGACAGCAAACAGATACATTAAAAAGGGGGAGTGTGCTAAATGTAAGGATATGATACCACTCTGCACCTTACAATAAATCATTAGCTAATTAGAATTTCTTTGTAGAGATTTTCCAGATTCAGGTTGGAGGACTGGCGGTGGCCAGTAATCCATTACAGATCGAGGTGGAAAATTCAGCTACATGAAGTAAAAATCCAGACCAAGGTTTTGTTTCAACCAACCAGTTGAGTACTCTGTGACTGTGATTCTTTATACTCAATTGGTTGGTTGAAACAAAACCTTGGTCTGAATTTGTTCTTTCTGGACCAGAACATTCCACCTCTGTCTGTAATGGATTACTTTTGTGAACAACTTCCCCGGCACTGAGTGCTGGATATAGGTACTGATACTGGACTTCTGTGGTGCTGCTGTTGCTCCAGTTCAGCTTGTTTTCATTCTAGAATCCCAAAGAGGCACTGAAAGTCTGATTTTTTAAAGGCTTTGTGTGATAAGTTCTGTGCCTGACTGCAGCTTGGAGGCCTCTTCCTGAGATAAGTGCTCGCAGGTCTGCGCCTCGTCGATATCCTTCATCTTCTCCCCCCCGGCCGCTGTGTCACTTCCTCCAAACCCCATTGAGTTACGGTGTCAGAGGCTTGGCCACATACACTAGTACACAATGACCACATAAGCTATTTTGCAGAATGGGGGGACAGTGCCAGGGACATTGGTCTGGTAATTATGTGGCACGCATGACACTAGGGGTGCCTTGGATGGTCCACAATGAATGTGGCCCGAGCTGGGTGAACCAGTGTGGGAGAATTAACAGAAAACAATTGGAACTGTTTATAAAAAAAAGTTTTGTCTGGTCATTGCCTGCCCACTGCACTGAAACTGATTATCAAAAACGGACACATGCACTTTATCTGTTCAGCCCACACACTGTTCCATATACGTGGGGTATAATTGTATCCGTGATAAACTGACATGTTCCATTGTTTAGTCAGATCGCCTTGGTGTGCCCCCTCCCCGGCCCGCATCGCTGTCTCCCGTTGGCTGTGCCAGTGATGGCTGTTGCCCCCATCAGCATCTGTGCAGGGACGGCTGCAGAGTGCGTTATTAGCTCAGCGGTGGCGTGAGCAACACCGTGCTCACGTGGAGCGGGAGTGACACTGGTGATACTGCGTGCTGTGACATGGCGTGAATGTGGCCAGCAGCTTGAGGCCGCACACGCACACGGCCAGGTTTGTAATTATATCTTTGTGGGGACTCTCCATTCATTTCTATGGGGAAAACTCTAATCCCAACATGATGACCTTAACCCTACCCAGGCCTAACCTTAACCACAAGTTTTTTGGTATTTTAACTCTTTTGATTGCATTCACAGATCTTTGTGGGGACCTGGAAAATGGTCCATACGATGTCAAAATAAAAGGTTTTTATCACATTGTGGGGGACATTTGATCCCTACAATGTAATATAAACCTAATACACACACACACACAAACGTAGCAGCTAGTAGCTAATAAAATTAGGTATGAAGATAACACATATT
This sequence comes from Hippopotamyrus pictus, assembly GCA_026781145.1. Classification (NCBI taxonomy): domain Eukaryota; kingdom Metazoa; phylum Chordata; class Actinopteri; order Osteoglossiformes; family Mormyridae; genus Hippopotamyrus; species Hippopotamyrus pictus. The sequence goes on from JAODLC010000050.1 coordinate 14,285,997, forward strand.
ACAATATATACAATTATTATGAGTGTATTTGTTCTTCAGTAACTACTGAGTAACTACTAAGTATTTGTGTTCCCCCAAGTAAAAGGTTACCCCTCTATGGATTTACATCCATCCATTTTCTGTAACTGCTTGTCCTATTCAGGGTTGCAGGAGTCCAGAGCCTATGGTTATAAGGCAAGGACCAGCCCAGGATGGGGCACCAACCCATCAAAGGGCACACTCACACACCATTAACTGAGATGGGCACTTTGGAGGAAACCCCGTGACAACATAGGAAGAACATGCAAACTCCATACACATGGAGCCATGATGGAGACTCGAACCCAGGTCCCAAAGGAGTGAGGCAGCAGCGCTAATCAAAGCATCACCATACCATCCCAGCTATGGATCTTGGTGTTGTTGATGATGATGATAATTATGATGAAGATGATGACGGTGACAATGTCTAAGCTCATAGTTGATAGGTACAACGACTACTCTTGTGATAACTAAAGTTCAGGCAACACTGCATGAAGACACTTGGATAATACTGAATAATCTGGAATTAAGCAATTATGCGGTATTTTTTTCACATTTTAAAACCACGGATGATTAGCAAAGCCGAGATCTCCTAATTCCTCATTACGTTTCTCATTTTCTATGAATTATGCATTGTATTTATGCCAATGGTGTGGAGGCTTTGCTAATTAAAAATGTGAGATCCTGTACGTTCATTAATAATGTTGCGGGAGCAATTGGTCTGAATTCTCTTCAGAAAATTACAATTCACAAAACCAACATAACATATTCAGTAATTACTTAGTTCTTTTCTGAGGCATATTTTAGGATTATCACCATGCTAATGTCCCTGGATAAGCAGCTAAAATATGGCTGGATGGATTGATGAATGGAGACATAATGCTAATATGCTAATATCTTTTATAATGATGAGGATCCATACCAAATACTGCTGACTGAAACAGCAGTGTTCCGTGTTTAATTGTTCAATGATTTTTGTCAATTTTAGAGAAATATCGGCTACTTGATTTTCGTTATTGAAAAAATACACATTAGGTCTTATACGAGACCTTGTATCTTCAAATTTCTTCTAGATCCATCCATGCCTGTTAACCACTGCGCCAATATCTGCTGGATGTGTGTGGATGTTAATGTACTGCAGTGAGAATCTGGTTGTCTTCTATCTTTGAAGTCGCTGACTCCTATATGTGATGGTCCATGAACACAGAGGCTGAATGGTTCGGAGAAAAAGCCTCTTCTGGTGTAAAAATCCATCTGCTGAAGTGAGTAGCAGGTCTGCATGTTGACCTAGATAGTAAAGACACAGTACAGGTGTGTTATTAGTGAGTGATTTCTAGCTGTGCAGCATGAGCATTGGGCTAATGCCACTCAGTTCTGAAGAACCATAGTAAAATTAGTAGTAGAAGTTCTGGTAACAATCGCAATATGCATGGCAGTGATTCGAGCAATCCACTCCCGCCTCAAACTGACTTCACTGTTATGTAAAGTCGCATTCATAATTAATTCGTTTTCGAAAAAAAGGTGATAAGTAAAACTTAAAAAGGCTGTGTCTCTCTGTGATGACTAACATGCCGGTGATCATTTCCAAGAACTCACTTGTGCGGGATAATCGTGTGGCATTTGTTCTGGGCAGGCTGCAAAAGTGCAGAAAGTGCGTAGGAAAGTTTCAAATGCATGGTAATAACTGAGAGCTCTGACCCACCTCGTCTTTGTAGTGCTGTCCGAATGTGGCACATTGCCCTCTAATGGCATGATTTAAGTACTGTCAGTTCTTTCTTTTTTTTTTTGGGGGGGGGGAGGGGGGTGCTATTGTATTTCATGCATAAATATGCAGTGCAAGTTAAAAGGCCTAAAATTTATGCTGACACAGTAAGTCTTTTTATTAACAAACAGCACTTATAGGCATTAGATACAAGGAGAATTTAGTAATGCACAGATGACAACTTAACCCTAATCCAAAACATATGCTTTAAAAATGGACTAAGCCTTTTTAATATACTTAATATCTTCATTTGGGATTCTTAAGGTTTCTAAGCAATGGTTCTTGTATCCCAATCTAAATGATAACCCTTAAGCCTCTGAATATTTTTGTAATTACGTATAAAGCCATTCAGTGTTTTAGTGATTGTCTGAAACTGTCTGCAATGGAGATAATTACTCCATGTGTCTTATTTGTTTAAGACGTGTTTAGAAATCAAAGCAGGTAATATCTGATAGTTCCCTGGATTACCCATATTATCCACCATCTTGAGCCCAGTGAGAGCTAGGCAGCTTGTATGAGGGCTAAAGCTGTATTATAATTTGTATGCACCGACGGGGATGGTGTGTGTGTGGCTTCGTGGGTTAGGCCTCTGTATCTGTCATCAGAAGGTTGCCAGTTTGAATCCCATCCTTCTCAGAATAGTTACATCTCCATAGAACCTTAAGCAAGGTCCTCGGCCCCCTGAAATCCTCTGGGGGTGCTGGATAAACGACTGTCCTGCGCTCAGGGCACAAGCTTTGCTGTCTCTCTGTCACTCACATACACACACATATAATATGAACGGTAACACTTCACTTGAGGTGGCACAAATAATGTAGTACTGTGAATATATGCCATTACTTATGTATTCATTGATTTCATGTTTGTTCATCCTTAATGAATAGTGACACATATTTATGTCAAGCAGTTACTATATCTGTTAATTTAGTGAACCCTTGTGAACTAGTGAAGGAACTACTGAAGTAACTAGTGATGAATAACACAAGTGTAATACTGATCTCTGTCATCATTAACAAATCATGATGCATGTTTTATCTCATGTAGCGACTATATTTGTTCACGATTTGTACTTCAGTAGTAACTGAGCAACTACTGCGTATTTGTGCCACCTCAAGTAAAGTGCTGCATATATAACATATTATATTATATTATTTGTGCGTGTGTGTGTGTGTGTGTGTGTGCCTCAACAAGTGAACATGATGGGATTTGTGAATAGAAGCATTCCAATGTACTGGTGCAAACGGTGAATAAAGCACCATTTCATGGATTTTCTCGGCAACACAAATTCACAGGACTTCCTCTGGGATCCTCTAGCCGGGGCCCTTGCAAAGTGCCACAGAGATAATGGCCACGGCGCCTTGGTTCAGATCTCATTACTGTTGTCTGTGTTGCGACAACATGAATCACATTGGAGATCAAAGCCTGGGCTGGCGACAGGCAGATTGTGGAGGCAACCGGCGAGAACAAAGGTATAATGAGCGAAGGCGTCGCTTAAAGGGCCGAAGCGGCTGTCTGCCACAGCCTCAGGGCGATCCAGCCGTCCACAGAACTGCCCCATAGCTTCCAGAATAGGAACCACTTTGGCTGTTTTTGACTGCACCAAAAGCAGTAAACGAAAAAAAAAAAAAAAAAACGAAATAATACCAAAAAAAAAACTCTTCTTTTTGATCAATTCTGCCGCAATGAATGTGAACGGTGGAGATGAAAGCTTTTGTGCTGCCTGTACCGCCCCCCCCCATCTCGGCCGCCGCTCGGATCCAAATGCTAACAGGCTCATTAGCACAGCCTGCTCCCACTGCGGGCACCAACCTTGGCCCCCCAAATCGCTAAATACTGGAGCAGAGGAAGGAGAGCAAACTGGCGGAGAGCTCCTGTTCCCAAGGTGGGAGGGGGGCACCTGACACTATGACCTTGTCGCCCCTTGATAATCCTGATTACTAAGGACCTTCATTCCCCTAGTACGCCTGACCACCTAGGGGGGCTGGCATTGGCACCAGAACATTTCTGATGGGGAGGGGCCATGGGCAGTGGTGTTACCAGGATGCCAGTAGGGGGGGGGGGGTGACAGTAACAGTTTTCAAGCATCAGCAGACCCCAGAAAACAAAAGGCACATCTGCTATGGCACACAATATGTTATAATTACTCTTTTTCAGCATTTTTGGGTGACTTATGGGGGGGAAGGGGGCACGGCGGTCACTTGGGGGAGTTAGCCCCACCCCATGAGGCAGACACTGGGGAGGGCAGTGAGTATATCCCATGCCGCAAGCGTTTGGAGTCAGGCGACTCTTAACAGGTGGAGAATCTGACTCCATGGACCTGCTGCAAGCTTCTTCTTTGCCTTTCCGTGCTTTCATTCTGCCTGTCGTGCAGCTGCCAGTCTAGACGAGGTGAAGTGCACGTCTGAGCACCGTATTGACAAGCAGAAACCGCGGCAGACGTGTCATGATGACTAATATCCGCCCTGCTCTGCTCTCACCGCTAATGCTCGTCTCTCCGGTTATACGTAGCTGCTTAGACGGGGCTTTTACTTCACTCACAGTCACAATTAGCTAGAGGCTTAATATTCCACACTGCTGTCATCCACAGAGCTGGAGGAGTCTCCAGAAGGTGTTCAGGCTAAATGCTTCACTGAAGGACAATGGCTAGACACTTCTGGTGGCAGGCCCAGTTTCGGGTGCACTGCGCACCCTGCTGCTTTCCGCTATGGTTCATAATTAGATTTGTTTACATTTTCCAGCCTGTCATCTTCTTAGATTGCACTGGCACCCCAGCCCACAGCTGAACATATGGTGCTGAGGTCACAGGGTCAGGCCGTCGGAGGTTATAGCGTTACAGGTGGAGCAGATTCACAGCTCCACACTGTGGCCACATCCGTCTTGCCTGTCAGGTCATCTGACAAATTCCTGAGACTATTACAGACGTGCACTGGAAGATCCAGCCTCGTTGCATTAACTGGCTTTCTCGCAGATGCCAACACCATTGCCAGCATAACAAACATGGCTAATTCCAGCACTGCACCCGTCCAAAAAATACAAGCGTTAAATGGGAACATCACTGGCCACCAGTGACATTTACGGTGATTGGTGTTTGTTTATGTGATGAATATATTTTTCTCCACTGCGGTACGGGATGCAAAGATTAGTGACATTTAGTTTGCCCTTTGATTTCCCCCATTCAGCTCAACGTACTCAATCTCTGGCTGTCGGTTTTGAGATACAGTGCGGCAAAAAAGTAGCAATTCCAGGCAAAAACTACAGAATTTTCACTTCCCCCTATGAATTTAATCTGTTGTTTTGTAATTTTCTTTCTGCCCAACTGAGCCAAACTTATGATTATGCGTCGTTGGAGTTTGCTGTGAAGATAATGAAGCATATTGGTGGAAGAACAGCTCAGAATCCCAGCTGCATTAAATAAACCAAAGCAGCAAGAATGAACTCAGCTTCCACGGTCTTATCTGGATATCAGGGATCCTTTGTCCTAATTGACATCACAGAATGGTTGATATATAGTCAGTCACTCTGGGTTAAAACGTAGAACGTATGATAAAGCCATCTCTTTGACTCAATCCCACACCTCATCACGGTGGATATGACTCCCAGCTCCTCTCCATTGCTGGGATAATGGGCCGTTCCAGCGGTTCATTTTCCAGAGCAGAAATGCACATCGGGTCCATTAGCGACCGCTAAATGCCCAGTCTGGTGACCGAAACTTCAAGACCTACCTTTGTAGGAAAGTGAAACATTATTTTATGCCGAACAAAAATCTAATAAAGACAGCTGGTGTGTGGATGTGCCACAGCAACACAGGAGCGAAACTGGGACAGTTTAATTTACCACAAAACTCACATCTTTTTTTTCCCCCCAGTAATGAGGTGAACTTGTACCACTCTAAATTGTTTCACACAGGACTCAACGAAACAGCAATGAAAGGCATTTTTTAATGGTTCCCAGTCCACTGAATTAAAATGGAACTTTCTGGAAGGTTGTTTCCTAATATGGCCCTGAACCCTGATAGGACAGCACAAATGAATACTTGTGCCTGAGAGAGCTGCCGCTTATGAAAAATCCAACAGCACTGTGTCACCTAGGTGGCCTTCGACTGGGGTCAGAAGCAAGGATGGATTGTTGAATTCCATGTATGTTTTCACGAAGGCACCTCAGAGCTAAATCTCAGACCATGCAGATTTGCAGGCAGATCAATGGGAGACCCAACAGGCAAAAAAAGGGCACTGCAGACAGCTGGTGGTTAGCTTGGAACAGACCAGCCTTTTTGGAGTCAGAAGCTGGGCTGAGAACAAACAGATTGCAGCAATCGCTTGGTCTTACTGAAGTCTGGGCCATAAACGTGGCAGAGCCATAACCGCCGTGTCTGTCTGTAGGAACTACTCATCATCCATCATTCTACTTTAAGCAAACTTCAGATGAGCTTCACATTATTGTTGACTTATTAGGCAAAGGATACTGAGCAGAGCATGGTCGCTGTCCCCAAGCTGTGGAATTCCCTCCCCCAAAGCCCCCGTGTAACTACTTTTCTCCCCCTATTCAAATCTCAGCCCAAGTCCCCCTCTTCTCGCTCTCTGCTACCTGTCCTTTCCTGATCATTGACTGTCATTGTGTCCATTTCCTATTACTACGCTTTGAGTTATAATCTGGGGTCTCTGTCATATTGTCTGTGATTATGTTTTATCTCTTCCATCTTTTATTTGTAATTATTACTTTTTGCTAGTTATTTCCTCTGTGAAGCGCCTGTGGGTTGATTAAAGGTGCTATATAAATTAGAATTATTGTTGTCATTGTTTTAAATTAGTAGGTTAAGCAATTACCATTGTTCAATAAACTTTAAAAAATACTTACAGCAATATGTGGTAAATAGGTATCATTGCTCTACACAAATACATCACCAACTAATGGGACTATTTCACGTCTTTTACAGCATATGGTTTAATATAATTCTAGTTACTAACTGAATTGTTAAATATTCATGAGTGGAGCAGTTCAGGTAAGTTTCTTGCATGAATGTTGGTAATTCACTTTACCTGTAGTAGCAGAACAACTAGCAACTATGCTAACAACTAGAGGTGGGGACTTGAGTCACTGACCCATGAATTGACTCAGATTCAAGTCACAAATTTGATGACTTGTGACTCAACTCAGCTTAACTGAAGACTTGGACTTGACTTGAACTTGGCAAATGACTCGAGACATGGACCCGTCTTTGACCCTTTGACTCAAGAAGACTTGAGGTTATAGTTCCCCTCTGGATACCATATCGATTATTATATATTATCAGTGTGTATTAATTCTAAGCTGTCTGCAATTTCAGTGGGCTGAATGCAGGGTCTCCTGAGATAGTCTGTTGGAAAGATGCATCACTCCATGCATATACATGGACATAAAAACTGTGTTAGGACATCCATGATAGAGGGAAGACTCTCTTTTTAACCTATCTCTGCCTATAAAGAATGCATCCTACAATGTACTGTGGTAGAGTTTTGCTACAGCGAGTTTTAATCACCAAAGGTGAAAAAGGACATAGGTGCGCACTTCATTTGCATGACTAGCAACTCGACTTAGACTCGAGTCACAACTTTCTTTACTTGTGATTTTACAGTAAATATGATAGAAAGACTTGGACTTGAGGGCAAATTACTCAGAACTTGACTCAGACTGCAATGTTTTGACTCAAGACTTGACTCAGACTCACCACGGAATGCTCCCATCCTTGCTAACAACTATAAAATGGAGGATTTTTTTTGTCAAAGAGTTTACCTGCTATTAAAAAGGGGGACTACATATATCACCTTGCATCATTCAGTTGTGTGAATCATTGTGGAAGCCTGGATTACTTTCTTTGCTTATTATTCCTCCTTGCTTTTACTTTATTGACATCACCAAAATTATTGAACCTCATCATCAGACTTATCAGCAACACGGCCTATTTACACGACCACACTTGAAGGACCCATATTCTAACTCATCACTGAAAGTACACCCTTTGAGGACTGAAACCTGAATTATAATCTGAGTACAGTATGTTGCACACACCTATCTTAAAATCCAACACACCAAGAAATATTCATTTGGGAAGCCTAAAGACAGAAAATATCTATTCATTTAAAGAACTAACAAAGATTTACCTGCTACTAACCTGCAGAATTTGAAAGATGCTTGTTTCAAAGACTGAAATTTCTGCAGTCATTTTCTATAAATTTCCATAATTCCCTTTTAAATATTCAAATATGTAAACATCAGTGGGATAAGAGAATAATCAGGAGAGCTCAGAAACAGATGCAGGGATATTAGATAGTTGACACTGAATTTTAATCTTAAGCATCTACATCTGTCCAGATATCCAGTAGACAGTGACGTTCTGCACTGGCATGACATCAGCACTGCTGGTCACTGGGCCTCTAGGTGGCGCTGCACACCCCATCGTCTTTTCAGAATCCCTCAGCTCCCACATGTTGAGTCGCTTGACTGGAGGTCCAAACGTAGGTACCACTGCCGGCTTATGCCGAATCCACTGCATCACCACAGGGACCTGAAATCTGGGCTTGGCAGCATCCGTCACGCGTCGTACCCAGCAGCAATCCGCAGGCGGCGCGGAACAGAGCCACATCAGCTAAATCCAGCCATAATTAGAAACCACAAAGAACGGCTTTATGGCTACCGCCATCCATCGTGAAACGTTTTCACAGGGAAAGCAGTCATGCTGAAAATATCCAAAAATCTCCAAATGCCCAATAAAGATGAAAGTAAAACTATATTATTTCCATGTAAACATAAATAGCTATATAAAAGAGTTTAAACAACAATATGGCAGTAATTTCATTCTACTAAACTTAATTAATCCATGTTTAGTCCATTTGCTAGGTATTTTGGATCCGAGGGATAGGCAGCCCTGATCTTTTATGCTGGGATCCGGCAGGTTTTCCATCCTACCTGGTCTTTGATGAGCCCCACCTGATCTCAGGCAGATAGTAACTCATCAGGTAGGATGTAAAACCTGCTAGATACTGGCACTCCAGGATCAGGACTCCCTACCCCTGCTTTGGACTTCTGACTGAATTCATGACTCAGTGCTAGCAGGTCAGGGAACTGTTTGCTATATGAAATATGTGAAAACTGGAAATTATATACACTTTTTGCAGTAGGTGGTTAAACGCAAATTTACATTTACATTACAATATATTGAGCAGACACTTTTGCTAAAGAAAATAAATAGCACATACACTTGGCATAAGTACAGCTAGACTGATCGAGCGTCCCATGAATGTCCAGTTACAAGAGGAAGCAGTATCCCAGTGAGAGCTATACCAGAGTAACCCAGCGAGAGCTATACCAGAGTAACCCAGCGAGAGCTATACCAGAGTAATCCAGGGAGAACTATACCAGAGTACCCCAGCGAGAGCTATACCAGAGCATCCCAGTGAGAGCTATACCAGAGTATCCCAGCGAGAGCTATACCAAAATTTCCCAGCGAGAGCTATACAAAAGTATCCAAACAACAGCTAAACCACAGTATTCCAGTGAGAGCTATACCATAGTATCCCAGCAAGAGCTAAACCACAGTATCTCAGCAAGAACTATACCACAGTATCCCAGCAAGAGCAATACCAGAGTATTCCAGTGAGAGCTATACTACAATATCCCAGCAAGAGCAATACCAGAGTATCCCGGTGAGAGCTATACCACAGTATCCCAGCAAGAACTATACCAGAATATCCCAGCAAGAACTGCTGATCCTGCTGTACTTTTTCAATATAATGTTCAACCCTTTGGATTCAAGAAAGCTACTACTGAACTAACTGTAATCCTGAGTCCATAATTCTAAATTAGCAGCTCAAAGAATATTCCTCCCAGCTCCATTTTGTACTATGTTACTGTTGAATTAATAGTATCCCAGCAAGAGCTAAACCACAGTATCTCAGCAAGAACTATACCACTGTATCCCAGCAAGAGCTATACTACAATATCCCAGCAAGAGCAATACCAGAGTATCCCAGCAAGAGCTAAACCACAGTATCTCAGCAAGAACTATACCACTGTATCCCAGCAAGAGCTATACTACAATATCCCAGCAAGAGCAATACCAGAGTATCCCAGTGAGAGCTATACCACAGTATCCAAGCAAGAACTACACCAGAATATCCCAGCTAGAACTGCTGAACCTGCTGTATCCTAACACTTTTTCAATATAATGTTCAACCCTTTGGATTCAAGAAAGCTACTACTGAACTAACTGTAATCCTGATTCCATAATTCTAAATTAGCAGCTCGAAGAATATTCCTCACAGCTCCATTTTGTACTATGTTACTGTTTAATTAATAGTATCCCAGCAAGAGCTAAACCACAGTATCTCAGCAAGAACTATACCACTGTACCCCAGCAAGAGCTATACTACAATATCCCAGCAAGAGCAACACCAGAGTATCCCAGTGAGAGCTATACCACAGTATCACACCTCTCTAACGCAGTAAGAGCCTAAGAAGACAACTGTTTGAATCAACAAGTAAAGTGCTACTCTAAGAACATTCAGGGAACTTAGAGAGGTGCAGGCTGGTAAAGACGTGTCGGATATGCATGTATTCCCTGAGTGACATACAGGGTAAACAACAGACACGTTCAAAAACAAATTAGTAGAATACAAAAAATAAATAAATTAGGGCTGTCAAATGATTAAAATTTTTAATCAGATTAATCAGAATTTTCAGTGGATTAATCAGGATTAATCA
>JAODLC010000050.1:14304176-14320201 GCA_026781145.1 Hippopotamyrus pictus
TAGTGAAGCATTAATTGCATAAGGTATATATATACATCGTTACGCAATCCCCTTTGTTATGTATATTTTGTGATGCAGCAGTTTCTGCCATTTTATACAATCCACCCAGAACCACCCCCCCCCCCCCCAAAGATCTGTCATTTCTGATTAGGCAAGTAGCTGGCCTTATGAAATTGGTCTTGCAAAAAACACTCCCTGGGACCGTACTGTTGACTCAGTCGTTCTGAGTGACGGCCAAACTGTCACACACTCATATTAAATCAAGATTTAGAGCCGCACGCTAATCATGAAATAACAAAGCTGGTGTGAATGCAAACCTGGCCAGACAGTTTCGGAGTGGTGTGAAGCCACCATCTGCCGTGAGTTTGTTGTTGTGATTAATGAGAGAGGCCTGAGCCCAGGCAAAATCAAAAATGTCACCTGTTCCAGGACAAATAGGATATCTGTTTTGTCACCGCACGGCGGACAGCTAGCACATTCATTCCAGTGTTTATCCTCATAAATTTTGACTTAATCCCCCATTTTTTTCGCACCTTAAGCACAATCCAATGTGAACATGTGTTTAGTAAAAACACTGCGTTTGATGTCAAATACTCACATGTCATTACTGCCATTAAGAAGCCTGCATCTGAGGTACAGATACTTAGTGGCCTTGTTCCTTTCACTGAACTGGACTCAGTTATTTCCTACAGGTGTTTAGTAGTGGTGACACTTCTGATGACGTCTCTATAATAACAACCGAATGCATACTGGCATGGTATCTTGTCACATTACTGTTAATAGAGCCACATTAACCAACAAATGGGTATTGCTGTCATTGATGTGAGCTCCGATACTCCTCTGAATTAAGACAGTGACCTAAGAGTGACAGCCATTAATTCTTCTGATCGTGCTTTCTTTCATGAACACCACCGTTTATAAAATCAGTGTGTTGCGCAGCAGTTAGGAGGCAGCGCTTTTGATCAGATGGTCGCTGTATTAAATCCCAATGTCTGAATAGTGATTTTACCGTGGGGCCGCTGAGCGAGGCCCCTAACACTCCCCCACTGCTGCAGGGACTGTCTGACTCTGCTCTCTCAATTTCATGTCACTTTGGATGAAAGCATCAGTTGAAAAAAAGAGTGAAAATTAAATAGCTGTTGAAATATCATTAAATTCCTGCATAGCTGGCAGAAACAAATGATACCCTAGTGACAGTGAGTAAGTGCTGATGGCACTCTGGCCGGGTCAGTGGCTCTGGGCCTTTCCTTCCCCCGGGGCTCTCGCTCTGAGATGATAACCCCAGACGGGGGCTTAATGGCGTCTTCAATCCCTCCCTGCCGTTTTTCAGAATCCTGATGTTTAAATCTGATCAAAGTTAATTTTATTTGGCATTGCACATTTTCGTGAGGGAAATTGCTCCACCATGCATAACATTATTTTCATCGACGGTGAATGGGGGGAAAGGAATGAAAACAATCGGAAACCCATTATCTCCGGACCAGGAGAAGGAGGTGATTCTGTAATATACCTGTACCTGCCCATCAAATTACACTAGAAAATCACCCGATATGGTGATACTATATGAAACAGTATTACTGGTAGCCAAACAGCACTTTAATGCTTTTAGGTGATTTAATAACACCCATTCATCTTCTGTACCTCTTTTGCCAATTCAGGGTCACAGAACCTATCCTAGAAGCTACAGTATAAGCAGGGAACAACCCAGGATGTGGTACCAGCCCATCACAGGGCACACATACAGTTTGGTAACTCCAATTCACCCTAACATGTTTCTGGATCATGGGGGGGACCTGAATACCCCAAGGAAGCCCCACGATAGAGCCTTGGTAGATACTCAAACCCTGGTCGCCAGGGATGTGAGGTAAAAGGGCTTAACCATCGTGCCACCACATTTAATAACATATCAAATCCAAATTAGAAACATTAACGCAAAAGCAACAGCTAAGGTGATGTGTACCTCAGTGGGTTCATATGCTGGGCCTCTGTCAGGGTCGGCATGGTGATTTTAAATTTCAGCAGTTTAGCAAGGCCCCTATCCCCCAATTACTGCAAGGATCTTTTGGCCTTAATTGCCTTCCCAACTGTGCAACACTTTGGATAAGAATGTCTGCTAAATCCATCCATCCATCCATCCATTTTCTGTAACTGCTTGTCCTATTTAGGGTTGTGGGGGTCTCTGCTAAATACATAAAATATAATTTGAGGATTAAATATAAATCATTCTCTATAATGCATTATGAAAAAGTTGATGATACCAAAATGCACAATTCCAAATTTGAAATATTACCTCCATATCTGGAAAGCACTGGGGAAGTCTTGATGAAGTGTCGTGCAATTGATTAATTTCGTTGCATATTTATGATATTTAATTATCGCTTGCAGAGATGGCCAAGTGCAGCTAGCATTGTTAGATTTTCAAAGCAACAGGGTTTTGCACTTCATGAATGAAAGTGTGTGCTGTTCACGTTAAATGAACACCAGGACAAATGGCAGCTGGCAGCCGTCATTCTGCCCGCATAGAGTTTGAAATTCTTCTCTTTTCTGGACCATCTGCTAGCGAGTTGCTGGGGGCAACCACCAGTGAACAGAGAAACGCTTAACTGGAGGTGTATTTGTTCTTTTCAGTTAATTATCTGTGTTTTTGAACTCGGGTATTTAATTAGGCTCCTTTTGTTTTGTCGTTAAGCAATTGATTGACTGGTCAGTTCACAACACTCTGGGAATTGTTGTATCCACGAAGGAGGCAAACAAGATGCTTGCAACAACTTTAGACTTTCAGGCTTGTGATTTTACATTTGTGTTGCAACTTTCTTCTGTATATCTGTATTATAAAAAAACAAGGTCCCTTGGTTCCCGAAGGGGATGCTAAATTATACTTAATTTGCTTTTGTTTTTTAAACAATGTAATGCCATTCAAACACCAAAGGCCTGTTTTCTGCCATGAAATAACAATATGGGAACAGAGTCATTTTCAAGGCAGGTCATGTGACATCCTCGAATTGGAAAAAAAGAAGCAGTGAAGTATTGTTAAAAAAAAGCTCTCACTCTGAAAGACGTCAATCTTCAGGCTTTTGTGCAACTTGACACATTGACTGTAATTCATGCTTCCAGGGCTCCTGAAAGGGTTTCTCTCCCACTCTCTATCCTTCTCTCTCTTTTTTTCACTTTTTCTAATCCTGCAATTGTGCCACATAATTTCAGGTTTCGATAATCTTTAGTGCTCTCTCTTTTGAATATGCTTCTGTTATCTACCAGCAATGAACTGTCCCATGGTTGGATTGTGCAAGATATTTCATGACTTTAAAGGCTTGTCATTCTCCTGACGCCACTAAAAGAGACCATTACAATTGCTTTCGCGACCTTGGGGATCGTATGAGAGTCAGTCATAGCTAACGGGACGTTACTGACTTTACCCATCTGAAATGCATTTATAAAATAATTATGAGGTTCATAATGCATTGTGACTCAGTAGCTAGCATTGCTGCCTCACACCTCCATTGGTGCACAGGATTCCACATAAGTCCAAAGACATTTGATTAACTGGCAGCAAAACTGTCTACCGTGCACAATCCCATGCATGTTTGATAGTGTAACAGAATTTCTTTGTAAAGGAATTCGTATATTTGTATCATTCTTATTTTATTTTAAAAATGATATGGAAGATGAAACATCCTTCCCTTTTCGGTAGATCATTCTTGACAAACCAGCAAATGAAAAGCTTGTCATTAAATTATATTTAGTTATTTTGTCTCAGTTATATCGTATCTTGCTGACCACCCAAATAATGACTTGAACTTAATTCCTACAGTGAAGATCTGACGTTAACCCAAACCCATCATACCCAGTTCAGTGCACATTCTGGTTTTGAGTATGGAAAGTCTGTTGACGGATGTGTTCACATGCGGAGCCAATTGCAGCACTGAGCAGGTGGACAGATTAATTTGGTGTGATGGACCCAGTCATGCACCACAGCGTGGGTGGAGGGTATGGATTGATCTAATGCCATGCGTTCGGCGTGGGGGGGTGGGGTAACCTGCAGTCTTGACATGATATGGATCCTCCACTCCCCCAGCCCCCAGCATCCTGCTTGAGGGGGGAGGGGCTATGCGGGCAGCGAGCAAAATTACCCTCTGGAAATCATTTATGGCAAGTAATGAATCCACTTAGTCCATGTGGAGTAGCGTGCTCCTCCTGACTGGAGAACAGGATAAGCAAAATACTCACACAGTCGGCTCAATGGGAAGGAATGTCTTACAAATTTAACTGAACCGGAAGCCCAGGTGTATGAATCTGTACAGAGAAAGTCTTCCTGTTCTGCCATTCGGCCGACTCCTTGACCCCTATCGCTCGATTGTCTCAGCAGTACGCATTAGCCATGTAAAATGAAGCGTCTGTTTGAAAATTAGCACAGCGTGCAGCAGTAGCTAAGCTGGAGGTCAGAAAAGCAATGAGGAGCTGAAGCTGCGGTAATGGGAGGTGAGGGACTGGCTAGCGGTACCTGGAACTGATGACTGTTTATGTGGGAGCCTGACAGAATCAAAAGATTTAAAGGGGCAACTGGACCACAAATGAAAGTGATGCCCGAAAGGAAGGGCATGCTGTAGGACTAGGGGGCACCGAGACCCCAGATGATAGACAGATGGTGGAGCAGGGGCCTCCGCAGGAGTCACGCTGAGATCTTAGCGTCAGAGTGGTGACCAGCGCCCCCCAGGGGGCATTTCATGTACCTCACACCGCAGCCTTTGATCAAGCTAAATGGAACAGATCAGGTGCCTATTCATCAAAAGTGAGAGGAAATATATGAGCCCCCAAAGGGGGGGGGGAGGGGGGCTCAGGACCATGCGAGTCTCAGAATGTGCTCCCCACAAGGTTACTAATAAAGCCACTGGAGGACATAAATATTAGAAATACATTATATATTCTCCATGTCTCCATGCAGCCCAACTGAAATTTCATATAGATGATGATGAAGGCATTGCATATTGCACATTTCCACTATATATCTTATATTAGCTCTGTGGGGGGGTTTAGCATGTCAGAGTGTCAGAGAAACACATATTCTCTCACAGTTTAATGCTGGAGATAATAATGATTGTAAGGAAGATGAGGTACAGGGAACCTCAGTCCCTCCTCATTATTATGATGATATGCATTCATTTTTGCTTTTAATGGCAATTTCTCAAGAATGCAAGGCGATAACTCTCCCAAATCTCGATACGGGATCTGCTTATCAATACAGCTGTTATTACCATTGAGCTGTTACTATTTTTGCACACCTTTGGATACTGAATGCCAAATGACTGGTTGGTGTATGGATAGATGGGTGACTTTTTTTAAATAAAGGAGAGAGACAGTCACTCGGTGGGTTATGGGTTCAAGTCCCATCCCCGAACTTATGTAGTTAGGAATAAAATAAACCAGTATACCAATATGGCCCATTGACGGGGAAATGACTGAATAGAGGGACACATGAATTTTTAAAATATATTTGTCAGGCTGACTTACTCAAAGGGAAATTCATCATGTTCTCTAGCAAGCGTATTATTCAGGCAAATGAGGTCTAAATACCATAGAAAGATGCTTAGCACGGAATCCTGACCTCAAGGCAAGCAAACGAATTTGGGATCATTTGTAACATAAATTACGGCCAAGATACACCAGAAGGGTCCTAATACCTGCATTGGAGCAGTGCATCTCAACAGCACCACCTCCCCTCCATAAATGAGCAGATCTTTCACAGCACATTGATGCGGTCACAAAGGTCAGAGAGCACCAAACACACTATTAATGTCCATTGATAAGTGAGTGCTGTTGCATTTTGCATTGATCAATCTCCTGCTTTAAAGGTTAACGTTCTCCCTAGCTATCCTTAACACCGTATATATCCTCATCAATAAACATATTTGGGTTTTCATAATAGTGCTTTGGGTCACACAGTGTTTGAAATAGCTTTCACATATATCAAGATATATATCAATTAATAAGTATTTCAATCTTGCGGAAAGGAAAGGTTGCAGTCCACCATGTGTACTTACCTGTACGCTCTATGCCCATTTAAGCAGGCAATGGACACTGGTAATAATGATTCATGTGGCTACAGCACTATGAGCAGCATGCAGAGCAGGTCAGGAGGTTCAGTTACTATGCGGCCAGGCAGCAGAATGACTAAGATGTGTGATCTAAGTGATGTGGAAAGTGGTGTGATTGCATTCGCCAGACGGGGTGCTTCCAGTACCTCAGGAACGGCCACCGTCCTGAGACTTTTAGTGTTTCTATAAGGTGGGGTAGTGAACAAAAAGCATCAAATCTCTGGCATTTCTAATTAGTTTCAAATGTGGTGCGATTCCTGCTGGTTTTACTGTCTCAGAAGCCACAGTCTCAGGCACCAGTGATTGGAGCTTACAGATAATCACATGATTTAAAAAAAAATAAAAAAATACATCAAGTCAATGGCAGCTCAGTTGCTGAAAACGCCTTGTTAATACAAGAGTTCAGATGAGAATGGCCAGGCTCGTTAAAGCTAACAGGGAGGTCACAGCGGTGAGCAGAATGGCTTCTCCAAACTTCACAAGCCTTCAAGTGCTTCCAGAGACAAAATGTACCTGGTTATACATAAGGGGTGCCTTATAAATTGGCCGTGGAGTGAACACTGTACTACACTCCATTTCTGATCTTCCAGTAAATTCAGCACAAGGAATAAAAGGTTATATAAACAAGTTCATTGTTTGAGTAAAACTTTCTTAATGCTCTAATAAAAATAAAACTCCACAAATAAAAACATGTAGGTCTGCAACTTAAGTAGAATTTACGCCCACTGACACCCACCTCATAAAGTTAGATACAACTTATTTCTTGTTTTTAGCCTTAAAGTTGTGGGTTGTTCATGACTCAGTTTGCAAAAAAAAAAAAAAAAAAAATACATTAAAAAGTTTTGAAATGTAAACCAACATTTACATTCTAGCATAACATCTTTAAAATGTAGGCTGGTGGGGGGGGTTTAATTGCATGTTTTGCTGGGTTACAGGGTGTCAGATTCTCGGGTTGCATATGGAATGAATTTGAGGAAGCACTTCTTTACATAGCGTGTAGTTAGAGTATAGAATAGTCTTCCTGCTAGTGTAGTGCAAGCTAAAACCCTGGGTCCTTCAAATCAGAGCTAGATAAGATTTTAACAACTCTGAGCTATTAGTTAAGTTCTCCCCAAATGAGCTTGATGGTCCGAATGGCCTCTCCTTTGTTCTTATGTTCCTATAGATTTACAGTAGAGGGTCTCAGATTCTCGGGTTGTGCATGGGTAGATTCTGTGACAGAGGTAAGCAGGACCTTGTAAAAGCTGAAATACATATCCATTAAATAAAAAAGTACTGAAATGAAGCTCTTTTAATTTTGTTTAAAGTTCAGAATGTCTTTTTTTCATAACATACTGTACTTAACATCAACAAAAGCTGTAAAAGTATTTAAAAAAATGTCTTGGACTGCTCAAATGTTTTACAAGCAATTGATGTACTGCAGTAAATATGCCCTGAAATTCTGTAGTATGGACTGTAAATATAAGACCTTTTAGCCATCTTTCTTCCATAACCACTTTTTTGTTGCAGGGTCAGAGTGAACTGGAGTTCTATCCCAGCAGACACTGGGGCAATTCTAGGATTTCTAAGGTGGGCAGAATTGGAGGAGCCATAATTCATGCAGAGGGGTGGATCTTATCATTAGCCAATGGTATGTTTTGAATTGGTGAATGACAGGGGAGGTAGCACTGTGGGGACCAATCAGCTTCCAGTTGAGACCACTGCCTGTGTGGCCCCACCACTGTTTGCATCACGGCACAGGAGACAAGACAGGGGACGCCCTTGGTAGATTGCCAGTCCATTTCAGGGCAAACAGACACACATGATTGCAAAGTCACGGGAAATTCAGGGATAGCAGGTCCCCTAACCACATATTTTTGGACTGCAGAAGAAAAGTGGAAACAGCAGAAACTTGGAGAAAGCGTGCAATTTCCACATTCAGAGCCAGAGGCACAAAAAAGACCCCCCCCCCCCCAGCCCTGGAGGCATGATGCTACAGTGATATCCGTGAGCCAGCACAGAGCCCTATAAAAAGTTGTCTACTGTGATTATTCTCACTTGCTCACTATGGTTTCTGCTGCTTTTGGCCGAGACTCCCTCTCATACGTAGCAGACCTCTGGAAGAGCTTTCTGTTGTGCCTGCATTTAGCTGGTTATGGGTCAGTGTCCTTAACTGCTTTGCTCTCTGCTGCCCCTAGGGATGGAGCCTGAGAAAGACGTACAGATGACAGTCCTGTGTGGGACGTGACTGGGAACACAGATGGCGACAATCCTGGCATAATGACTCTTCCTCTCCCAAGCAAAGCTCCTTCCTCCACGTTCCCCGGTATGAAGTGAGGCCGACGGACCTGAAAAGCGGATAATTGGCTTGTGGAAGGAGGCTTATATCTGTGGCCTGCCAGGGGCATGTACTGAGCTTCTGAACAGGATGGTGGTCAGAGGATCGCGACTCATGGCAATGATGACAAGCTGAGGTCACCAGGGAGACCACTCTCATCAGCACCTTGAAGCTCAGCATTTAAAGAGCTGTGCACGCATTTATTTACATTAGTAAGCGCTTTTACCCACGGTCAGTTCATGTCCATCTTAATTAGCCTGGCAATTATTCTACAAGAAACTCAGGTCAAAAAAATCTGGATCGCATCCCTTTGGTAACGCAGATCCTCTGTTTCTCTCTCTCTTTTTTTGAAAACTTCATCGGTGTATCGCAATCATTTCTATTATCGGTGGCAAGTGGAGAGAGGTGAAAAAGTTTGGGATGCAAATGAAGGGGGTATGATCTTCCAGAGCATGTTTATAAGCTTTTGAAAGTGTTAAAAATAAATAAAGACCCAGAGAGATGAAAAATGGAGAGCAGCTGGACTGCTGTGGGTAGGCTGGCTGAGGAGAAAAAGGTTAAATATGATAGATAATGGGGGAAAATCGCATACACGTGTACGGGTTATTAAACTAGATCTGCTGAGAACCAGTGGGCTGGCTGTAAATTAAAAGCACATTACCGTACTATAAACCGAGCGTGTGATGAAGTGAAATAATGGTGAAATAAATGACATACTGCGGCCTGTATTATTTATTTATTTTTTTCCTGACGAAGCTTATGGTGTAAACAGGAGGTCACTAAACGCGCCGCCACAGCGGGAGTCTACTAGACCTAATTCACTCGCACACTCTTGCGGGTAATAAAACACCTGCTCTGTAAAAATCGTGAGGTTTGTTAATCTGCGTGATTAGCGGAGGGCAGAGCGAGGAGAGATGGGCATGTAGTTGCTCTTCACGGGACTGCTGGGAGACGTGCATGCATTTACTTTTCAAAGAATGCTCGTCGCTCACAATCAGACACGTGCACGGTGACAAATGGCGGCGCGTGAATATTCAGGCTCACGCTGGCGCAGGTGTAAATGCGCACGCCACTCGGTTAAAATGTTAGGCCGCGAGAAAATGCTCGGGCCAATTCGCGATGGATTGACGAATTGCACCCTCCGCCCCCCTTGTAAGTTTTTCAAACGCACATAAATATGCAGCTCAGTCAGTTTAGATTCTGAGTCGAGTGATTTAGCTGGCTGGAGTTTACACAGCCTGCCTTATAACTCTTCCTTAAGAGCCAGAGAAGCGGAAAAACCTTACCTATCGAACCCATTGGTCCACAAGCTGACAGATGGAGGGAACATGATAAACTGTTTTGCAGGCCATACAATCAGATAAAGCAGCTGTGGCTTCTGCCCTCGTCAGGCCATAAATCGAGACTTTAATATGAAATCCAAGAAACCTGCATTTGCACGGTAGCTAAATTGCACCTAGTGCTGCTCGCGTGGTATAAGAAAAGTCTGCAGGACATCTTTAAAAATTGTGCAAATAGTTGTGCAGTGGGAAGGTTTCTTACATAATAAGTCTTTCATGTTCTTGTGATATCCATAGATAAAGGGTAGTGTAAGGAATGCCTTAACTCAACAACAGAGCATGGTACGTGTTGACAAAGTTGTCTTGTAAACATACTGTCTTGTTGTAGGAGAAACATTGTGTGTTTTTAAAACTATCCTCTCATCAAAAACATAGAATGTGGTGTGAATACGGTGTTATGATAAGGCTATTAGTTTTATCTCTGCGCCTCAAAAGCAGGCTGTATTTCTACAGATGAAATGCAGCCTCTATTGCCCCGATCTTTGTAATTGGTTGTAATGAAAAAACAAAGACCACTGAATGTCTTCCAGATGGGCTTTAGTGAGACCTGTCGGTCTGGGGATTCGTCATAGTTTGTAAGTGAGTGGATGGCATGAAGGAGTCAGAGGCTGCCTGACTCCACGGCATGAAGGAATCAGAGGCTGCCTGACTGCACGGCATGAAGGAGTCCGAGGCTGCCTGACTCCACGGTATGACAGAATCAGAGGCCGCCGGACTCCATGGCATGACAGAATCAGAGGCTGCCTGACTCCATGGCTGTGAGAAAACTGCAATTCCCTGTTCAGGCATAGACATAATTCATAGCTTCAAACATAATGGTCTAAACACTGATTTTTATAAATAAACGGTTCTGACTAACTTACCCTCAGAGTGGGTTTTCTTTTTTTCCTCACTCTTAAGGTACTTTCAGTGTGTTATATATATTTTATCTCTGAATCATCCATTTTTTTGAAAATCTCTTTTCTGGCTCTAATGCACATATCTATTTTCATTCAGTGTGGTAAATGCTATGCTTAAGTGACAAGCGATAGATCCAGATTTCAGAGCTCAGCTATGGAAAAGGGGAGGAATGGTACTTTTTCATATTTAATTTGAATGCAGATAGTCTATCCAACCAATATGTGTAACAAACCGGTTTCATCAATTTGGTACGACGCAGGGCACAACTTCAAAATCCATCTATGGATATATAAACATTATAAGCATTCTACACATTCAAATACACAGGTACCTCCCTGTCAGAACTGCATGCAGGTATTAGCTTTTTGGGCTGAGGGAGGAATCCGGAGTACCTGGAGGAAACTGACATTACCTCAGGGCTACATGAAGGCTGCACTGAAATAAACTGAAGCTTAATTCAAATGAACAGAGACTGGGAGACAATGCCCATACATTTTTTTCAAAAAATAAAAAAAATAAATTATATCTGGAGGGAAAGGGATGGCGTGTTTCTAACACAGAGAATAATATACAATGGCAAGAGTGGATATATATTATCGTGCACCAGCGGGAGGAAGAGTTGGGCACAGGGCTGGATTGGATGCTGTCTTGCATGGCATTTGATTTTCAACCCCAGGCCCGCAGATGCCTCCGTCAGCAAGTCAGGCAGATTTTGGGCACTGGTGGTACCAAGGTGAAGACACTGGACGTTTTCTGGTAAGGTTTTTTTTTTGGCATCCATTTTTTTTCTTTTTAGTTGATTAAAAAATTTTTTTGTTCCTTTTCGTTCTTTAAACTAACCCCATTTTTATGTTGGGGCTTTTAGGCAAATGCGGGCCTTTTGTTAGCTAGAGGCTTGCTCTTACACTCCTTCGTATTTTATTCATTTGAATTTGTTTAGCAGATACTTCTGTTCCGAGAGCCTTAGATGTGAGGATCAGAGAGCAGGGTCAGCCAGTCCCTAAACCAAGTGGGCTTAGGTGAGGTGCATGGTCCAATAGTGACATCAGTTTGCAGGTCATGTGATCAGGACCAATTTTGGATTGCACATTGGGGAGGGTTAGGGTCTGCACCCATTTAGGTTCAGGTTACTTTATTTGTACCCATAGGTAAATTTATTTTACAACAAACACAAACAAACAAATAAAGAAAAATACACAAGACATAATAAGTATTGTATTGGGAGTGGAGTCCACAGGGATTGTGTTAGATGGTTTATTTATTGATTATTAGGGGTTCCAACCACCACCATCCCCCACCCCATAATTTGTGCTTGAGACACTGTCCTCATGAATCATTTTGTATAGTGCAACAGACTGGCAGTGATGGAAATACAATAATACAATTTAAGAATGAAATATAGGGCTTGGAAATGGTGGGTAGACTGAGTACAATTTATATGCTGTGCGTCTGATCATACAGTTAGTCATGTGAGCTATTTTATCTAACTGCATGCCATGTGTGATGAGATGGGTTTTGGGAATAATTAATTCTGAATCACAAGAATGATAACTTTACATGTGAGGTGCAGATCAAAAGGCTCGGCTCAGCAAATACTCTGCTGCTTCGTTCTGGAACCAAGCTGAATGTTCCAGATTCCTGCCTTTTTCTCTGAGGGAGATGTTTGCACAAATAACACAGCAGAGACTGATAAAGTCAAACGGCTCTCCTGTCGCTGCTGGATTTCCTGTGGGTCGCAGTGGCACCTTGATTTCGGCGCTGTTCTCCTGCACTTGAATCAGACCCGGTGTCAGTCAGCACGTCATTGGGTGCACAGACCCACAGAGCTTACATCTGGAGACTGACATAAGCTCCTCTCTACTTTTCTACTGAATGGCACCTGGTCCTCCCAAAGGTTGTAATAAATACAGTGGCGTAATAAGTGTAATGACAATAATCAGAGCAAAAAAACAAACTAAAACCAAACAGCAAATTTGCTTTGGGGCTTCTGGTAGCGAGTGTCATGAAGCCAGAATGCTGAAGGCGGAGCTTTATTTTGGGGCATCGACAAGGAGGAATTGACAAGCAGGATCGGAGTTGGGGTGGCGGCGCAGGAGAAGTCGGGAGCTGGGGGAGGCAGACCGACACAGAAGACACACGTCAGGAGGCAGCCACACAGGGAAGGTGCGAGGGGAAGGGGATGGGGAGTGGACCGGAGATAGGAAGGGAGGCAGGATGGATCAGGGATAAACAGAGGACAAAGACAGGAACAGAGGACAAAGACAGGAACAGAGGACACAGAAAAACCTTTGGCAGCAAGTTTCTTTGGTTAATGAAGTTGAATCAAATTATACGTAATAATGAAGTTACATGAAATGTTGTGAACAAATGTGTTTATGTCCAGATGTCTCCGTGGTAGAAATGCCTACACACCTAACGTTTTTCTTAAATAACCGTGCCTCTCGTGGCCACACACTGTTTCGTATGTCATCTCCTTCCTCCGAGTCCTTCCTCCAAATTTCTCCAGAGGTCAGTGAAAAAACACCAGTGGTGGGCCTACTTAATTAAAAACTTGCTACTTTGTTATTTTGTTTCGAAGCCGCATATTTTGCAATTGCTGTCTTCAGCTCACGCTATAAATGAGGATATACAGTGTATATGCTAATATTAAACACTGTTTGAAGAGACAGCAAACATGCAAACTAGAAGCAGACAATCAAAATGAGGATCTTTTTTCCAAATTTGTGATCATTGCTTCTTTTATGTTGTTGTTTTATCTTTTTTTTGAAATTTTTCAAGATGCAGTATGCTGTCTTTATTTTATATCGGTCCCTCCCACTCTTTTCATGTCTTTTTCATCTCTGTAAATTCAAAGCAATAGATATAAAGATATCTTCATAAGAAAAAAAAAAAACTCCCATATACTGTAAACTCAAACATCACATCAGCAGTATTATAATAGGCCTATATTTGCAGTACAAATGCCAGTCTAACTTTCCTTTTGCTTATACAATACATTTGGTTGGGCGAAGAGCCCGGATCCAACATTAAACAGCAGTCAAGCAATATTACCAAATTCAGCTAATCCTGATACTGCATTGTCCACAAGCAAAGAAATTCATACAAGAGGGAAAAAAAAAACAGAAAAATGAATGGGATTCAATGCAGATGGACAAATGACTTAATGTCCGTATTTCTTGACAATACACTGACGTGTTTTGGTTAAAGGGGCATCGCATGGTAATGAGAGATAAACTGGTCTTGCTGCGTACTGTACTTCTGTAATGGATGCACTGGGAGCAAGGTCATGGGATTTACCCCGGAGCAGTACATCATCACCAGCACAGAAAGACATGCAAGAAGCAGAAGAAATGAATAAATAAGGAATAAAAATTCTGGTGCATGGAAAGAGGAGGGATAGGGGACAGGAGCAGACTGGCAGCACAAAGCAGCTCAGAAAGTTAATGCTGACTGGGGGGGGGGGTCCCTTGGTATGTTTTGCTGTTGACTAGGGAAGGGGGAATTCCCGGTGGTATATTTTGTCATTGATTGGGGAGGGGGGAGGTCCTTTTGGTGTATTTTTGATCAAGCATTATCCATATCATCCCCTGTGATCAACCTGCAAATGTGGCAGGACGTCAGCATAGGGCACCCCTGGTATGCAGGCTGTATGATGTCAGGGGTGGGAAGGAACGTCTGGCCTCCGCAAGACTGGACCACCGGGAAATTTCCCAAACTTCCTGAGGGCCAGTCCGTGCCGCAACTGAATGATCTGGAAGGAAAGAAAAAAAAAATTAGGTTACTTAAGTTTTATTGATCCCAGGGGGAAAATCTTCTGCATACACCAGCAAGGTTCATTGAGCATAGATGAACATACATTTACTGCAAAACCAATAGGTGCACGAACGAGTACACAGTACACTATTAGGCTTTTGAAAAACTAAATATTAGAGAAAATTAATGAAATTTCACAGACTATACATAAAGATAAATATGGAAGAACAGACCTGCCAATGGTGCTGGCCCAGTTTGCTGGAGGACTGGCTAAATTTTGGTGGAGAATTGGCTTTTTTGGGGGGGGGGTCGCCCTGCTGGCATTTCCAAATATTTCCTTTATCTGACTTTCTTTCAAATTCAGCCTAATTTTAAGATTTAACCAGTACCTGACTCTACCTGTGCCATGTACTGTAGCTGTGATAGAGTGTGCTACGCTAATAGGTCCAGAAGCTGCAGCCGATAGAGCACCATCTACAGGGAAAGCAGGGTGGCGTTGTGCTATGCTAACAGGTCCAGAGGCTGCAGCCGATAGAGCGCCATCTACAGGGAAAGCAGGGTGGCGCTGTGCTATGCTAACAGGTCCAGAGGCTGCAGCCGATAGAGCACCACCTCCTTCTGCGGCCACCCCCTCATCCGTCTTCCTCACACGAGTGCTCCAACCACTTAGCGCGTCCTTTGCGGCGCCCTGGGGCTGACACGGCCGGGACAGAAGCTAGCCCCAAACCGCCACATTAGCTGTGAGGCCCCTTTAAACATTTGTGGCAGTCTGTGTTTAAGCTGCGGAGCTGCACACCCGCTCACCCTACTCTTCTGTATTTCAGCCTTCGTCATTCTTAACCAGACCTCCACTCCCATGCTCCCGGAGCAAACGGTCAACCATACTTCACTGTTCATATTTCAGCTGTGCCTCATTTACTTGTGTGGCACATATTTTCATTATAGCATTTGTTTATTATGTTGCCTGTTACTTAGTCTAAGTGCTGTCTTCTTTCTGAACGATTTTCCATTTAAATGTTACGGAGCCACCGTGTGAGTTAAATTTAATTCGTGCAATAAAATTATTCATCGTCTAGGTATTTTATTGCAGTTTAATGTAAAAAAACTGTCACAACAATAAGTGATAATGACATTTCAGCAGCATTTTGATAAGGCAGGTAAAGCGCAGGTAAAACTTCATTTCCCTCATTCCTGGAAGCAGATGTATCGCGTCTGGTAACTGCGTTTATGATGCTTACGGTCTCCTACTAGCCGGTGATTCGCGGTAAATATCCGTTTTATAGCGTCAGCGAACGGCCTGGTGTTTATGGCATCGTTCCGGTTTTATTTTCAAACCTGGAGGACAGTAATGTCGACTCGCTTAGAAAGTCACGCAGGAAAATACATATGAATGAGCTGCGATCGCACATGTGCGGTATCGTTAAATGTATTATCGCGCATCCCATCATGATGGTCCGTTAACTGAGAATTTACTGTAATATACACCGCGGCTGTTTACTAAATAGCCGCAGAAATGCGAACTTGCAAACGGCTGAATGTGCACAGTGAATAAAAGAGCTAATGAAATGAAAAGTTTTTAAAATAGAAATCCCCAAGAATCCCGTGTGAATGATTAACGATAAA
>JAODLC010000050.1:14321698-14354540 GCA_026781145.1 Hippopotamyrus pictus
TAATATGTGTGGTGTTGTATTGTCTGCATAGCCTGTGTACCCATAGCTGTGTAGGTCCAAAATAAGAACAAACAATAAGCCAGAACCTGAACTCAATTGATCATTGGATGTCAAGGGGTGGAAATATTTATTAAATAATAAAAAAAAAAAAAACAGGAATGGCTGCATCCGCATTGCTTCTACGGCTGTCCCTGGGTAGATCGCGTAGTTTGTGTGTGTGTGTGCGTGTGGGCAGGCGGAGGGAGGGGCAGCTTCCTGAAGATATCAGTGCTATCTCTGCCCTATCAGATGCTGTGTCAGGGAGCGCTATTGATCGTGAGCTCGAGTTTGAGCCAGAGAAATGCGAGATGGTACCAGGCGCCCAACCTGACCGAAGAGGAGGGCTTAGGTGATGCCACAGCCATCCATCTCCCTGCATTACGTCTCAGCATTGTGTCTGTCCGTGGTATTTAGAATAAAACCTTAACACTACCATAGCTAAATAGAATTTGACATAGAGAACACTATGCCAAAACTTCAAACTAGATTCCTTGTTGAACAGACCTCCCTTGTCAATATAAACATTGCACCTTTGTCAAAGCCATACATTCTGTATACTGTACACTGCGAAAACTTATTGGCTACAATATATATTAATATATATTAATAATATATTGATAACACATAGTATCTTGTCCTGCTGATTAACAGCTGTTACCTTGATGTGATTTTTTTCTTTTCTTTTAAATATCAGAATCTGAATATCTGCCCAAGTAGTGGGAGTGATGAAAACTTGTCAGACGCTCGGTGGAAATGCCAGGAATAACAGCACGCATCCGGAGGCTGGCACTAAGCTTTCTGCTGGGGGGATGATAAGGTTCGTGCATCTTCTTCCTTAGGACAGGAATCTGGAGCTCAGTGGTACAGAAACCTTTGTCATCCATCTATGTCCCCGAGGAAAAATATAAAGTAGTTTCCACCACTTGAGATAACTGTTCTGAGATAAATTTTAACTTTTTTTTTTTATTATTATTATTTTAATGTCCTAATACAAAATACACATGTATAACCTTCTGCTCCCAGAGAGTACTGCAGTTAAACATTAAATTTAGTTCAATTCATAGTCGTTGTAGATACTGCTCCCAAAACGTCTGTATGGTTTTCCCAGAGAATGTCTGGTGACATCAGACAGTATAAGCGCAAGTTAAAGAATTCAAATTAATTATGAAATCACACGTGAAACAAATTAGCATTACATAAGCTGTACATGCATTGCATTATGAGATAAGTGTTCCAGTGTGATTCAGAAAGTTTAAAAAACAAATGAATACTGATGTCACATCTAAATTTGAATATAAATACATACTATGTCATGTTTCCTACCATAAAAACTGTTCTAAATTTATTAATAGATTATTGTCTGCGGCCCTATCCTTAAATGTATGGGTCTGGGTTTCTGAGTAACTGGCTGAGTCATGTGCAATAAACCTGCCGACCTACCACACGTCTCAGTACGAGCCCGGTTGTCTGCATCAGCACTCTGATTACTCCCGGTTCAGCTCACGGGGAAAACAACGTTTGGATAATCGACGGCTCCGGTTTTACAATAAGCCAGCTGTCAGGGTTTGAGGCGGTCGATCCAGAAGGTGACACTCTACCCCTGTTCTCAGATGTAGATCAATCTCCGGAGAGAGACGGGCGTGAGGGTGGGCAGGGTAGGAGGCGGCGTGATTCCGTTCACTTTTACTGCCGAAGTGTGGCAGCTAAATCCAATCCCTATTTATGCCATAAACTACACGCTTATCCTGCTCTATAGGGCTACTGCTTAGGACGCTGTAAAACCAGCATATGGCTGAGGAATTCCAATAACCAAGGAGGATTTTAAAATATCCTTTTGTTTCAAGATTATGCCGCACGAGATAACAGGAAGGGCCCCGCTCAACCCGCCGTCCTGAGAGATCCCATGGCACGTGAGCCAAGCCGGGGCCACGGAGATCAATACACAGCTGAATTATGGGATCGCTCTGCTCCATCTTGTTCAACTGAATGGCAAAAAAAAAAATAAAAAATACTGTTAAACTCTTTAAGACTGACAAAGGAAGAAAATGCAAAGGGAATGAGTTTATTTAGCCGAACATGGATCTGCCTGTGGAATTGCTGTACCTAGAGAACACTCTCATCACTCCGTTAATCTTCTGGACTGTTTAAAGAATTTTATTTTCTTTTGAAATGCATGGGACACAAATGTTGTTTTCATTCAGTTACATCACAATCTCCCCATTTGTGAATTGCGCCTCTTCGTCTTTCCTATTTAGAATAGCTAATATCAGTTATTTATTTATGTATTAGGCTAATCTGTGCTGCTTTGTATCTCTGTGTGGAATTAGCACATTCTTTCGTTCTTGGGATCCCACTTTCCCACCACAGTCCAAAAGCATGATTTTGTGTGCATGTGCCGTGCAGTGCAGTAGGCTCTCTTTGGGGTTATGCTTGGCTCATTTTCTGTATTTTCTGGGGTGGATGAAAGGATGGATGTAAGGATGGATGGATGGAGGGAGGGACAGGCAGTCTACTTTCACTGAATAGCATTGCGATCATACATATGTAAATTAGCCATTTTTTTTTGTTTTTATTGTATTTAGTATTTCTGCCCAAAACTTTGTTTTGTTTTCTTTATATTTATTTTGATATGCAAAATTCAAAAACAACTTAATGCCTGTTCAGATGGGCAGGGATAAAACTTCTGGCCCAACATTTAAAGATTTGCAGACATTTGAAAGCATCGGAGAACATGTCTGTGTTGTGCTTTGGCCAGAAGACTAAAAGAGAAAAGACGGCGGGGGGGGGGGGGCTGTGATTCTTGTGTGCAATCTGGTGTTCGGCAGCTTAAAATTATTTGAACACGACTGAGAAAAATGTGCATTTTTCAGTCTTGCTGCCCAGTAAAATCTTATGAATTTCCTTCTTTTGTTTTTATTGCGTGTCCATTTCCAAATAGACAGTGACGTTTTGTTAAGTTGGCCTTTTTAATGAGTGATTTTTTGGGCTCAGTTTCACTTGATTTGACTTGTGTGAGTCTTAAATTGAGTTTTGGGAGTTTTTTTTTAGATTCTATGTAGTTTCTGTAAAGCACACCTTTAAGTCCTTAAATGCACAGTTTACACTCCTTGTATAGAATGTATAGATATGGTTGCCGGGCCTCATAGAGCAGAACACACCAGGATCTACATGAGCTGCAAAGGAACAAAAATAAAACCATGGAAACTCCTGAAGAGGTTTTGCTTGTCCTTGTGTACATGACCTCATGCACAAAGAAAGGCATCCATCGTCTCTGGTGCATCAAGGACCCAGAAGGACACCTTAAACACAAGGAGATAAAGGGACGTTGACAGAGTAAGGACGGACTGGTTAAAAGGGTGTTGATTAATTTTCTGTATCCATACATGCAGTGCGTGTCAGACCAGTCAAAGTAGAATTATCTTGAATAATACCTTGAAAGAAAGTATCTTGAATTATAATTACTTGAAATTCCAGACGTAGAACACAATTTAAAATTAACGGAAACGTTTTCGGCTCGTAATGTCTTTGGGTATTTAGGTGCAAATGCAAAAGTCAAAGGTGCCAACCGTGGAATAAGCAGGTCAATGCACTGCAAGACGTGCAACCAGCTCTCCAGTGTGGCTTGTTCTGCTTTAACCTTTATTAATCATCAGGTGTTTCAATTACACAGTGCAAACTTACCCGCTCACACATGCGTGGTCGTTTTTGGGACAGATGGCAGTTTTGTGCAGAGAAAAAGAAGATTGAAAATGCAGGGAAATATTACTAGCATATGAAATATTGCCCTGCAAGCTTAAAACTGGCTGTTTAGCTTTAATTTGGAGGCGGTGGCATTGGTGGGATGATGCGGTCGTAAGCGTGGCCCAAAGCCCAGACACTTTCTGAGGGCACTTTTCTACGCAGCAAATGTTGCTGATTCAAACTCCGCAGTGCCATGGAGGGGCAGTATCCCCGGCAGGCAATACGGGGCCCATCAATAAAGGAATAAATTGCATCAATGGATGTTAACATTTTAAGAAGCTAACTTTGGAGTTACGAGCCACAGTTACTATGATTTAAGCATTCGTTGCTTCCTTGGCTGTGCTGCGGCCCTCTGGAAATTGATTCTCTGTGGTAGTTTTGCCATAAAAGTGAACAAATGAAAATGGAGTGCGAATGCAGTATTTCTAATCATTATTCCGGACTCGCCTGGAGCTCAGGAGTATAGAGTCGTTTAAAATTGACGTGTCCTTGCAAAGTTAATCTATGCTGAGTTCCAAATTGCCAATTTACACTCTTTACAGCAAAATGTCGTATTGTAACACAATTTAAGCCTGTCGATTTACATATGAATTATTTCTTTTCACATATATTTATTATAAATTCAAAGGGCTGTAAATAAGTTTTTCTGTTTATTCGTGTACCACAGCTACTGAGATGGTATAGAAACGAAAACTAATGAATGATGATTTTAATGACTGCACAATTGTGTTTAACCAACAGTTTGTTCCTGTCTCCGGTGAAAAGACCCAGATTAAGACCCGCTGTCTAATTCCAGGTTGTTTTCAGTTTTAATTCACAAGATTTTCAAGGAGAAGTGCAAAATAAAAATAAAACAGGAATGAATAAACAGAAAAATAATGTAAGCATGTGGTGTGTTATTGTCTGCTAACACGTAGATCCAATGGTAAACATAGCCATAATGCCCCAGATACCTCAGAACAGAAGCAAAGTGTCATAATGCCCCAATTCCAGTAAGTGTTCTCCCGTCACTAATGTGAGCAATATTGATTTTCTATAGCATATTAGGAAAACAGATGTACAGATTCTCAGCGATGATAACTAGCGGAATGCTAATCGCAGCGCTGAGAGCATTTAAGAAGCAAAAGGTGAAGATCAGAGAGAATGGTAGCTAGGGAAGATGGAGCGAAATCGTCAGAAGCTTCTTTCATTACAAGCGTTGGGGATGAATGCAGAGAATGCTAAGTGCAGTACGCGGTGTGACTGAGCTGCCTTCATTTGTGTATCCTTTTATTACGCCAAGTGCGTCCATTACCATAATCACCCATCTGTCACTCGGGCTCAATTTGTGCTTGACTTTATTTATTTAGTTATTCTAAACTTAAATTATTGGATTTGTTTGAGAGTTTGGAAGTAAATTGCATAGAGAAAGGAAAGCTAACAGTGTGTCTGGACGGCGTCCATTTTGTATCTCATTGTATTGTGTACATACACATGGAGGAGTTGATGCCAAGGAATTGCAAAAAATAAATATAGTACATGGCAGTGTGGCTAGGATTGATTTATGAGGTTTGATTTTCAGTTGTCAGGTGGGGGGTTGTGTCTGTTTCTTCAGATTTGTTTCAGATTTCTTTTTTTAAGTAATGTCTATTTTGTGGCAAAAGACCCATGAAACTATATGATCCTATATCACTCATTAAACATCTTAGTTGTTTGCTCACTAATTTGGATGAACTTACAGAAATAATGTGCAGAGTGGTGACCATCCTGAGCTGTCTCTTTGCATGCTGGGATTGATACTGCCACCGTTTGATGCTGCAGATTACATGACTGTGTGCTTAATTATACACCTGTATGTCAGCAGTGAGCGTGGCTTATGTGGCCAGTTCCTGTAATCACTACGTGGTGCCCCAATACTTCTGTCTATATTGTGTATGTGAATTGAAAATGCTATTAAATTAAAGTAAGAAAATGAGAATGACAAGCTTTTTTCAGTGAACAGGACTGTATTTTTTATCTTGATGTATTGTATTTTTTTCTGATAGAAATAAAAGATGTGATACCACGATTGCATTCTCACCTACTTGTCAGCCCTCGTAAAATTTTAATCACGGGCCGGTCCATTTATCAGGCCTGGCGCGTGAGAGATTTCGATCCTTCTGATGGCGACAACCGAACAGCGTTCCCCCGTTATTACTAGTGGACCAAAGGACACCTGCAGTCAACCCAAACGGCGGTGGAGACGGAGGACCTCTTCAGCTGTGTAACGAGCCCAGAAGATGAGAGTGCAGATAAGGAGTAAGGAGAGAGTATGCTACAACGCTGTCAGGCTCTTGGGTACTTTTGTGTGACTGGAGACTAATAATGCTGTCCTTCAAAGGCAAGGGTGCATTTTTTTTGGCTGAACATCTGTCTTTGACCTCCTTGAGCTTTACAGGGGTGTGTACAAAGTGGCTAGACAGTGCCCCCTACAGTTTTTAAGAGTATGACATGTACAAAGTGATTTCTCCGGTGCTGATCATTAAAAAGAATGCAGGCAAACTTTGGTCTCTAAGAAGTCTTTACTTTTTGAATTATTTCTGTAATTACAGTGAAGGGGAGGGTGTAATGTATGAGACGGCTAATTACAGCTTTTTTTCTGTGTCTGTTTTCTTGGTTTTTAATATAGTAAATTCACCCTTTATATCACCTCAGATGATGTGCAGTAGTGCTTTGCAGGATGCTGAGAGCATCGGTGTTTGACGCACTGTTGAATAACTTCAGTGAAACTCGACACTCACTGGAACAATTTGGATTTTTTTTTTTCTCGGTTGCGTGAGAGGCACGCCCCATGCATGAATCTGCACTGGGGAGACGACTGTTCCTTCTGACGCATAATAAAAACAATGGAATGAGCAGTAGCCATGTTTGGAAGCTGTGTGGAAAAAGTCTCAGCCTAAGAGAGTCGGAGGTGTGTCTCTGAGAGTAAAAGGCAGCATTCCTGGCTCTGCTCCGTTCAGCACCACAGACAGTGACATCTCTCGTTTTGGCCTCTGCACTCGTGACAGGTTATGTAACCCTGCTGTCTCCCCCCCCATCCACCCCGAGCCCCTAAGACCTGATGAAACTGGCTGGGCAGCAGCTCATCAGGCCAGGCCCCTGTCCGGCCCGCTTCCGGACGTACAGCTGGGCTGGATCCAAGTGAAACCGGCCACCCTTTCCTTCTCTTTCTCTCCCAGGAATTGGATTTTATGTCCCCTTGTTTTGTGACTCTGGCATTTATCCGTCCATTCTTTTCCCTTTTGGAAAATAAACAAAAAGTCGACAGTATAATGGTAGACACTCGTGCATAAAAGTGAAAATTCCAGGAACCCAATGGAGGAACTTTACAGGCCCCGGAGCGGATTCATTTCAGCATCACAGTGATGTAAGGGTCCTGCCCTGGCAATGACACAGGGGCAGGGAATGAGACGCCGGGAACAAGGCGTTCCGCGGGGCATCGATATATTGCCTGCCCCCCGCTGGGACGAGGGCATGTTTGCGGCACTGTCTGCCGGGGGGAGACACGAAACCACTCCAGACATAATTTAAAATCCCGATGTTCCCTATTATACAGTCTGCTATCTCTGAGAAGTGAAGTGTGTGTTGTCGCTCACGGTTTGATTTGGTAGTCCGGTGCAGATGCGATACTGACAAAGCTCCCAGAAATGGACCGAAGGAACTTGCCAAAGATTAAAAGATGGATGAGACGGGATACAATGCTCCATAAGCTATGAATAAATAAATCCTTAATAATTATATTGCTCTATGGGCTGGGCGTGTCAGCATGAATACACTTTGCATAATTATATTCAGGATGCCATAGTAGGCTGGTACACTTTACATCAAAGGAGTTCTTGCTTATATGGTTGTCGCCATGACAACATAGCATTATTGTGACACTATGTTAAAGCTGTAGTAAGTTCATTATTATGACTATTGCCAACATCACCACGACAGAGTACTAGTCAGGTAAAGAATCGATTATTATCTACAGTTATTGTCATGCATTAATATATATATTAATATATTGAAGTGAAATCTAAAACAGATATTCCGTACTAGGTGAAGAGGGTTGGCATATTCTTCATCTCTGCTCATTCATAAATCTATTACTGATATTTGAAACTGTCAGTTGTGTTGATGCTTCGTCTTGAGTCTGATGTGTACTGTTGGGTCTGATGTTTGGGATTCAGATTGGTTTGAGTTTAACTGCCCCCCCCTCCCCCCCCAAGTGAAAAGGCAAGGTGGGGAAGGAGGGAGACACACCAGCAAGGGCAATTCTGTGATTTTTTTTTTTTTAAGGTGGGGGCGTAAGAGGGGCCATAATTCATAGAGGGGGGTAGCCTTATCATTAGCCAATCATATGTTTTGAATCAGTGAGTGACAGGGAAGGTGGCACTCTGGGAGCCAATCATCTCTCCAGCATGCAGTATCCCTGTGGCCCCGCCCCTGTTTACCCCTGCAGAGCAGCCAGATGCAAGGGATCAAATTATAGAGCCCGTCAGCCTCTTGTGCCTCAGGCACAGACTGGTAAAACAAGAAAATAAAAGTATGATATTCCTGCTTGAACAACTACTCCCCGCTTTTTGAAAGACAGAGGCAGGGAGAGCCCCTCAGGAGAAAGGGCCCCGTCCTCTCTGAGTGAATCCACATCTCCCTGGTCTGAGGGGTGATATTCACTGGCTTGCTTACTTATTCATGTGTGTATTCATTTCTCAAGCACTTGCATTTAAAAATTCACTGGTTAAAGGCTGATACTGCTCCTTCCTTGTTGCATGCAGACTCAGGATCTTCATCCCAGAAGCTACAGGTGCAATGCAGGTAATAGCCCAGAGTGGGGTGCCAACCCATGAAACACAACATTCACACACAACAGGGAGAACATGCAACAGGGAGTCACAGTAGAGACTCAAACCGTGATCTCCACAGTTACGTGGAAGCAGACTTCAAACACTGATGTGTTTATACTTGGGAAGGGGGAAGGTCAAGTAAGATACAAAACTTTTCAGTTCGATTTTCCTGTGTCTCTTTTATTCAGTTAATGTAGGGTTGAGTGGCTCTTCGATAATCCAGGTGGAAGTATTTGCAGTTTCTGTTGCAATATTCGGCCTGCGTTCCAAAAAACGATGCGTAATAGACACACTCAGGCCTAATGCCGTTTTTCCCTCCTTTATCTATCTTAGGAAACCACTATAAAGGGCAAAACAGAGAGTGAAACTGATGGGGGGGAAGGAGAAGAGCTGAGGAAGCTGCCCATTAAGCAGGGTCTCCAGCCGGAGCGCCGGAACTCACACTTTAAATTACACATTATCGCCATTATATTTTATACACACACACACGGTCCCCTTCTCCTTCACTTTGGTGAAAGGAAGATCCATAATACTACTAATAATAATACTTGGAGCCATTATTCAAAATGCAAAGTTAAGGCAACTGAAAAGTTTAAAAGTTACTGCAAAAAGAGCGAGATTTCACGGTCTCCGAGAGCGCTCCGTGGGCAGGCCTGGCTGCCGAGATAAGGATGCACAGCGTTCCCAAGTCAAGATGCATAGATCCCGGAGTTCTTTTGTTTTAACCAAAAATAACTTTTAATATTAAAGATGTAGTATGCATATATGCTAAAAAATATTAAATAACACTATTATTTATATAATCTGTGATTCTATGTGATTCAAATCAATTTCACTATTGTTTTTAGCTTATGCAAGTTTCTGCAGTTTTTCTGCAGTCTTGAAAAATACTCTCGTTTATCCGTTCATGGCTAACTCACAAATAACCTAAGCTGTGAGTGTCAAATCACAGCATACAGCCACAAATCTGGAGGGGTGACTATACAACAAAAATGAGTACACTGTTCCAAAGAGTAATATATTTAAAGTAAACATCAAAGGTAATATAAAATAAAAATATAGTAGAATATAAATTATATTAAAGTATATGTGTCACTCCCGGCTCGTCCGATCCTCGTGTGTGCCACGCCCACCTCGTTACCTGGTGTTATTTCCCGATTGTAATCACCTGTTGCCTGTTACGTTCAACCTGTCCTGTGTATTTAGTCCGCGTCTGAGTTAGTTACCCCAGATCCGTCTTTGATATTATTTGATGTTAGTCGATGTCTTGGTCCTGTCTACCCCGAATAAACCCCGTTTGCCTTGATCCACGGCTCTCTTGCCTGCTTCCCTGTTCGCTCGCCGACGCCAGATGTACAATATGTGAATGTATACATATATAGTGCATTAAAAATAGATATCAAGGTACAGTATGCATATCTATGAAAGGTACGGAACTTCTCACCAAAAACCTGCGGAATTGCCTGCCAGATGTTTCCCTGCTAGGGTAGCCTCGAGCAAGGTACTCACCTTGAGTGGCTGCAAATGCATCTAAGCAGGATTATGGCAACTAGAGTCTAAATCATTTTATGTATAATAATCAAAAAGCATTACTCATGGCAATGGCCTCTAATGAAGTAATTAATAAGAACATAGTTTACACTAATGAACAGGCAGTGTGAGTGGTTTATCCATAAAATGTGGGGGTGTGTCCCCCAGGAAAGACCCTGACCCGGCAGGAAGGCGAGCTGAACGGGCCTGCAGTGATTTATTTACAACACAGATGAGATGAAAAACTCGGGCAGCGAGAGGCATGGATAACCCAAAAATTAAATATGAAACACCCCCCAGTCCTGATACTGGCCCAGCTCCGTCACCATGGAACTCGGCAGGGGGGGTGGATCAGAATATTGAATATGCAACAGACCGGAATCTCACCGTCGTTGTGTCTGAATGTGCTTCTCAGAGGGCTGATGAATTACGAAGCGGTTCTAAATCACATTGCTTATTTGTATCGCATTCATTTCCAAAGCAGTCTGTTTTAGTCTCGTCTATTATTCTTTTTACTTTGCACAGTAAAAATTAGACTTGAATTGAATAGAATAATCATGGCTGTATCTTGTCATGGCCTCCAAAGCCCCCCTCCTCCCAGATATCACAACCACAGATATCCATTCCCCCACCATGCGCTCAGCAGCACAGCTACGTCATCTGAACAACCAGAGGTGTAGCCAAAGTAAACAAACAGAAGGGTGAGGGAGGAGGCTGCCTCGCATGTGCCTCATCAGAGAGCGAGGCCCGGTCCCTGTCTCCCATTGCTTTTCTTTCCATGGTGGCCATCTCTCTGCACCACAACATAAATAAGCAAACAAACAAGTAACCAAGTAGCTCCATCAAGAGCCGCTCGCGTCGTGACTCTCGTTAAGCCCGTGGCAGCCTTGCCCCTTCGGGGGCACATTGCAGGCCTCGGACAGCTCCCGTGCAGAGGTGATCCCCCATGAATGCACCAAGGGGGATTTTCCTACTGCGTCAGTTCCGCTCTCCGAACACAGGGTGCTAGGGGGTGCGCAGCCGAATGCGGGGTGCATAGATAATGAGCGTAGATAATGAGCATAGATAATGAGCGTAGATAATGAGCGCAGCCTCTGCGATGGTGTGCAAATCACAGCCGTTTTTTCTGTCTCACTCATATATGTCGATGCAGCTAGAAATGAAGTGCCAAACAGTATCCTGTTCCTCTTCTCTTCTCTGTTCCTGGAGTTTGCATGTTCTCCCCATGTTGTGTAGCCTTCTGCTCATGGTCCAAAAGCATGAGGCCAGGTGAACTGGCATCAGTAAATTGCATATGTGTGGTGCAATGTGTGTATATGTGTCCTATAATGGAACAGTG
Organism: Hippopotamyrus pictus; assembly: GCA_026781145.1. Taxonomy (NCBI): domain Eukaryota; kingdom Metazoa; phylum Chordata; class Actinopteri; order Osteoglossiformes; family Mormyridae; genus Hippopotamyrus; species Hippopotamyrus pictus. Next base: position 14,333,198 of record JAODLC010000050.1, read on the forward strand.
TCCCTTTAAATGCACCCCCTACCATCTCCCTGTGGGATCAACTCCAGCTCCAGCCCTGTACTAGATAAGCAGGTGGGACGACTGAAAACATTTTTCATAAAAAAACACTTTGGATAGACAAAATCTGTCAAAACAAACACCAATGGCTGCATATTCTGTGGTTACAGAGGGACCTAGATGTTCCCCAATGGACGTTTTTTTAGTTATCTTTTAAATCAAGACAGAGATTGTCATGGCATTTACTCCATTCAAAGTCTGAAAAGCATAGTGTACAAATCGTCATTCACTATCATTGTAAAAAATCTCTCCAAACACTTGATGTATCTGAAAGTGTGTCTCACAAAGAAAGCTGCATAGCTTATAAAAATCACTTAAAATCAAAACTTTATGCTATTGAATTTTTAAAATGAGAAGTTCTGACTCTGTGTGTGTGAGCACAGCAGTCCCTGGCAGAGAATGGTGACAGAATTGCAATTGAGTAACAATTGTCTTGACACTCCGGACTGAAATTAACCCTAGATCTTTTTAATTGACAAATTTCCTTTTCAAATTAGTATTTGAAGAGATATGGTATGAATCATCCACTTTGTAATGGACCCAAATGAATGAATGAAACCACTCATTAAGTTCTAGTGTAATCTGTGAGTAACAGTTTCCTTTGGCTATCTCCCAGTATGGTGCCAAATTTATATACAAATTCCCCGAGTTTATGAAATAAGCCATTGGATTTACTGACCTGATGGAATATATCTTTGAGCAAAGAGGAAATTCGTTGGGGAGCTACAAATGGATTAATGAGCTGATCTGTTGATTTGACTTAATTCATTCAGCAAAGATTCACTAATACCATTGAGTTTCGGAATGATGTGTAGAATTATTGTGAATGCAGTGTCTATTGAGAATCCATTCTATGATAAGTCCACAATATTTTGTTATATAAAGTGATTAATATTTTAATTTAATTTTACTTCATTTATCATTTGTAATAGTAATATTATTTGCTGTATTATTAATGATATTACCAAAAGTGGCTTAGCCACCGTTTTTTATGCAGATAAAACATTTTACTGAAGCTGTGAAGTTAAATGCTGGGCCAAAGGAACAAAAGCAGCTGCTTTCAGAACGTGAGTCGATTGTGAAATGACCTGATCTTTCCATCCACACCTGTACCATCACATGGGAAACATACCAGTCAGCCACAGCATCCACTGTGAACCAAAACTTTCTCCGGTGATCTCAGGAATGTAAATGCAAAATTGATGATTCACATCACAGAATGCCCCAATGATTCATCTCACAACAAAAAAATAGGGGGGGGCTGCTGGCTTCTCAGAGCGCTACGACACGAACATGAATGCTCACAGATGTGGGACAGTCAGCATGAAATGTCATACACTGAAATGTCATACACTGAAATGTTGAAATGGGGGTAAACCAGAAGAAAATCAACCTGCAGTTTAACATGAGGATGACAGATTCAAGCTCTTTGGTTTGAAGTTATTTTTTTCTCCTTTTATCTCTTAGAAATGCCAGCTCAAAACAAGGCCAAAACTACAAAGGCAACAAAGGCGACATACAGTATATTTAAATGCACAAAGAGGATTATCGATAAATAGGCATCCCTTTGTTCTAGTGGGTTTTTGCTTGTGTTTGTGCTTTTGTTCTGGAGAATTCTCTCTATTTCAGCCATGGCCTTGTGACAGTAAAAAAGTTAAAAGAAAGGGATAAAGGTCACCAGTTAACCTCTGGGATGTGCATCCCGCACATAAGGGCTCAGAGTCCCGTCACCTGCTGCTGGAACTTTACCTTATTTATGATCAAATGTCTGGCTTTCTTCCAACCATTTACAGTCATTTTTGTTTTCAAACAAAATAACTTTTAAAGCAGTGGTTCAAAAGCGTTTTATCACTTACAAAGTCTCTTTGTGCTAATTGCTTGTGGCCCTCTTTAAAATATGAAGGCAGCGGAGTTTTATAATTGTTTGCTTGCTTGTTTATTTGTGTATTAACAACTACAAAATAGACAACTTTTAGGTAACACGCACTCCCAATGGATTTCTTTGTGTGCATATTTAAGATAAGTGTCCTAATCTTCCTGTTTACTGCTGAATTATAGTCACACTGGGTACTAATCATCCAGTGTTTATATACTGCCACTGTGTGCTACCATTGTCTTTTATCAACGTGTATTATTAAAGATAATATATCTTATATGCTATTAAACAGTCCTCCGGTCTTTGTCTCACATGCTGTTACAGTCACTTTTCTAAGTTACAGTCACTGCAGGATAAGTTATGGGTAGTAGATTGCATAGCATTTGACTGACAATAAACGAAAGAGTTTGTTTGCTAGACAGAACCACACGTCAGGCTAAAAGTAGATGATAGTTTTCAGAATTTGAAATGAGCAGGATATAATTAGCTCTTCTTGTTAAAGCTATAATTGCTTCTATTGAGCTGCACTGAAATCTCCCTTCAGGGGGCTGAGGACGTCAGAGAAGAGCTCGTGCCCTTTAGCTATTTGTGCATCCCTTGTTATCATTGTGTTTTTCTCATTTTTATAGTTTAACGTGTGACTGAAGTTTGTTTAATATGCTTCTCATGGATATCTGCCCCCCTTTTTTACATCCATCCATTTCCTGAAGCAGCTTGTCCTGTTCAGGGTCAAGGGGGTCTGGAGACTATTCCAGAGGTTATAGGAGCAAAGCAGGGAACAACCCAGGATGGGGCGCCAACCCATCGCAGGGCATAGTCACACACCATTAATACTTACAAGCAATTCAGCAACGGCAATTAACCTCAGCATGGTTTTGAACCAGAGTACCCAGATGAAATCCCACGACAACAGAGGAAGAACGTACAAACTCCACACACATGGAGCCAAGGCAGAGACCTGGTCCCAGAGGTGAGGTGACACTGCTAACCACTGCACCACTAGGCCACCCACTTTGTTGCATGTTGTCCATATGTTGTCATTTGGGGCAGCAAATGCGATATGCACATAAATTCGTGCTATATACTGTATGACAAATTGAAGGGTACAATCCCCTTCTGCGACTGAGAGCATTTTTTCGTGAGTAGACATCAATTAGGTCTGTGCACTTAACCATCACCCGGCCTGCTCTTAAGGAATACTTTGACCATGGGATCAAATGAAACGTGTAAACAGAAGAAACTCCACTATCTTTCCATGAAAGCCGCTCTCACTTCTGCACATGCATACGTACATTTTCCTGGAGAAGGTGAGCCGGTCTCTCGTTGGTCCTGCAGGGTATCTGCTGTGGCTTACATCAGCCTTGCTTCTCCATCACGGTTCCAGCCTCTTAAGTTTTCTTTTCCTCCATCTGATGCAGGTTGGCTTTGGAGTGACGCTCAAGAAGAGGCAACATTCATTAGACGCTTTATTTACATCTCGGTGATGAAACGGGCCAGATTCAGAGCAAGCGCGTGATCCCCAGAGGCTTCCGTGAACATCTGACATCCACGGGGAGCGTGTGAGTGAACAAAATTATTCACACATCCTGAGGAGACCTTAAATGAGCCAAGGATTTAAGAGCTCTTCGCCCCAGCTCAAACCTGGGGGCCATTGGCCAGCAAAGTCGTACCTATTTCCATATGGGCTTCTACGATTTCGTTCACATATTACAGCGGCCGTCCTTTGAAACATCGATTTCACAGTTGTCTTGACTCTAGCGCCAGTGCTCAGTGACTCACCTAGAAGCCCATCCAGCCCAGCTGGCTGTTCTGTGCACTGAGCCATTTTACTCCATGGTGGATGGGAGCCCGAGATGGGTGAGGGGGGCAGGCATTTGGTACTTTTGTGGATGGACATGACCTGAGGAAGCCATTCAGAGGTGGATTGTGTTTTTTCTACTCATCAAGTACAGGGCCCCAGATCATATTATTATTATTATTATTATTATTATTATTATTATTATTATTATTAGTAGTAGTAGTAGTAGTAGTACTACTAGTAGTAGTTGTATTGCTGTTGTTCTTGTTGTTCCTTAGCCATCTGCCAGTCTTCCTGATGTAAGAAAGGAAAGATACTCCAGTAAATTGTCAAGACACTAAGTGGCTAAAATTGTAAGTTACTTTGCATTAAAATGAGGATAAAACAGTTAAATTCGAGACAGGCTATTTAAAGATAATTAGAATATTCATTACATGTATCCATTGCAGGCCAATAACATGTATGCTGCATGAATGAAGCAACCTGAACACAGAGGTGCCTGATTCTCTGTTGGTCATTTATTCACACTCAGACAGGATGGCAAGAACTCTCACTAACATGGCAGATTTACGTACTAAACATCTGAAAATGTATTGTGGACTTTTTATATTTCAACAAAGCTTTTTTTTTATTTCTGAAATGCAAAAAAAACCCCCAAACCCAGGTTCTGGAACGGCAAACAAAACCAAGCAAAAAACAGAGACAGCTGCAAAAGAACAGACTGAATATCGGAACAAAGACACCAAAAGATCTACTAATTACTCACAATGCTTTGAGATACCAGTTCAGGTATTGTAAGACTGGGATGGACCAGACCCACTGGGTTTGGGTCAAGAGCTGCCCCTCACTTGCAAATGGGAACAATGCTATTTAAATGTTTCTTAGAGTCTTGCATATTTCTAAAAACTGATGAAAATATGGCATTATCTACAGGTATCAAACAGCATTCATCCAAATTATTTTACATGTAGATGTATGTACAGTATGGGACTATCCAGGTCGAGGGATTACAGTCAAGAGCAAAGAGAGCTGAGCTCTTCATGGTGCTCTCTCATCACTGTTGGGTAAAAGACCTGGATCAGAGGAGCCAGTAGTTCGTCTCTCATTTGTCCAGCAAGAGATAGTGATGAAGGAGAGAATGATGGAGCACTATCTGTGAAAGGGCTAAGGCTGTGTCAGGCTTAAGCTGTCCCACAGGAGGTTTACTTACACAAAAATGTTCCGAGGGCAGGAAGAAAAATGATTGGTTCAGAGATAAAATCAATCAGATTGTAGAAGAAGAGGGTCCAAGAGGAGGTGGGATCAACCAATCAGATGTCTCGGTCCTGCCTCCTCTACACTCTGATTAGTTCTCTCTCTGAAGCAATCATTTTCGCTCGGCCCTCAGAACATTTTTGTGTAGGTAAAACTGCCACGAGCATCCCAGAGGACCCTGAAGGAACAGGGCGAGCAGGACCGCCTGCTCAAATGGGAGTACGTGGCCCAAGGTCTACTGACTCTAATGCAGGCTTGTAAGGGGACGGGGGATATACATTGCTAAACAGTGTATCGAAACTCACAGTAGTTACAGCAAATTTATTTTCAAATGTATTTCCATTTATTATTGTCTTGCATGTAACTTGTCACGATATGTCTAAAGCCATTTTTAAAGATTTCGTTTCACTGCATGCCTGCATATTTTGAAATGACAAAGTTTGACTTGACTTGATGTTTTTCGTCAGCTGTGAATAATTTTACAACCAAGGGAAACCATGTTACTCTCCTTCTGATTCCACAGAAGCAGTGACTATGGCTGATATTAACTTAATTGCCGTTAGTTTGTGATAAATATGTTCCGAGTCTGACAGCACTGCAGGTTTTTGAAAGCAGACGTCTGCTGCTGATGCTTTAAAATCAGCCATGTGTGGCAGTGTGTGGTTTAACATGGTGGTAAATGTGATGGGCCGCTCAGAATTCCTCTTTGACAAACAGATGCACAGCATATGAGAAGCGTTAAACAGAGAGCCCCCCGATCCCACTCGTCACCCACCCCTGGCCCCCGAAGACGGATATGAAATTCGTGAGAAGCCCAGCAGACCTTGACACAAGCGACCGACAGACTTCAAACGGTGTTTCTGCTCTAAACGGACAGGAGGTGCTGTGCGTCACGGGTGGAGAGGCATCTGTGCCCGACATGACTCAGGAAATGCACCACAAACACGCTTTTACCTCATTAAAGTCAAAATTACCCACAATCCCCTGCATAATGACGCAAAGACATGAGCTACAGACAGCTCAGAACAATGTCATGCAATGTTCGCACAAATTCAGCCACTCGATTTCATTCTTTTGTTCTTATTCTATAGTTACCTTTCTCATTTACAGAAACTGAATTTTATTACATTGTAATTTAGGGGCTTTATCCCACTACAGTATACTAATTTTTTTGGGTGTCAGTCCTCAGTAGCCAAATAAACAGGATTACAGAGTAACACGAATATGCAACCTTACAGCTGAAGTCAAACCGCCATAATTACTTCCAAAACCTTTAGATTTATCGCATGACCCCCCAGTTTCACTCTAGATAAACTTTACATTTCAAGTCTGAAAACCCATGTTTCAATATTATGACTGACTGGCACTAGTGGAAAAATGAAAACAGTGCCCTAGTTTGATAGCTGGACTTTGAGCTGATGTGATACAAATGCTTCCAAAATACAAGCATTAAATTTAAATAGCCACTTATGGAACGCAACAGCGGGCTGGGACTCCATATCCCAGGAATCACGGGGACGATGACAAGGGACACTCAGGATTGGGTGACCTTCTGCCTTTCTGTTTTCAATCGTTCATTTTCCATACTCACATGTCCAAAGCAGGGTTATGGGGGTCTAGAGCCTGTCCCGGACACAAGGAGAGCAAAGCAGGGAATAAGCCGAGATGGGGTCCCGACCCATTGCACTTATGTTTTCAATTCCAACAGTAGAATACTCCCAATATGTCATTTTGTGACATCTTGCTGTAAATATATTTTAATATCTCATATTTAATCGCATAAAACCTTAACTAGTGAAAAACCTGCAGCAGAACCTGGAATGATTAATAATTTACCACCATGCCATGGAATCAAAGCTATTGGTATTACGACACTGGCTCTCATAGGAATTAAAAAACAAAATCACACGGTGCAATAATACTTGACATCAGCTAAACAACATTGATGGTAATTACATTAATAACATTACTAATTTGTGCAGCAGCTGTCCAATAAATATACCAAGTGCTTTGTATTTAATTTTATTGTGGAGGCTGTGGTTCAGGCTAAAGAGGTGCATCTTTAATCTGCGATGGAGACTCTGCTAATTCACATGGGAGTTCTAAATGAATTAGGTGTCACAAACATCTATGCTTCATTGAGTGATATTTTCTCTCCTCCTGGACCAGAGGGTCAGCAAAGAGAGGGGCTTCCATGGCAACAGTGAAAAACCCCACTTTGTACACACGTTTTTACAAACGAGATCTTTACATTTTACATGCATGAGTCATTGCCAGTGCAGTTGATAGTACAGTGCTTATCAAAACAGAATGATAACCAAAGTATGAAAGCGGGATGAATATAAGCCTGTCAACCTGCAGAATTTAGGCTTCTTCACTCCCAAGACCTCTATTCAGCACCTCCTTCTTCTTAACTTGAGCCTTTTTATTGCTGTTTTCTTTCAATAGTTTTATCTGCTTTACTATGTTATTCATCTTCTGTTAGGCAACCTTGTGTATCTTCATAGGCGCTGTTAAATTAAACGTATTATTATTATTATTAACATGCGAGTATGGGATTAAAATGATTAGTTGAGCAACTTAACAAATGAAGTTTGAGCTCTTCTGCACACAGCCAGGTTCCCACGCACTTTTAGACTGGATTACTCTTTTTAAAACATTACATTACTTCGCCACTAACAATTTGTCTTTCTAGGGACATTTACTGTTACAATTAAGGTATGTAAATGTTCAAAGTATCCAGTTTTCCTGATGGTCCCAGAACGTTATCCCACTAATACAACTATGACTACAACTAAGACTAATATTGGAGTAACAGCTGAAGAGTATGGTGGTAAGACTGCTTTACACTGCAATAGTCATAGGGTTAAGACTGCACGGTATATTTGCAGTATACAAATAAAAAGCACTGTTATAAAATGATACTTTATTATGCGACACTATTTTTCAGACTTAACAAAAACAATGTCCTGGTAATAATGTTATCATGCCGACATTGAGAGAACCTTTGCTAAAATGTAAAATGTTCTATTAATGTTACAGTAAGGATATTTTCTGCCAACTTTGAGAAGACCTTCACATAACATTGGCTAAAGTTCTGGGTATGTTCTCTGTTAGCTGGGTCAGCCGATGTTTTTGTCCAAAAAGCAACATACAAACAGTAATGAGAGAAGAGTGTCAATCAGTGTCTTTAAAGCAATCGGGCTTAGGGGCTTGCTCATTGGTCATGACATCACTGTACCAGCAATGCGACTTGAACCAACAACCATCCAGTTGCACACTTAGAGCCCTAACCCTCAGAGGCACATCCTGTGCCTGTCTTGTACATGGTATTCCCCGGGTAGGATCAGAGAATCATTATGCATATATGACAACATCAGTCACCCAGACGGAGAAATGGAGGATGGATGAAATTGTAACTGACCTTCTCAAGCTCCCCACCTCTTAGGCGATCTTTTGTAGGGTGGGGGTGAAGATGAATATGCCAGCCCCATTGGTTTCCCCATAGACAGGTAGCCCGTTCAGTTCAAAATATCAGTGGTGTCCAGCTAGAACAGAGGAGGCTTCGTATCCTAACAGCAATTCTGAAAGTGGAGTTTGAAGGTAGGGAGTGCACTCCACAGTACAACTCAAACTCTCCACTTTTTATCAAATGTGAGCTACAATTTTGTGAGCTGATATAGCAGCAATGTATTTTATTCCACTTCTTATCTGGATTTATACCTTAGAAATAATACTTTTGAAATCCTCTAAGATGGGCAGAACTGGGAAATTATCTGACTGAGTTTCATTTTTTGGGGTTCTGTAGTATTAGAATTCAGCTGTAAGCCCTAACCTGGGACTGATCAGCACCCATTGTGAATCTAAAGGAGAGCAATTTGCTTTTTCTCCCTTTTTTATGTCCTGGCTACATTCAATTTCTGAACATATCTGAAGGCAAAGTTTGGCGCCGAGACACAGGTGTGATTTATTAACCAAGGACATTCCACACTTTTTACGTCGGCTGAGAACAATGAAATTCTCCCGATGGGAGACTTGCATCCACATCCGCCAATGGCGTCGCTTCATTCTGTTGCCAGATAAACCCCATCAGGGGTATGCTGTGTTCATTCACAGAGCTCCCTGTTCTCTTTACTTTTCTGACACAGGACTCCTCGTCGGGTGCTGTTTCTGTCAGAGTGAGTCTATAGCGATTATTCTGCTTTTTCTTAATCCACAGAGTAATACTGAATACAGGTCTGCCAGGTTTGTTTCAGAAAGAATAGAGTAAAAGTTTTTCAGAATTACATTTACGATTAACTATTTTGGTTGCAGACCTTGAGTACCCAAGATAAATCCGGCCCGGAAAATCTTTTGGCGCTTTTCCACTGGCATACAGGAACCAAACCGTACCCGAGCTGTGAGAAAAGCGAGACTAGTTACCGCACGCTTCCAGCTCACTTCGGTTTTTCACTGTGGAAGGGTCGGCACAGTAATGGTGTAACCAAGTTTGTAGAGTGACAGTGATGTAAAACTGAAGACGTGTTTTTTAACTGTCCGCACAGTGTACATCATGATTTCCTAGCTAATTTCCTAATTTTGCAGCACATATATGAAAATCAGCATGTTATGTTAGCATCAAATGCTAGCAGGATTAGCATTTGCTTGTGTAACTTTGAATTATGAATCCTTGCTGTTCATCTGTTCTATAGCACTTTTTTAAGCAGAAGGTTGGAATTTTCAAGTTCCAAGTGATCGGGAATGAAATACAATATATCATGATGTGCGATACTGTTAATAGTGAATAATATATAGAATGCGCCCTGTTTTCCTTGGGTGCGGCTTGGGTACGACACAGGTACAGCTCGGGTAAGGCTCGGGTACGGCTCGGGTAAGGCTCGGGTACGGCTTGGGTAAGGCTCAGGTACATCATGGGTACTGCTTGGGTAAGACTCGGGTACATCATGGGTACTGCTTGGGTAAGGCTCGGGTACAGCTCTGGTAAGGCTTGGGTATGGCTCGGGTAAGGCTCAGCTACGGCTTGGGTAAGGCTTAGGTACGGCTTGGGTACGTCTCGAGTAAGGCTCGGGTAAGGCTCGGGTACAGCATGGGTACGGCTTGGGTAAGGCTTAGGTACGGCTTGGGTAAGGCTTAGGTACGGCTTGGGTAAGGCTTAGGTATGGCTTGGGTAAAGCTTAGGTATGTCTCGAGTAAGGCACGGGTACGGCTCGGGTACATCATGGGTACGGCTTGAGTTAGGCTTAGGTATGTCTCGAGTAAGGCTCGGGTAAGGCTCGGGTACAGCATGGGTACGGCTTGGGTTAGGCTTAGGTACGGCTTGGGTAAGGTTTAGGTATGTCTCGAGTAAGGCTCGGGTAAGGCGTGGGTACGGCTCGGGTACACCTCAGGTAAGGCTCGGGTACGTCTCGGGTAAGGCTTCGGTATGGCACATAACATAATCCACATGGCGAGTGAATTATGAATTCATTATTTCAAGTGTTTGATAGCAAAACCAATGCCACGTCATAATGTCTCATTCTTGTGGACAGCATATATAATAAAAATACATTGGTGACGGACAGCATATATAATAGGACAGCCAATGATCCACAGCACAGAGGCTTCAATGACCAGGGAAAGGACTGCCAATGACCTTACAGCCCTGAGATTTACAGATGGCTGTTTCCTTGGACTTTGCATATGCACTTCTTCTACGGCTACTGTATGTCTACAGTCTAGATCTTTCACATTCAAGGTTTCGGATTACAAATGAAGGCAAACTTTTCTTTCATAGTCATTGCAAATCACTGTGAAATGTTCAATGACAGGTGGTAAGCCGTTCAAAGTTCAAAATCCAGGAGCAACAGCAGGTCGTTTTAAAGGGGAAACATAAATCATTGTGCTTCCCTCTACTTAGCTATGCATAAAGGCCAACAACAAGACAGTGACTCAGCCTCCTTCATTTTAGCATAAGCTTATTTGGTGTATCTAATCCCGTACATCGGTGTACGACAGTTTCCTATGTTAATGGCCGAGTCTTCACATTCCGACAGCCTCAAAGAACATTTTGCCATGAGTTACACTAATGGAAGAACATTATCTCAGCCAGAACCTAGAAAGACAGAGCTGGGAGTTTCTGTACGATTATCACAAAGATGTTAATGGTCACATAAAAATACATGAGTGATGAAAAGAGTTTTCGAGGTACAAAAACCTGCACAATGTGGGTGTGGGGGCTAGACAAATGGTGAAAACATTTTTTGGTACAATTAACTCAATGAGAGCTAGATGAAGTCTTCCAAATATCCGGCATAATTTAGCTTTAATTTCCTGAATATGGAGGATGAAAATGGAATTTTAAATTCATGGCTTCAGGCTTTTCCATCCAGGGAAAAGGTTTGCTTAATCCATTTTAATTTCTCCTGATGGGGGACATGGTGGGGTTGCATTCTCTTGCCAGTTCCTCCCAGTGTCGTTTCACATGAAAGGGTCCTCAAAATTGAGCTTTTTGATGCTCTGGCCTGCAGATTCCCGTTCCAGTTGTTGGGTAGCACGTGTGGGAGAATCTGCACTGGCCTTTAGGGGGGGGGGCGTTCTGGAGCATACTGGTTTTGAAACTGATTCAATTATAACCCCACCTGCAAGCCGAACATCCAAATATTAGGTATGGAAGGCTGGTCTGCACCCCTGTTGCAGATTGACGAGTCAGCAGTTCCGCTGGAAGTTCCTTTTTTGCCGGCTCAGATGAACACTTTATGCAAAGTGTGACTGTAAACCACTCAGAGTCCAGAGTTCATTAGCGAGCTGTGAAGTGCCAGATGTGCCAACCCCATGGCCATGACCATTAAAGGGGCAGAGGGACACGTAAAATCCTCTGTTGTTAAGTAGTGCCTGCTTTTAAAAAAATACTGCCCAAACTGGCTGCAAAGAGCAGTAAAACAATAATTTAAGAAAGGGAAACATGGCAAATGATGCCTACTGGCGTTGTGTTCTCCATTAAAGGCTCCGTTCAAAGAGGCAGAGTTTGATAAATGTTGTACCCTTTTTCCCGCCTCTAGGTCATTAGCCTTTAATAAATAATCCTTAGAAAAATCCGAGTGGGAGATCATACAAATGGGATGTGAATGGAACAGCCCCATTCCGTTTGTGTGCCGCAGGTTATCGCGTCATTAGTTACCAGAAGTTCTCAAGGCGTTGACTTAGAGGAAGGACGAGAGATGCCTGTCATGGTTAGCTTTTTATTAAAACGAAGGGCTTTCTGTACCGCAGCTAGCTAATTGCAATGACCTCCACATTTCACCATAATCCATTTAGCTGCAGGATCTGACTTTGGCTGACCTGTCAGTTTATTTAATTGTAAATATTCCCTCTGCGTGGTATCAGCTTGGCCTCTTTGACTTTGCTTTGGACTGAATTAGAAAGGAATAGAAGAAGAATTATAAACAAAATGCTCCCCCGACATCTCTGCCACATGAATGATAGGCCTGCACCTAACAGGGGGTCAGATTCCAGTTTCCGCTGATGTAGGTCAGTCCTTCCTCCCCCTTGGACTGTTTGATGGCTGAGCAAAGCCGCAGCGTTAGCAGTTAGCTTGGAAGCTAAGCTAGAAACGTCAGCCTTCATTTATTCTGTGTCTCACAGCCAAGATAACAAGGTAGTTCTTGCAGAAGTACCTTCTCTTAGGTTTGTGCCACACATGACCTTGTGGCCTTTGCTTCCCAGCTTAGCAGGGGTAATTCTTTTTAAGAGGGGTCATAATTCATACAATCATTTTAGCCATTGTTAGCCAATGATATATTTTGAATCGGTGAGTGTCTGGGGAGGGGCCACTTCCGGGGCCAATCAGCTTTTAGCTGGGCCGGGCGTCCCTGTGAGCCCGCCCTTGTATACACCCCTACAGCACTGTGTCCTCCATTTAATCCATCAGCGGGGACCGTGCAGATTAAGTCAGAAGCTTTTTTATGCTCCTTTATTTTTGAAGAAAGAAATAATTCTACAAACTGATGGTGGCCATTTTCAGAATGTCTCAGTTCCTCATCCTGTCACTGACAGGTTCATTTATCCCTTTAATTTTTCAAGGCCGACCTATTGAAAGTGTATGAAGCCTTGAATAAAATATCACAGCAGGCCTGGTGCTTCCCAGGATGGATAGATGGAGAGACACAAGGCCATCTTACTGGGGTGTGGGTCAAATGTTCCCTGACCTCACCAGGACCCCCACCTATCTCATAGATGTGATATACAATTTGGAGCAACCCCCTGGGGATAAATTCTCTTTTTGCTTACTCCATCTTGCTCTCCATGACAAACATAGACACATACACAGAATAGAGCACCCCCTGTCCGTGGCAAATACCACAACATTAAAATGCATTAGGGTGCCATCTTAGTATTTCCACTTACAGTATACCCCCCCCCCCCAAGCCCCCACCCCATGAAATTCTTGGGTCTGACTGTTTGATGTGTTTTGACTCTGACACTACAATCCTCCAAATCTCAGCCCTGCTAGCGCTGCCTGGGTCACCCACAAGTGAAGTGATTGTGGTGTTCAGCTGTGATGTGCTGGACCACGCGAGCTCACAGAAAGGGACCAGACCAGCCAGCATCAATACCCAACCTGAATGGCAGCGAGTCCCACCAGCAATGTTCCAGCAGTGGTGAGCCTGTTTCAGCTGAAAAGGGCAGACCAACTTCCTGGTAATTCCCTTGGTTTCAGAAGAAGATGTTGCCTGATGTCAATACTCTCTGTATGTGAGTCCTGTTTAGGGTCCTTTCCCACCCTATGGTGCCTGAAGTAGACTCCATGCTCCTCAAAGACCTTAACCAGGATAAGGAGCTGGAATAATGCAAGTGTTATTTCCAATGGGCCTGACACAAATCCATATTAAATATTATATTAAATTCTGTATTGTATCCCATTCTTTTTCCGTTACCTTTAAATACCCACTTGCTGGCAGGCATTTAAATTGGCTTTCTTAGATTCAACGTTCACATTTTATCCATTTGAATATTTTAACTGAAGCAATTTGGTTTAAGTGCTTTGCTCAAGGGGAAGAGTTTGCAGGATCCCCTTTGAGATATGAACCTACAACCTTTTGGTTACAAATCCGTGTTGCATAACTGCTGGGCTACCTGCTGCTTTGCTAAAATGGTTTCCTTTCAATTTTCCCAGAATGGACATGATGCTCCAGATTGTTTATGACCAGGTTTTTTTTTTTTTTTCTTTTCCCTACTCCATATCGAGAGCAGAAGTTTGCTCCGCACCAGCTAACCAGGCAATAATTTATTTTACAAGATGGTCTTGGCTTTGCGTCAAAATAAGCACAATGTGGCTCCCCACCGCGTTGGCAGATGTGAGAGTAATCAAGCTAGGATCCTAATTAAGCCACAAAGTAAACAGCTTTTACTTAATACTCTTCAGGAGATCGTGTGACCTCTATTGTTGCTCATGTCTTCAAACTGAAATCCACTTTCTATTGGGTGGACGGACCCTTGAAATCTCATCCTCTTTATCAAGCCCACATGGCACCATCTTTCCCAGAATAGAAATAATTAGCTCACAGAACTGAAGAACAGAAACCCCCGCATAAGGAACAGCACGTGTTTCCTCACTTCCTGTCTCTCAGGGGTAACGTTATTGTCTGCAGTTTTACTGCAATCAGCAAGGTCAGCTATAAGGCAACCGGACAACTATTAGTTTCCATTGCCTGTGTGTCTGCGCTGACACAGAGGCTTATCTGCCTTTTAAGGGAGTAATCATTATCTATAAAGAAAACAGGTTAATTAGTTGTTAGGAAGCTAAGCTCAAGTCAAAAATTCTCCCAGAGGGGAAGTTTGTATGCTTGTTAGACCCTGAATCTGAATTTCCCCAGTAAAAATAAAATAGTGCCTAAAGGGATAAAAGAACCCGTAAATAAAGTGAACAGAGTGATAGATAGATAGATAGATAGATAGATAGATAGATAGATAGATAGATAGATCGATTGATTGATTGATTGATTGATTGATTGATTCCAGGTGGTTCTGGGGCTAGTTTTACATAGAAAAACTCATAATAAACACAAGAATCACAAGAAGGTACCTTGTTTACAGGAAAAGGTTACTGCCTGGAGGCAGGAACAGATCTCCATGCCATAATAAGACAGGAGCAGTTGGGGTGGAGATGCACATGGCATGGCTAACTGCGCTCAGGGCATTTCCATGTTCTCCAGCTATAGACGATGGGGAAAGAAGGTGGCTTGGCTGGATAATCATATCCATATGTGGAGGGTGGTGATGGTGGTGGTGCTGAAGCCTACTGGGTTGAAGAAATGCCTCAGCAGGATCACTGATCACGTGGTTCATCCATTGTCTGACGGACAGTGTGCAGACGGGATGAATCGGGAAGCCAGTTTTTTTGTTTTAATCTGGACACAAGTTCTCAAGGTAACTGGAAATGAAGGCCAGGCCAGGGATGCTTCCAGGCAGCTGTCTCTCTGTTGTGAGAAACATTATTAGCATTTGAAGTAAGGCATTATCCAATCAAATTAAGATGGGCCTTTTCAAAACTTTCCACTTTAAGATTTAATGCTCTGCCGTCTTCCGTTCTACATCCAGGCTACAGTACTGCTGTTTTTTCCAGTCAATACTAGATTTCCCATACCCACCTCAACCTTTTAGTGGGAAACTGGCGGCTCTGAAGATGCTGGACAGCTGCCCAGGAGACGCAGATGCTGTGAAGTGCCCCGCTGGTCATTTTTAAAAGGGGAAAGTCTTTTACTCATCCCACATTAATTATTCACAAGGCGATATCTGGAATGCAAGTGGCAGGTCCGTTGTCCTTTCTTTACAAAGTCAGGGTGCCAGGATTTTGTGCATAGAGTGATAGGATGGATACCTGCATTCTGACTCTCCCGACTGGGTGGTTGGAAATAAGAGGCAGAAAACCCTCATTGAATTATGAATGATTTTAATCTCAAAGCTCACAGATCAGAGACGTGGGATTTTAGCATTCAGTGGACTGCTCCATGCGGACTGAGGAGCCAGTACTCTTTGGAAGATGCCGTGTTACACTGGATGCTATTGTCACACAAGTGTAAGAACATAACAATGACAAAAGAGAAAACCTTTCAGATTCTTGGTTTGACTCAGCAAAGGCTAAGCACATCCATTTAGACATACATAATTTATCTAGCAGCTTTTGGAGACGGCTTCTTTGGAAAAGTTAAAAGACATGTTCATGTCAAGGTTTACAGAGAAATTATGTTAATAGCAACCAAGATACAGTTGTGCGCATGCATGCATGACTTACGACTTCTAGGCTAAGGCTAGATCTGTCTTCCATCTCTAGTTTTTGATTAATGTAACACTTTTTTCATTTGTTAAAAATTATCATTTTATCCCCATAATCCAATCATGGAAATAGTCTTATATTAATGTTTCATCCTGTGCTCAGTTGTAAATTATTTCTATTAGCACATTTAAATCATTAGTTAAACATAAACAGAATTCAGTTGTAGGTAATATTTCAATTCAGGTCAAAGTAAATAATTTATTGGCAATACCACTGAAGTCACATCCTCCCCACAGTGCAATATGTAACTATAGTTTCAGAGGACATACAAATGAATTGTCCCAATTTGTGAAGGTTTAATCCACATTTATGTTGATATTATATATTTAGGTTTTAGCACTCTGTCTGATTTTGGGGTTGTTTGTGGATCACTGCTTCTATCTAAGTTTTGGCTGTAGATGAGGGTGCATTTTTCTGTTCTGCCCTGAGATATGAAAGGCATTTTTTAGCATAGAAACATCTATGCTAATGCAAATGCTTAGACGTGGGTAGTTCAGGTCCTGAAAGTAAAGGTCCAGACCAATATTTTCTTTCAACCAACCAGATGAGTATAAAGAGTCACCACCACACAGTTCTCAACTGCAAGTCATCTCATTGTGCAATCCTACCACCTGACCACTGGATCCAATCCCTTCCACAATGCTTCAGACAATCTCTCAAGACCTCCTTCCCTTCATCACCACTATCATTAATAGCTCCATAACATCTGATCATGTACTAATGGCATACAAAAAAGCCAGGGTTATTCCCATCCTGAAGAAACCCAATCTGAATCCTTCACACATCAGCACCTACTGACTGGTATCACTTCTCTCTTTTCTTTCAAAAATCCTTGAATGTGCAGTTTACAGTCAGCTGCCTCTCTGTGTTTCTCAGAACAACCTTCACTACCCTAACCAATTTGGGCACATTCCACAGAGACTGCCTTCTTGACTGTCACTGAGAAGCTACATGCTGCCAGAGCGGCCAAACTCTCATCTGTCCTCATCCTCCTTGACCTTTTAGCAATATTCAACAAAGTCAACCACAAGACTCTCTTGTCCATCCTTATGAGTCTTGGAATTCATGGCTCAGCATGGCAAAGGTTTGCTTCCTATCTAGAAGGTCTATCATATCAAGTAATGTGGAAGGGATCCATACTCTATGCAGACTCTCTACTGGTGTCCCTCAGGACTCAGTTCTTGGTCCTCTTCTGTTCTTCCTCTATACTGGATCCATTGGTGAGGTCATATCCTCACATGGGTTATCTCACTGCACTGCACCATGTTCTCTCCGATCTTCCATCACTGCTTGAGTGGTCCCACCATCTCTCATGGTGCAAGGAAGACATGCATCTAGACTCTTCTCAGTTTTGGCACCTAAGTGGTGGAATGAACTTCCCCTAGATGTCCAAACAGCTGAGTCATTGGGTGCCTTCAGACGACGACTAAAAACATACCTCTTTCGGAAGTACTTGGATTGACACTTCGAGGATTACACTCTTATTATTAAAAAAAAAATGTATTACTTGCCAACAAGGTTTTAAAGTGATAGTATTCTTAGCTGGGTTCTATTGAACCCATATCAGAATGTATTGATTGATGAGACTTCTAAGCATTTATGTAAATCACTCTGGATAAGGGTTCCTGCCAAAAGATCTACATATAAATGTAAATGTTAATGGATGGTTGAAACAAAATCTTGGTCTGGACTTTTACTCTCTGGACCTGAGCTACCCATCTCTGAAAATGCACACCTCTCATTTCACGAAGGAACGGGAACACTGAAAATAGGGGTGATGAATTGTATGTTCCCACTGGATCTTTGTCAAATATACAGTTTCGGAGTTTCATATCCATGCTTCAAAGATCTCCGTGGAAATGCATATTGATGCTGCCATAATCAGCCATGAGATCCATTTATTTAATGTTGCAGTGAGCGGCTTTTAATGGAATGCAAAGAATCTACACCAACAGCAGGCGCCCAGTCCAAGAACAGTTCTCTCTTTTGCAGCCAGCTCAACAGATCAATAAATTCCCTGTATGGTCAATGTGCTTCTTGTGGTCAATAACTAGCTTAAGCAATTAAGTTTAAATGGCGATCCATAAAACATTAATAAAGTCTTGGTTGATGCAGTTTATTGAGCTTGTGTGGTCATGATGTGCAACAATGGTGATGAGATGTGTAATCTATCAACTACCTTCTGCTTATCCTGGTCAGCATTGTGGGATGAGATTCATAATACAAAATGACAAAATACAAACTATTTTATTTCATGCTGACATTATCTGCCCCACTTCTAGGATTAATGAAAATATTATGACGGTAGTCATGTTTTATTCCAAATTAATACTTCAGACTAGGTGGATACTGGGCTGCCAGGAGTAACAGAGAGAAATTTGACAGTGCCATCTCCACAACTGGACCTTTGCTCTGTGTGATTTCCGAGTTAACACCCTGGTGGGTGGCACAAAAGGCTGCAATTCCCTTCTCGCTGTGGGGGATGAGTGAACTCAGTAGCCCTACTTGACCTTCTGCCCTACTGTCTCAGTGGGAAACAAGAAAAAAAAAAAAAAACAGAGTAAAAACAAGGTAACAGGGCATAACAAAAAGATGCCTGCACCAAACTCCACCCCCATTCCAAAATGTGGGGGGAGAAAAATAAAGGCAATTCGTTGCCAAGATCAACAGGTGTCGCAGCTTCAACGACCCAGTACCAGAAGATGTCCTTCTTCGTGATCCCAGTCGGTGACTGACGTCCACCAGTATCGCTCAAAAAACCCATGCTGCCTGACACCAGCAGGAACTGGTAATTAAACACCCGAAGTAAGCAATTAATTAGTTCTTAACAATGGGACTGCCCCATTAATAGCTGCTAAAAGTGAGCACTCTGGTGTTTAGTTTTATCATCATAAAACGTTTATGGCCTCTCAGACACGAGTCAATTACATGTGACGGAAAGAGCGTGCTGTGGTGCTGGGGGCCGGAAAGGTTGGCCGGGGGTAGTAAACTCCCCCGAGCATAAAAGAATGGCTCCATGAGTAAATACCAGTGTGATAATTGAGAGCGAGCAACCCAGGCTGAGTTATTTACCACCTTCGACACTCCTGGCTCTAATCGATATATATATATATATATATATATATTCCGATAGTGCTCTTCTGCATCCTATCCAGGGTGTCCCCTGCTGTGTCACCTGTGATTCGCAATCCTGTTCTTCGCTAACAGAAAGAGGATGGATGGCCAGCTGGATGCAAGATCGTCTGTTAAAGGTCGTCGTCTGCAGTGGGTCGGCAATGGATTTCACCACCAGGTCAGGTCTTTGCCGTCATTTATTTAATGTACTGTATAGTGCTTCCCTTGGATTCCTTACCAGTAGGGTGACCAGATAATCCATGTCACGGAGGACTCTTTGAGCTAGGGCAGGATTTGTAAACGACCATTTCAATTAACAGGACCCGAATTTCACTTAAGCACTGAGCTCTTACAGTGTTCTGATTGGTCAGCCTCCTATAATCATGTATGTGTCAATAATGTTAATGAGAAGCACAGTTTTAAAGTAGTGTTTAAAGCCTGAAATAGCTTAAAGTGTCCTCACTGACATGGAGTATCTGGTTCCATTGTCCATATAATCCCTCATTTGAACAGGGCATTCCTTTTGTAGCTTTAACATCTCTTTCATCACTTAAAATCATATAGGCCAAGTCAACTGAATGCACGCTGATAATTTAACAACTGGAATTCATTCATTCATTCTTTCCACCTTCCTTCCTTCCTTCATTCATTCATTTGTTCGTTTGCGTAATGCTTTCAGAAAACTTTGTTTTTCAGATACGGTTTATCTTTAATTAACTGGTAAACATTTGTGTGGATGGGTTTTGTTTGCTGGTCGTGTAATAAGTCCAGCAGGTAGGACAGTGAGCATGACACTCTAATGTGGGTGTGTGTGTGTGTGTGTGTGTGGGGGGGGGGGGTTGCTCTTTCTCCTGAGCCCCACCCACATGCAGAAGGGAAGTGTGCCATTCCTGCCCCCACCCCCACCAAATGATATTTACACAGCTGAAGAACCTGGACTCGGGACCAGAAGCGTGTCGGTTTCATTCTGGGGACGGGGTCTGTTGTAGTACCCATGAGCTTCAGATAAAATCCTCTGCTAAACAAGTGAGTAATTGTTTGGTTAATGAACTAATGCACAAACATGATTAACGGGGAATAATGCTGTTTCTGGCACCTCCAGGACTGCATACTGCCACATCAGCCATGCAGGTCAGCCCACTGGTGGGAGTCCTTCGCTCTAGCCAGTCCCTGTAAGTGCATCTCGCTTTCAGGCTCCCTGTGACTACTGAAGCATCCTTCATTCATTTTACCTCTGCTGGTTTGAAAGTTTACTTGCCATCATAAGCTGAGTAATTCCTGATCAATTTGCGTGTGTTTTTTTTTCTCTGTCTATGCTGGGGTATTTTTTGTGTCTATTGTTAGTCGTGTATTTATTCTTGCAAAAACATTTTTCTTTCCGCGCATGGCACGTTGTAACGGTGTGCCCGTCTCCATCCTACCACCCTCATTTTTGGCAGCACCATAGAGGGGCATATTGCTGCATCCAGGAGCAAATGTCAAGTAAGAGGGGCAATGTCGAATAGGAGGGGCAATGTTCAGTAGGAGGGGCAATGTCAAATATGATGGGCAATGTCGAGTAGGAGGGGCAATTTAAATTAATTTAAAATTTAAACTGATCATTTTGTCAAGCCTCATCTCTACAGGCATCGATGTGCATTAACATCTACAGACGTGTGTGTTTAGGAGCCCTCATAAAGCACCAGAACGAGATACGCCATCCAACACAGGCCTCTCCAGGAGGCTCCGCGGCTAGCTCCTACAGTTTGTTTAGGTTCTGGGCCGATAGTCAGGAGGAATCTGTGATGGGACCCAACACAGCAACTGCTTCTATCTCCAAAAGTCCACCCTAGGGGAGGGAAACAGAGCATATAGTGTTTTTTTTTTTTTATATTCCCTCCACCACCCCCCCTCTGCAGAGGACTACTTTATTTGTATTTATTTATTTTCATTT
>JAODLC010000050.1:14357523-14374233 GCA_026781145.1 Hippopotamyrus pictus
TTACCGGGCCTTTACAGAAAGTAGAATGTAGACAACCCGCCCCCCCCCCCCCTTCTAGAAAAGCCATCTCTTTGAGAAGAAAGGAACTATTCTCCTTAGCGTCTACTGCAGTCGTCTGTCTTCAGCAGGGATCCGGTGCTCACAAAGAAGGCCAGAATCCTCTGAGGCCCCAGACCTAGTTGAGGAAGCTCTCATTGTGGGAGAATACAGCACAGGAGCAGAAGCTCTGTTCCATTAAAGTGACTAATCACACCTCGCTAAAGTCAGCACTCGTCTGCATTCGCTTCTGCCGTCTCGCCTTGTCCACTGTGCTATGTGAAGTGGCCGAAATCCGCTGCTATCTGTATTAATACAGCTCTTCGAATATTTCTTTGGTCCTTCGCCCAAGACGGATTTAAGTAATAGCTTTAGGCAGTATCTTGTCTCACCTAGGTACATGCAGATGAAGGCCGGATGCATTTGCGTGCATGTGAGTGTGCTTATATGCATTTCCCCTGAGGCCTTTACTGGTACTTGAGATTTGCCTTGTTTACTAATTGCAGAGAAACAGTCTGCAATATGCTTTCAGTGAATGACTTCAGTAATACGATGGCCGACCTCTCATCTGCCTACCTTTAGACTGAATAAAGCTGACCTCCTCAGACCGATCCTGAAACCTCATCTGGTTTAATCAAAACTCTGGATTGTACTGATTGTCCTGATTGTCCGCATGCATTTATCAAAAGGCACTCTTTGTGCTGCCAAAATTAGCCAAGGTCACTGTTAGTGCAGTTTTATAGCATGGAATATAGTGTCTTTTTTAACTTAAGGGATGGTTTGACTGTATGGCATGTATTTCCTACACATCAATCTTTTTTGCTTTATGTCTGATAATCATCTTGTAACGTAAACATGCACATGCATGCAAAGACATGCACACGCAGACACGCACACTGTCTGGCTCTTTTGCTAAACCTCTGTAAGGCGTAGTAGTTTGGAAAAGCATCATCGATGTTGATGTGTAACACTCCTAAGATTCAGCGTGAGGCACATACAGCAGATGTTAGACGGAAAACTCACAAAAGGTCAGAATCTGCTCTGGCTGTAAGAAGAAGTGAGGTTTGAACCTAACGGAAGTTGAGAATCTCTCTGGAGGCTGAGAATGACACAATGATTGAAAGGAAAGTGTGTGCCCAGGTTGGCCTGAAAGGGCCCTGAGCAGCTCATGATGGTTCCTCTTATCTTCTCCACCATCCTTAGCATGATCTGAAGCTTTAGTTTCACCAAAAATAGGACTCCGAGCTTCACCTCCCTGTTCATGTAGTCATTTTAATTTGTCTCGATCATGGTCCTGATAGCGATGCAGAAGATTGCTTTCTTTCCTCCATTCTCGCTAATTTGCCGCGGTGCAGGAGAACGGGGGAATGGCGTGTTCCACAGCGGAAGGCATGAATGGAGAGACATCGATCGTGACAGAAGCAGACATGGGAGGCCAGTCTTGAGAGATTCATCTAGATAACCTCTGCTCCCGACCCTACATGATTCTTTATGTCAGAGGAAAAAAAGGCGGGGGGGGGGCGCAGGAATCCAGTCTAGCCGTTCCAGTCTGACGTTGATAAAGTTCTTCTCAAACTTTTGAAGGGTCACATCTAAATGGTGATACTGTTGATAAAGGGGCCCGGGCTCTTTGACAACTTATTTGCCATGGTACATCCGTCACTGGACTTGATTCCATTAGCTGTTACTGATAGATAAGCTCTGCATAAGGGTTGTATCTGTCTTGATCCCTGCTTCACAGGACCTCTGAGTCCAACCCCCCTACCATGGTGATTAAAGCGAGGAGCTTGTCACCATAAGGTTCTAGGGCCAGGTGCAGGTATACACATCTGTCACTGTCTGCTTGAGCAAGTTCTTGGAGTGACTCTCGTACAAGTTTGGCCAACGGGCGAAAGTAAGTCACTTTGGGTAAGAATGTCTGCTAAGCAACTCGAACCTGTGCAAAATTAATCATAATAATTTGGAGAAATGGAAGAACGCAAAGAACAGTGCTTATGTTCGCACAGTGGTTGGTGTTTTTGGAAGCAATAATGTGTGAATAAGTCTTTTGAATAAAGCAATAAGAAAACCAAGACAAGTCAGGTCAGAGATAGTTCAGCACAGCACAGTAATCTACTGCTAAGGAGGATTGTGTTCTTTGGGCCTGTGTCCAAGTGTTTTAATCTCTACTTTTTCATCTCCATTTTTTTTTTCTTACAGAAAAAGAACTATCTGAATTCATAAGTTATTAAGCTATATTTCAGTGCTGCAAACCTGAATTAATATAATTCTATATAACAACATCCAGAAAAACTTTTCTAAAAACACAGCACTCTAACTTCTCCGATGATTAATGACATCGGTTTGTTGACCATGTGGCACAATCAAATAATCGATTATCGTGTTCGAACTCGGACGACTTATTTCCACGCGCAGATGAAGGCTGAGCTTCGAGACACCTGTGTCCCCTCACGGTGAAGCATTAATAAAAAATAAGCTATCATTGCTTATTTGATATATTTCTATATAGTCTATATTTTCATACAGACTTTTTCCTCTAATTGATCCTTGATTCATGTCATGGTTGCGATATACAGACACCTAGGTGAGACAAGATGCTGCCTAAAGCTATTACTTAAATGTTTCATGAATGTTTGTGGAGGTTCCAGACTGTGCTGGGCACAAGCCGTCACCATCTGCTCCCCGTTGCCACTAGGAAAGGGGACATCGCTGCCATGTGTGGGTGGCCATGTTTGAAAAATGTCTTTCTACTGCACAATATTTCAGAATACTGTGCCGTGGCGTAATCACATAAATCTCCACATTATTTATTTATTTTATTCCACTTTACTTCCCTGTGTCCTTCCCACTGAAATTGCATTATCCAGAAGCAAGTTTTAAAAGACAATTTGGGTTCCGGGGCTCGGTGGGATGGGGGAGCAGGGGGGTGGGTGGGGGGGACAGTTATTTCTGGCTATATTTTAGCCTTTATGATGCATTGAAATTAAATTCGAAGAAGGGAAAGAGGAGTCGCACTACATTTTTCATCCCATGCTGGCTCTCATATATCTCTGGGTCTCACAGGCTTCGCTTGAGTCTTTTGCGATGCTATAGTCAAATTTACTTTTGCTCGCTATTCACTCCTGATAAAGAGCATCTGTGTGCTCAGTCTAGGTTTGCTGTAGCCTGAGCCCCATTCAAGAAAGGAGTGAATATTCTCCATTTCTAAAGTCCTTTTTGGGATGTGGATTTTACATGTGCCATTCATTTTCTCCTGCTCCTTTGTAGCAGAAACCCCAGCTCTCAGAGATGGTGGGTGCTGTCAGCTTATTCCTGGCAAGGCTACAGGAAGGTACAGCACATAAGGAGACTTTCGTAACCAAAAGTTTCCAACTTCCTGGAAAGCCACTGTTGCGTATTGATTCACCTATCCTTTTCCAATACCAGGAACATTTAATTAACACTGCAAAGATTTAAAGTCTCAGTGTTTAAGGTAAGCACACAAGCAGAGAAACAGCATTTCTTTGGACTGTAGGAGGATACAAATAAGACAGAGACAGACAAACAAACGAACAAAGAAATAAACAAACGGGCAAATAAATCCCAGTTCTGTAACTGTAGGTAGCTAGTCCCTTGAGTGCCATACCATGTTTTTCATCCATGAGGGACACGCCACATGTAAGCGTGATCTGGCTGTGAATATGGGCACAGTTGCTATCTCTTAATTTAGCTCGGGATAAAAGCATCTGTTGTGCATAAAAGGGGGGGAGCCTTTGACTGTGAGGGTTCACAGTGCAGCCTCAACAGGAAGGAGCCTAATACTCCGGATGAGAGAAGATCCTCTAATATCTACAAAACCCCACGATGGTAGTTCATGCAAAATATGCTAATCCATGCATATCAGCTGCCAGCATTTTTCTGTATGATATTCCCTATTTGCTGTTCATATCTCTGCTTCTCCACGGTGCTTATAGTTATGACTGGCAGTAAAAGTCATATATCCAGGTGTATGGATTCCATTCATCATTTCCATCACCTGTGTGTATAAACTCACAAGCCCGTGGGATCTCGCTTTCCCACACCCAGCAAGCATCCTGGGCTTTCAAGCGACGAGCTCACAAACTACATACAATCCAGCACAGGCCTCAATGCCAGCACGATTTCAGGAGCAGGTCTTTATCATGAATTCTTTTGTGTCTTCGTATCTGCATGCACGTTTAACGGTGTATCCATTTGCTTGCTGATTGATATAATCACGGCCTCCGGTTCCAAACAACGTTACCTTCATTTGCGTGCCATACACTTCAGCAGAGGATCCGTAAATAAAACTGATAGTTTGCCGTTTATTTCGTTCTTTTTTTGCTTCCAAGGCATCAGAAATAGTCTTCTAAGCTCAGTCCAACAGTCACGTTCTGGCAGGCTTCAATGGCCTTGTGTAATATAGAATGGAATAGTAATACTCTGTTCACCCCTGTGGAGAAACTGGGTATTTTTTAACATCTCCCGGCTTTCTTTCCATGAGACACAAAGACATATATAGCAAGTGAGAGTAAGTTTGGGGTGCAGAATACAGGATGAGCCAGCGTACAGTGCGCCTGCAGTAACTGGTGTTAAGGGGCCCAGTTGTGACATCATTCCACAGACCAAAGGATTTGAACCAACGACCCTATGGTTAGAGAGACCAACCTCCAGGGCCACACATCTCCCTCTATCCCCAGGCTTAAGAAGAATTAATTTTAAAAGCATTTTACAACAATTAGTCGTTGCCTACTGACCATCAACCCTTACCACTCAGTTTCATTTAGTCATTTATTTATGTATAAAAAATGGGTTATGATGATTTTAGGAATGTTTAAGAAGAGCTACCATCCAAGTTTTGTGGATATTAACATGGCCAATGTTCATTCCCGGTCTTACTACAAAATAAGCTCCTATACTGATGCTGGCTATCTGAGATATGTGCTACCCCAAACAAAATTAATGGCTAAAAAGCACAAAATATTTACAGCCCCTGCCCATAGAGTACCAACACCATGACTTGGACAGTATCTTCCCTGCTTGTGATCTTTGTGGGCTGTGATACTCTTTAGGCCATACCAGGTAAGGTGCTGGTCAGCTGAACACATTATATCGACAGTATGGGTAGCCAGAGAATGAATTTCAGTGTTAGCATGAGTTGTGATACTTTGCCAAAAGTCGCAAGTGTTCGTCTTGTTGATGGGATATTTCATCCAAGAAACCTCTTTCCAGCAGCCGACACCTCCCAGGTAAATCTTAGCGACTCCGTGCATAATCCCAAATGGATTTCTGGTAAATTCTGACAGCATGACGGATTGCTAGAAATGGTACACTGAAAAATGGGACAGCGACCTCACTAGCATGGCGGTGCTCAGCTAACGATGAACTGGGCTGGACTGTCAACAAGTCTAGAGGTAGCATACGTGTTCATTTCCCTGGCAAACTATTAGAACACAAGAGTACCATCTCAAGCAAGACAAATCTATTGAATCTGTTGGAATGAGAATTTGAATAATACAATGCTTTTACTTTCCAGATAGACCAATTAAGCACAATTAAGGGCCATCCCAATCAATAACTGGCAGTCCTGACCAAAGACATTGACCTTCAGGCTGTTCTGTGTCCTACAATTATTTCTAAGACTCATTCACAGTTGCCTGTAAAATCCATCAGCGAGAGAAATTGTTTACCACTGTCATGTTGTGCCTTCCTGCAAAGCAGGCGCGGAAAGTGAGAAAAAATTAAAGGTCATTATTCATGCTGTCGCATCTGTAAATAACTCACTTCAATCACCTTTTTTTTTATTATTTCCACTGATGTAAGGTTGCAAGGTCTATGTGAGTAGTTTGTTAAACTGAGAGGAAGAGAAAAAAAAAATCAGGTCTATGAGGGTGACTCTAGTGGTCACTGTGTGGGGGAGGGGGGCTTTTTTAAAATTTTAAAGAGAGTTAATACACTATTACCAAAGTGCGACTCGCAAATGAGAAACTGGCTTCTACGAGCTTGGATACTATCGAACTGCAGCCATCCTTAAAACTCCTGGACCATAACATATTTTTTTATAAGAATTCTCACTTAATTTCTTGTCGCCCTCAGATCTTGCACAGAGCACATCACGCCCGCCTACTCCGACCAATCAGCTGGCCTCTCTTACACACCTGACAGGTGTAATGTTACCTCATACCTTAAAGCTCACCTCATCTACCTGTCTCGCACATATGAACTGTAAATTACCCTTGATCTCTATCTGGCAGGTGACACGTGTTGTTCCGTTGCTTCGGCTTGCTAATTGTAGCGTAGCAGGGTGCGCTAAAGGATCCCCCCGTAAAAGTGCAGACAGAATGATGGAGCACTTCTTGGTGTCAGGACCCACTCCATTTATCTCCCTGAAGCCTTTGTTTCCCCGGTTCTGTGTGAAATCTTCGGCGATTGCAGTGAACCTGTCGTGCCGCTCCATGTTGATGCAGTGTAATGTCCATAGGGTTTCTTTTCTGAATGCTCTCTCACACACGATTGATTTGATTAGTACGATATTTTTCTGCTTGATGGATAATAAATGGTCGTGTCAAACGGCTTGCATTGTTTAAACTTTAATGGAACGGTCCACCGCAATTCTGCTACCCACCAGCAGGGGGCGATCAACATAATGTAGGCCAATGGTACCTGTGGTTTCCTCACGGTCGGCCACAAGGATTACTAACTGGATGTGGCCTGCGGCTGCTAATTGCCACAACCAGAAGGTCGCACTGCCTTTCCTGATGCAGCTTAAAACAATCTGTATACTGTATATTTACTTGTATTTTCTGAATAAATCTCACTCCTCCAGGGGTACTTTCCTGCACCCTCATCTCCTGTGCCTTTTCCCGTGTCTCTAAAGTAATTAAATATTCATTTGAATTCATTTGAAAACGCGGGTGGCTCCATGATGCCCGCATAATGGTTTACCTTGATTGAGTGCGGTGATTTTCCCATGATGTCTCCCATGGTGTGCCTTGAGGCACTGGCTCTTTTCATCCCATTTTATCAAGTCTATCTATAGATTTTTTCTGACACCCTTGTCTTGTTTTTCCGAGCTACACGTCAACATTTTGTTAGGGAAAATTTGCCTGATTTGAGTGGTCGAGGGGCTCCCCCAAGGAAACTTGTTTGCTGCACTTTCCGAAGCGTCAGACAAAGGAAGGAACATCTCATTATCCCAGCCTCGCTGCGCTCGTGCCGTTCACTCTCCCGGTTACGTGCTGGCCACCCCTACTCTTACCTTACACTAGTCTTCACCACATGACACTGCTCTGCCTCAACTTGGAAAATGTTAAAAAAATATAGAGAGATTTTCTGTGTGGGCTCAAAAGATATCAAAATCTACACCCAACGTGCAAACTCTGTCAACAGGCAAAACATCCGAAGTTAGACTGCATCACATAAGCAGCCATTATTGTTTTAGCTACACCTTGCATACCACCACCCACGACACCCATCTTCACACTGTATTGCTTATCAGCTTGGCAGCCATCTCAGTCCAGGGCACATTTTCAATTGCTCATTTATTCAAAAGGAAACTTACTGGTGTGATTGAGGCCCCTGGGATTGGAGCCTGCATCCTACTGATAACAGCTTCAGCTACTGGCAGGGCTGCTCTTAGCATCTCCACTTTCTTTGAAGTTGCAGAAGACAGGGGGGCATTAGGTCCCCATCCTTTCTAAGGTATTTTCTGCTTCAGCAAAACCATGAAACACGCGGGTGGGGTCGGAAGAGACATTTAATAGTGTGTGTGTGTGTGTGTGTGTGTGTGTATTTGTGTGTGGTCCAGGTGTACATTACATTGTGGGGACATTTGGTCCCCACAATGTGATAAAAACTTGTTATTTTGATGTGTGTGTGTGTGTGTGTGAGTATGTTATGGAGTAGTGTGGGGCTTATAATTAGCAAAATCACTGTTTTGCCGAGTGCTAAAAGGTTTATAGCTCAATTTGAATTTTTTTAATGACAAAAAGGAGAAAAAATTATAAATACTGAGTAACAGATGCACGTAATAAATTGATAATAAGCTGTGGAAAAGGATCCCCTCTATAGAAGCGTTATATTTTAACTGGGGGGCCGAGCTTCCAGGGTGCGTTTGGACCAGTGCTGTGTGGGTGGAAACCACAGACACCTTCAGATGAGATCAGCGTCACGATGGTTGTTACTGTCTGCAGTAATTAAATAAAACTTTCACTAGACCTGGTACCTGTGGCCGAGAGCACAGGCAGTGAAGATGTACGCAAAACACTGTATATCTTACTGAAGGACTATGAAGGGAATGGATTGGTCCTATTGTATTACTTTTGACATAGAAGACCAAGGCCTAAGCTATCAAGGTGTGATCTTATTGAATCTTTCTACATGATTTCAGAAACAGAAGGCACATTGTAAGGGTTATTACGGTATCCATTCTCACAGTTTTGTCTTGGCAAACGTGTGGAATCACTCTATTAGTAGAACCAACAAAATTTAACCAAAACATGAATGAAATAGAAATCTCAGCCAAATTGGTAATATGATATATAGAGATATGAACAAGAAAGTTCCACAACAACGGTCCGTGCTGCAATAGGGGAACCACATCCTAACCTGCATATTTTTAGCCTAAAAGCACAGTGCATGGTTCATCCCTCCACTGTGAGCATTACTGCAATATCCACTCTCCATTATCAGTCAGGCCATGGACACGGTGCATCGAGTGTATTTAATTTATGAATTTTTAATCGATATTCTTTTAAGCTGTGCAAAAGGATTGACTCCTTGACTCAAAATTTTCAAGCCACTTGAAAATGTAATAAAAAGCAAAAATAAATTTCATATCCAGCCATGCATTCTGGTTTTATTAGTGGTTTTATCATTGGTAGAAATGTGTCATTCGTGGGATATTGTTGGTGGGAAGCAGACACAGTGCGACACCTGCCTGTGATCAGCTAGCAGGGCCTACTGTGTAAAATCGTTAATTAAGATATTGTGAAGTTAAATGTCACCGCGAGGTTAACCCTTGAGTGGCAGAGCACAGTGGCTGCTGTGAATAACACAGACCTCTGCCCATGAGTGGATGTGACAGGTGGAGCTCAAGACATGCTCCGCCCATAAGTGGATGTGACAGGTGGAGCCCAAGACATGTTCCGCCCATGAGTGGATGTGACAGGTGGAGCTCAAGATTTGCTCCGCCCATAAGTGGATGTGACAGGTGGAGCCCAAGACATGCTCCGCCCATGAGTGGATGTGACAGGCGGAGCTCAAGATTTGCTCCGCCCACTGCTCGCTGCCTGCTGGAGTTCCTGAATTATGCATAGGCTGCGGGAAGTTTGTACATAGTAATCATTTAAGTGCCTTGTAGCTTTTATTTCTCCATGCATAGCCAAAGTGTGAGTCACTTGTGATTCACTCAGTGTCACTCTGTGTGGTTTCTATGTGTCATTTATGTGTTCTTTGTCTATCATCTTCCTTATTATTCAGTCAGACTTTTTAATTTAATTCAATATTCTTTTTAACTCTTGAAGGCAGCACAGGTCCATGTTTTCAGTGCGCCTTCATTTATATAGCTTTTCTAAGCAGTACTTCCAGAGAAGCTCCTTATATGGAGAATCGCCATCATGCTGCAGCTGAAATGATGTGCTAGATGATGCAGTGAGACAGGAGCCAAGAAGCAGGATTTCTATGGTTTAGGGAAGCATAGATCATCACCAGGATATTGATTATGAGTAGAGGAGAAATTCAGAATTGTGGAGCAAAGCCGTGGATGATTCCCAGACTGTGAGTGACACGGAGAAAATGGGTGTGATCATCCTTCGACTGACGCAGCTTCAGATGATGAGTAGCAGACGTGCTGTTTGCTTCCACACCAGTAAAACTGTCTTGTGAAGCAACATGCATTTTCATTTCAGAATAGTAATGTGGGTATTTTTTTTTTGCGATTTAGCTGCTACATCAGGGACTGTTTTTATTTACCATCTTGCCTCATTCTTCCAGATTTCTCGCCATCTGTTCGGTTATAGAATAGGAGCCACCCTCCTGCAGGAGTTTATTAGACGAAGGCAGAGGTGAAACCCCCTCTTTTCTCTCTCTCAGACGCCTGGCCAGTGCTCTGATTCTCATTTCAGATGCCTGAAAGATCAGTGCTCCAAGCTACCTGCTGATAACGAGTCTGTGGTGAAAAAGTACTAAATATCATCTGTGAACAGGGGCAAGTCTAGGATTTGTATAAGGTCAGGGGATAAAAGAGAGGCATTTGTTCTGAGTGACAGGAGACGGAGCCAATCAGCTTTCAGCGTGGGCGAGTGCCTCTATGGCTCCACCCCTCTATACACCCCAGTCAGGTAAAATCAATAACCACGTTTTGTAAAAGATTTAGTTTTGTATTGAGTGTGCTGCGACGGCCCAACCACAAGGTTGTCTCTCTGTTTCTTTTCTTTTTATCCAGTA
This sequence comes from Hippopotamyrus pictus, assembly GCA_026781145.1. Classification (NCBI taxonomy): domain Eukaryota; kingdom Metazoa; phylum Chordata; class Actinopteri; order Osteoglossiformes; family Mormyridae; genus Hippopotamyrus; species Hippopotamyrus pictus. The sequence continues at coordinate 14,368,003 of JAODLC010000050.1, forward strand.
TATGTCTCTCTTATTTGTCTCTATTGTGCATATGAGAGAGTTAGTGCACCCGTGCTAGTGGATCCTAGCGCCGTGATGGGATAACGGCCTGAGGGGAGCCATACGAAGCTAATTACCGAGAACCCAAGAGCGGGTGGGAACATGCCGCCAGGCCACATCACGGATTATCCCGACCGACGTCGCTCCGGCAGGGGGAGGGCGAGAAAGCCAGAGGGAGAAAAAAAAAAACAAGTGTGAACAGAGCGCAGGGCCGAATGTGCTGACGGCGCTCGCCTGCGTCTCTGTGCTGACTGCTCTCGCCTGCGTCTCTGTGCTGACTGTGCTCGCCTGTGCCTCTGTGCTGACTGCGCTCGCCTGTGCCTCTGTGCTGACTGCGCTCGCCTGCGTCTCTGTGTCTTGACTGCTCTCACCTGCGTCTCTGTGCTGACTGCGCTCGCCTGCGTCTCTGTGCTGACTGCATTCGCCTGTGCCTCTGTGCTGACCTCGCTCACCTGCGTCTCTGTGCTGACTGCGCTCGCCTGCGTCTCTGTGCTGACTGCACTCGCCTGTGCCTCTGTGCTGACCTCGCTCACCTGCGTCTCTGTGCTGACCTCGCTCGCCTGCGCCTCTTCGCTTCCAGCCTCTCCCAGCTCCCTCTCAGCACCCTGCACGGCTTCTGTAGTCTCCACTGCATTAGGGCCGATGACGATCATAACATGCGATGCAGGTTATCGCGAGCAGTAAAAAAAGAAAAAAAAAAAGCTTTTTACTGCATTCGTAAAAGGCTATGGTGCATTATAACAGCGGTAGCTGGCGGGTAATTCCCGAGAAACTCCACGCTCAGCAGTAATACCTCCCAGGAGGATTGGATATAACTCTGAGTTAAGTGTCCATATCAGTATTCCACACTGATTGAAACTGGTGGATTCCTTCAAAAGAATATAGACTGTATTGAATGATACTGAGTATACAGAATATACTGTATTAAAAAAAAAGTTTATATGATCGGGCATTTTTGTGTTGTGCAATATTATTGTTGCTGAGGCAGAAATCAACAAACAAGAGACAATACAACATTAAGAAATGTATATTCCTCCATGTATTAAGCATAGACAAATACTTCATAAATCTGCCTGTCCGTGTCCCCTATATTTGGGAACAGAATATTTCAATCACATAATGTCCTCATGGATCTTGGATGAGGTTAATTGCACAAATTTGCCTTTTCAGTAGCGTGACAGCAACGTTTCTATTGATACTCCTCTGGGAGAATCATCAAGGCTTCCAGGATTGCCACAGTCTTGTGAAACTCATAGAAATAATGAACTCCAAAACCCAATGATGTATTTTAATGGAATTCAGAATCATAGTATAAAAACCTTTATATTAAAATAAATGAAACGTGTTTCAATGCACTGCACCATTCATGTGAGATTCCCCTGACCGGTCGCTCTTAAAATACAACTGAGGGTCCACTAGCTTTCAATTTGTTATCTTGTTCTGAGGGTAATTATGACACGGATATGGTTTTAGACTATTGAGTTTTTCCAAGAAAGTTATACCTTTAGTGGAATGTGCAAAGCAAATTGACATGACTAAAAATGAATAATGTTAAGCTGCGTAATGATTTGTCCTGTAGTTAAATTAAACGTTAAATGGGTCCATGCAGGGCTACCGGAGGCATCTATACAGTAATTTAAATCAATGGATCTTTTATATTAAGAAATATTGCTTTATAACTAATCAGTCCTACTGAAAATTGCTTTTTCTCACACATTACTTTTCTATATAAGCTCTAAGCAGCAAATTGTCATTTTCTTGACCTATTCACACTTCTCTGAAACCTGGAGGTTTGATTGCATTGTGAGTTTTACTTGATTACTCTTGACCTTTGTTCAATGATAGTACCCGTGTTTTTGCTAAGATAAAGGAGCGGTTTCCGAGTACATGGGACCGCAGTTCTCATATATAAAAGTCTGCAGTGCATACTGTAGATTTTGCAGTGCTGCTAGTGAACATTTTCACCAGGATGTCACCTTGTGGTTGCCATTTCATCATTCATATGATGGAGACATCGTTACCAGTGAATGTTGCTTCCATTATATAAAAAAGCAAACAACAAACAAATGGGTAGTTGAAAGACATAAATGGTTTGGTCCTTAATGAATCTTTAAAATATGTATGCATTTTGCTGGTATTGGTTTGGTAAAGGTATCCATCAGCATGCATCAGCACTGAAACTGCAAGCTGTGTGAAACTGCTTCGGCTAAAGGCTCCTGCTGATAAACCTAAAAGAAATAAATGAATAATAGCATTATGTACAGAGCCCCCCCCCCCCCAGCAGCTCATCATGGGGCTTCACTTAACCTGGGATTGAGGGAATCAGCCTGGAAGGTCCCAGTCCCGCATGGGGCTGGTAGGATTGGACAGAGAAGCGTCACAGTTCAATGACCTGGCCATCCTCTCTATCCTCGCTATCGAGCAAACCCTTGGGGTCTTCCTCAGCGCCCACGGCCGTCCAGCTTGCAACCGGGGCCACGGATGGAGGCGTCGCTTAGCGATTCGCTGATCTGTAATGTGGTCGGGGGTATTTGTCTGGGATTGAAATACCTCTGAAATGTCATCTGTCAGCTACCAAGCTGAATATCCGAGCGCAGTCTCTGTCGTTTCCCAGCTACATCTTAGGCACGTTTTATATACCAAAGGACTATTTGGATTACTTTATGTATGGATAATTTTATGTAAGTTACGTTGTTTTTTCATCAGAAAGGAGTTTTTATGTGCTGGGGGTTTAAGGCAGCAGCCGGTGTGATTAGCTTGGGCCGCCAGTCTACTCTCTCCAACCAGCCGACACGAGGGAATTGGGCTCAGAGAAGTCCTGGACAGAGGATGGCGGGCTGGTGTGCCAAATCTCTCCCCCTCTCTCACACCCCAGCAGTAATGGAATTATTTGCCCGATCCCAAAAAACGATTGCTTGGCTGTCTTGGGAGAGATGAGAAAGAGACAGCAGAGAAAAGCAGAGGTCATGGAGACCAACCAGAAGGTTGTAGGGCTTAGATCAAACTCTAAATGACAAACCTTATAACTGTTAGAAGGTCTGTGCTCATTATATTTCATTACTTTGAATAAAACGGAAACAATGGAGAGCAGGGTTTGAGCTGCACCGCACCGTCTGTATGACAGTACGCTGTGAAATACTTCTCACTTCTCTGGCACGAGTCCTATCTTCTCTGCGGGTGACTTGATTTTATACCTCATTTTCTTTTCTCATTATCCCAATAATTTGGAGGCAAATTACCAAACGTTTGACGGATCCGAATTGTCAGACCAATTGTTAGCTTCCGCAGCAATTATTTCAATAATGCATACATCTTCAAGCTCATTTGATCGTGCTGCTGCACCTTGTAAATGCGTCTGCACCTCGGCGTGTCGGTGGCCTTGTGCAGGTATGGGCCCCCCACAGTCTGCTTCCTGCGCTCCTATTTATTTCAATACACTTCATCTGAAGACCCTTCCCTTGGCTCAGTGCAAGGATTACAATTAATCAGAGTTAATAAATGGAAAGATTTATTTGAAATTCAAAATAAAACACCCGGTCCCCGGACAAATGAACGATACAGAAACACACCAGTGACCACGTTCTTTATTCATTTCAGTTACACGACTTTCTTATTCAAGACATTTTATTTATTTATCTGACATGGCGGACAATAAACCAGTAGTAACTCGGATGATGGAAAACCGCCTTGTTTATTATATACGTACGAAGGGTATACAGGGCAGATTTTTTGTCCCCTCTGAGTTGTTTCAAAACTGAAATAAATAGCCAGTGTCTGGATTCATAGCTAGGTAGCTGGTTAGCAGGACATGCTACTTCAGCACCTCCTGCATAAGCAACGTATTTATTTAATATTTAGTGTAATGACTGTTTGTGGTCAACAGGGGGCCCAAATCTCAGGGTCCCCAAGCAAATGCACAGTTTTAGTGGTGACAAACACTGAAGTTATGCACCTCTCAAAATCTAGGTAAATTCCTTCGTTTTTAAAAAATATACACTGACATTCTTCCAGAGGGAATCAATTAAAGCAGAGAAAAAACGCTAGTTAACGGAAGCTATACTAACAGAAATAAATCCCCACTATAAAGTGTTGACAGCCCTGGGGGGAGTCAGGAGTTCTACTCACGCCTGTAAACGCTCGGAGCCAACATGAATGCGATGTGGTACACTGTAGATGGCAGTGCGACACTGACAGCCAAAATGGGCAAATGGAGTATACTGGTGCTCTTGGCCCTGCAGACGACTCTAACAGCAGAGAAGGCTGGCATAATCCTTCTCGGCAGAAACAGAAAATGTCTCCTAAGAGAAAAAATAACTAAGACTAACATCCATGCTTTCCAAAAGTTACCATGAACTTTTATTTGAGTGTGTGTGCAGTCATTGATCATGTATCCAATTTGTAGTATATCAACACAATTCTCGTTCAGGCTCTCTTCCTACTGCTGTCCATCCCAGCATGGTCTAATGGGCCAAAATTGTAACTAATCTGAATTATCTGTCATGTCATTAGCTAATTGAAAGTAAATCGGGAAATCCACATTGCCCGTGTGCAATGTGTCTCAAGCAGAATCCTGAAAATAAAGTGGCGTCCACACCCTGTCATGGAAAACAGGGTCTACTTTCCCATATGTGCCACCAGGCCACTTCAGTATGAGTGAGTAAAATTATTTAAGCAACATCAGTAACACTTTACTTGAGGGGGCATAAAAATCACAAACAATTCTATTATCTACTTGAGAAAAAAGATGCATCATGATTGATTAATGATGAACAAACATGAGATCAGCATTTCACTTGTGTTATTCCTGATTTGTTCCTTTATTTGTTCCTTTAGTAGCTGACAAAGGTTTACAGAATTAACAGGTACAGTAACAAATATAGTAAGTGCTAATGATGAACGTACATGAGATCAGTATGTAACACTGCAAGACAGTTTGCGGTTAATTAATATATAAGTAATAGTGTAATACTACATCATTTGTGCCCTCTCAAGTAAAGTGTTACCGCAACATCTCACTTCATAGCCTTCACAACGTTTTTATTGTATTTTCCTCAGTGTGAAGCACCATTCTCACGCTTCTGATCCCCTGCATTATATCTCCACAAGCCACAGCCATTTTGAGAGCATTCGAGTCTGAATCAGAAGCATGAGAATTACAATCACCTTTATTAGTTTATCTTCATGCATATTTGACACGCCGAGCATCGCTGCAATGTTCAGGCACGGCATTGTGAATGTGTGACACTTATAACGCATATCATGGCAGTGAGAAAACAGCCCTGGGTGAGGATGATGTCTGATGCACCTTCTCTTTCAGGGTCCATAGCTATGCTGACTTGTTGAAGGCTGCTTGAGGTCCACCTCCCACAGGCTCGCTCGCTTCGTACAGAGATTCCAGCTATGGTCAGCTGCCTGGCGTGAGATTTTCTATTTGAGACAAGTCTGCACACACATTTACATGTATGTGACAGTTTTATTACCTTGTAAAGAGTCTGTAGGGTTTGCAAACTACCCCAATGCTTCTGATGTAGCTAATTTTAGGGAAATAATATAGTTTTGCCATAAGATTTCTTGCGTGAGCATGTGAGTCAGAAAGTGTGAGTGTCACGCCAGATTTTACTTTGGATAAAGCACTAGCAAAGCAGCTAAATGTAAATGTGTTGTCAGTCTGGTCTGACCTCTTGTTTGTTAAATGAGCCCCTGTAAATAAACATACTCTCCAAGACTGCAGCACAACAGCAGGGGTGAGAAGTTTAAACAAAACAAGAAATGGTTAATTGAGTTTTTGAAAGAGACATTGATTAAAACGTTGAGGGTTCCAAGTGTTAGCGCACTGTAAATCACGCATGCTTAATGATTAATCAATCAGTCAGTAAGTAGTTTTATTGCCCCTGCACTTAAGTAGCTCCCATGCAGGAAGTCTCACGAGATTTACAGCATATGTGCTTATCCACCGTGAGACAGTGCTGCAGGGAGGAATTTTAAGGGCAGGAATGCCCCTTGGCAATAGACAGAACTAATGGTTTGTGGTCAAGTTTGGGTGTGTGTGTGTGTGTGATTATGTATATCCTCCTGTGACCCCAGCCATTCATTCATGTCCATTGTAGTGGACATTACATTTTATTTTTGCATCTATCTTTTCACTGATGTTAGGAAACATATTTATTCCTGTTGTACACTAAAGAGGACATG
>JAODLC010000050.1:14374246-14392550 GCA_026781145.1 Hippopotamyrus pictus
TATTCCTGTTGTACACTAAAGAGGACATGCTGTGAAATTAAAAATAAAAATAAATTTGAAAAAAATCTAAATTGTAATTATTTCCTCCAAAGACAAATAACCTAAAATTGAAGGACACTTTTTTCCTTGAGTCTCAGGAAGATATACTCTATGACATTGTGGGGACCAAATGTCCCCACGATCTCATACAAACCTGTTATTTTGATGTTGTGGGGAACACCTTTACGCCCAACAAGGGGAAACTCAGTTTTATAAAAAGAAATTTAATACATTTTATAGAGATTCCCCACAAAGATATATAAAAATGTGTGTGCATGTATGTTTAGAATTAATTTTCTCAAGTTTATATAGCTAAATGTAATTGTGCTTGTTTTAACCCATTTTGTTATTTAACCTGTCTATGTTTAATAGCTTAATTTAAACCAGCCTCAATGTTATTTTTCAGCCTGGGGTTTATATCTTTCATTTATTATGACCATGTGTTTTAATAAAAGTATAATAAAGAGAAAATATATATTCATTGGCATAATTTTGTTTAGTTTTGTTTGTAATTTATAAGTAGATGCGGGTATCACAGTGTGCCTTTAGTGAAGGCAAACAAATATCTCAGAGTACAGTGTTTCGGTTAGAACCAGCAAAATTAAAAGTTCATAAATCCTTTTCTTGGATCTACAGCTGTCAGTTTTCCTCCTGCAGTAAGGTGAACAAATACAGGGCTCTTCGAATCGGTGAGTCGTGTGTCTTTGATCTGAAAGCAAAACAAAAGGGATTGTGCTCTTTTTTTAAGCCGTGGAAACAGCACCATGCCTGATGTGTCCAGCCAGTTAAAACACAGATCAGAAGAAACTGCACCATGTCCCGGCAGTTAGGGGAAAAACAAGCTTGTGCTTGATTGGACCGTTGCAGCTGTTGCTGTGTGGAGCCCAGTGGTCACGGTCTCACTGCCTGTCTCTGTGGGTAATGGTCCAGTGTCCTCTGTACAATGATAATGATTTTGGACTCTGCAAGGAGGATAAACACTAACCCATAATTATTGGTGCTATTTATCATTCATTTTCTGTCCTTGATATGCATGTGCTACTTGCTTTGCGTGTAAATAATACTATGCCTAGTTAGTAATCGCCTTGCAGGTCTGTGTTACTGGTATTTGAATCAGGTACATGTTGCTGGTATATGAATCAGGTATAAGTTACTGATATATGAATCTGGTATATGTTACTGGTATAGGAATCAGGTACATGTTACTGGTATAGGAATCAGGTACATGTTACTGGTACAGGAATCAGGTATATATTACTGGAAAATGAATCAGGTGTATGTTACTGGTAGAGGAATCAGGTACATGTTACTGATATAGGAACTGAGTATTACTGAATTACTGTCCATGACATTTATTGTGTTTATTTGTCTCATGCTATTTATTGTTATTGTATATATTTACTATTTTTGCACACCTCCAAATGCACTACTCATTGCTGCTGTTGTGAGACGCGCACACAAGTTTTTCACTCGTCTGCATTCTTCCAAGTGTCAAACGATGTAACAAATAAGGTGATTTGATTTGATTATTGTGCCTTCACTTGCATACTGCAATACATTGCAAGAGGTTGCTTGGAGGAGCTGCCTGACCCATCGCCCCTGCCTGATTTTCTCAGGCCATAGAGAGCGTGAAGTTACCACTATTGAAGTCTGAAGTCTAGCTTGACAGTGAGTGTCTAGTCTTAATTCCCCCGCCCATGATGATGCGTTGGTCCACAAGGAGTGCCGCTCTGCAAATGTTTGTGACCCAGTTTGCGAGTTAAGAACTACCTTTTTCCTCTATGCGAGGCATTTTATCTGTTAACTAGGATCCTTAAAACAATAATGGCCCTATAGGTCAAAATTGTCTAAACACTGCATATGTTCATGCCTTTAAAAAAAGCCAGTATAATTTTTTAATTTGGCCCAAGAATATTGCAAAAATAATGCATTTTTGAGAATACCTGGGCCCTTAAAACAATTGATCGCGGCATTGGAATGAAAGTAGCACTGATGATAGAAATTGCATCCCTTTCACATACATGTCTGTTATGTATTTGTGGTACCAGGCCACAATGGGAGAGACCAAGCAGACGCTTCTCCCAAGGAAGTATAGACAGAACAAATGAATAATTAAACCCTTTACATGTTGGGACTGCAGTGCTGTCTACTGCCACTAATTATTTAACACGAACTGTAGACCAAGAGTGGCACCTGATGAATAGGCATCCAGAGCTTGGGGCTGCTGTGATTTTGGGTTATTATTTTTTGACTTTTCATATTAAGTAGGGCAGAGGTTTAGGGATTACGTGGCCGGGGAATCCTCAACGGGGCTTTACTTCGCGGGAATTTCACTTTCACCAGCACACGGATGGACATGACATTAAGTGGCACAGGTGACCCAACACACGCAGTTTAATCACTCAACGTGGGATCATCATTTAATAGCCATTAATAAGCATTAACGAATAGGGAATTTTCACCAAAACATACATAGTACCGATTACCAATTTATTTGTCAAATATTAATATTTCATTTTTGGTTTTAAGCAGTTTGACTAATTAGATTTTTTTTTCAGGAATCAGATTTGCCGTGTACCAGAGGGAGCGAGAGATCCTCCTGCAGGCATCCCATGAGGTTTGGGATCTTAACAGGCTGCTTCACTTCAGCTTGTAAACATTAAACATTCCGCCTCTCCTAGACTCCGTGTTGTGATGTGGTTATTGTCTGTGGCTACAGTGCCCCTTAGTGGTTGAAGGCAGCCTGGCAATGAAAAAGGCAGCTTTCTTTCTGGAATCCCATCAACTGGTACACATAATCAGAGAAATCACAAAATAGTCAATGTTCTTTTTTTTATTATTAAGTACAGTATGACTAGATATAAAATGCAATTTGACTTCTCTCTGACAATATTTAATAAGGTCATTGCTTGACATCTTAAAAGAATTTGATTTTCTTTTTTTCTGAATTACGTTCAGTTTCATGCCATATAAGCTTTGTAAATCTCTTTGGATAAAAGACATTTTAGATAAGACCACAAAATAAATGAACAGGGCTAATAATAATAACGTAATACCACCTCTGTTTGATAAGAGATGATGTTGTTAGAACTGCTTGCAAGCCAACAGAGGCAATAACACCCAGGCAAACACAGAATTAAATTGCGGCGTGTTTGTCTGGAATGTTCCCACTGTCTGCGTCCTTTAACAGACGCTGAGGCTGTGTGTTTGTCACCCCTGCACCTGCCTTCTAGTACCTTCTCTAGTGCATCAATAAAGTCCTAATGAAACACAGCATGGAGGCTCTGTGCAGGGTTGCGGAAGTCATAATGTATTAGAAAGTGCGTTTACACACAAGCCCTTCCTGTGCCTCTAGGAAATGCTTGTCCTATGTCACTTTTGGTTTATGAATTCTGCAAAGCTTTATTGATTATTGAATACTGGGAGGACTGGGGAATATGTTTACCATCTGTCAAGCTTTCCATACTACATACTACCATGGGACATAGTTGCTTGACTAATCTGGAGACTAAAGATTGGTTCCTTCGAAGCAGGTTGGATGATGCTAGAACTGCTCATTGGTTGATTCGGGTTACAGTTAATCTGTGGTTGCTTTTTTGTATACGTGCCTGGCCTGCTGGTTACCCTTAAGCATCATACACAGTATGTCATCACCAACCTGTGTTTTTTATTCTAATTAGGGATAATAGTGTGGATACCCAGAGACCTCAATCACTGAAAGTTTCAAGAATTATTTATTTCCTTACGGTAGAAACTGAAAATATACCATGCAAATTTTCAGAGACAAGTCTATCTATTAAACAGTCCTACAGCTACAGTACATGAAATCGCTATAACAAAAGAGTGGTTTTTCCTAACAAAAAGGTTATAGGTGCTCAGGGACAATGACAGACCATGTAGTAAAAAAACACACATAGCAAGTAATTTACAGTCAAGTCGAGGAATAACATAGATTCAGTGGAGGAGTTTCTACAATCAGCAGTGAATGGTGCCATTTCTGTCCACTGCTCCTCACTGCCCTGTAAAATTTTCTTTGTTCATCCCACAATGGTTCAGTCATTGTAAACGTATCAGCTGTAGACCATATAGGATTAACAAAAATAATATCAATGTAACGAGAGGCTTGACTCACACAGCTGCATGGCAGCGCTAGTTAAGAACTGGCATGGACGCTACTGAGCTCTCTTCAGTTTCTGACATCATCAGGCTCCTCCTGTTTTTGCATCATCAGCTCATCATCACAATGGGTTTCAGAACTTTGCTGGGCGCACCATCATGGTCGTAGCCCGAGCCATCAAGTTCAGGCCTTTCCAGTAGTACCACTTGATCCCGTTGAAGCGGAGAACATTGGACCTGCCGCCGTAATAGATGCCATTGAGGTTGGAGGGTCCGCAGGCATCAAACCACCATCCTTAAGTCATTGAAGGTCAAGGAGAAAAGACACATCAACGTGAGAGAAATTATGCTAAATTACTGAGGATTTTTATGCAAAATAATCCAATCAGGCTACATGTTATACAGTCTACAGAAAAAAATATATAGCTATGATCTAAAACATAAGGCTTTAAACTGTTGTTTCTGCGTTAGAGTATCATAAGGAGCCATTGTTACTGTTGACTTTGTGAGATGACTTAGGTCATCTGAAAGGATTTAAGGAGTCTAATGAGTGCTGCCCGACCGCCCTGGAGCAGCCGTTACCTCCTGACGCCATCTGCGCACACTTGCAGCTACAGCGGTCATTGTCGCGGTCCTTGGTGCTGAACGGAGTGCCGGAGGGGGCCAGACTGCTGCTCCGGCCTGCTGTGCCGCTGAATCCCCGGGAGTGCAGGCTGGAAGGTCAGGACTCACAGCCGTTAACCCACTATTGCAGTGTTTCCCAAGCCGGTCCTCGGGGACCCACAGCCTGACCACCATTTCACTCCATTTTTGCTCCCTCCCAGAAAAAATGTGGATAGTCTGTGGGTCCCCGAGGTCCAGATTGGGAAACACTGTACTGTTGGATGAATTGTGCATTTTGCAAGAGGTACTGTATCATATCAGATGCATTGAGTTACACTACTTACAGTTCAACAGCTAGATACCTGTCCTAGGGCAATCAACGTTAAGTACCTCACCCAAGAGTATTATAATAGGGCTTCTGTTAAGACTTCAACTGGCCACAGGTTTAAGTCTAGAACCAGCACACTAGCGGCTGACTGCCAAGCTGATGAATTATTAAATAACACTTTACTTGAGGGGGCACAAATAATAATTAAGCTATTATTTATGTTTTAATTGACGACAAACTAAGTGTTAGTTACATACTGATCTCATGTTTATTCATCATTAATGAATTGTGACATATGTTTTACCTCAAATAGTTACTATATTTGCTACTGTATCTGTTAATTCTGTAAACCTTTGTGAACTACTGAAGGAACAAGTCATGAATAACACAAGTGTAATACTGATGTTTTTTCATTATTAATGAATGATGATGCATCTTATATCCCAAGTAGAATCTATATTTGTTCATGATTTGTACTTCAGTAGTGAGTGAATACTAAGTATTTGTGTCCTCCCCCCCCAATAAAGTGCTACCACTTTTATTTATAAAAAAAACTGCCATCATTTCTTTTAACTTCCCACTTCTCATCAGTGGAGCGTACCAAAAACATCACTTTGGGTGGGAGAGTCAGGGTCAAAAGTGCATGACATTAAACAGTCACTGAGTAATTGATGTCACCTGTTAATCAAAGCAAAATGTTTCTTGTACAAATTTATAGAGCGTTTTACTGGAATCAAACAAGTATAAATTATAGTTTTTTCACGCATTCTGCTTTAACTAATTCCCAGGTGCTGAGCTCTCGGGTATATTTTAACAGTAATTATATTTTATTATAACTGATGTGATTGCATCCTAATGCAATGCTTGGACCTTAAGCTTGTGAAAAGTGGGACCACACACACACATTTGAGACCCAGGCGAGACATTTTGGCTGCAAAGCAGCTGCCAGCTCCTCACCCCCAGAGTCATCCGGCTGGCCTCCGGTACGGGCTCAGCCCTGGAGCGCGGAGCAGGCCAGTAAAATCCCCACATATGGGCCGTAACAAAAAACAGTCAGGTGATGTCAGGTGCTGGTGCGACGCCCAATCAGTCTGCAGTTAGGATACCACACACTGTTTCACTTCATCTACCAGCATGGAGGCCCTCAAAAAAGCACTTTTCAATGGCAACCGTTTGATTTTCCTCAACTTTGGGTTCCAATATCTAAGGTGAGCAAGCAAAGTAAGAATTTCATTACATGGTTCTAACATGTACAGGTTTTTACTGTGTATATGGCAATAAACTTCTTGAATCTAACTTTGAAATTTCTGGTTTGGGTACAAGTGCATAGTGAGCCTTCCTGGTAGCGATTTGTTCCGATATTGTTACTGTTGTAGAAATGGATTTGTTTGGCAACACAAAGTTGACATATTTCAGACCAACGTGGCATCTGCTGTTTGTGGGACTGTTCAGATGCTCATGAATTTTATATTGTCAGAGAGTCATAAGAGTTTGGGACAGAAATGCAAGTAATCAGTAATCAGGGTAATTAGCTGTAATGTAGCTAATTCAACAAAGTACCAGACTTGGGTCTTTTAACATTTTTGCTATGATCTATTTCACTTAAACATGTATTGTAAAGCACTAATCTCAAGGGCTGATTTTACAGAAATGTATTCATGTTTTACAAAAGATCAGCTATCTTTCCATTTCTTTAAGAAATAGACTTTCAGAAGGGAATTTCAGTTCAATCAATGATATATAAATTATGATGTTAATGCAAGAACCATGTTCATTCTGCCCCTAATAACTGATTGCTCCTTCTTCTATGCCAGCACTATTGCCAATCTTAGCGACATCATTTTTAATTTAATGGGGGACCGGTTACTGTAGCTTGGACTGCACTAGGCACGCACTAGGTTCACACACTCACATGCTTGCCTCTAAGCGATTGCACCTGAGTGTGGTCTAGTTAGCCCCAATATAATTCAGCCGGTTAATGACAGACTCACGGAGCCTGCAAAGAATGGGATTTAAAAGCACAGACACACAGGTTTGAATTTTGAAGTTTTTGGCTTTGAATTCACGCACTCCCTTCAAAATCACCCCAGAGCCATTCAGCCCATGGTGGGTCACACGGTCACATATACACACGCTCCTCAACTTATGATGGGGTTATGTTGCAATGAATGCACTGTAAGTTGAAAATATCGTAAATCGAATATGAATAATATGGTGAATCAGCAAATAACTTCTGTCACTGAATAAGTAAATGTTTCGTTAAACTGAAAAAAGACCATTGTGGATACACTGTTAAGCACTGTAGAAGGTACTTATGATGGCAATAGCTATAGAGACCAGAAGCATAGCTGGGTGGATTCTGTCATCACCCGTATTCAGTAGACGACATCATACAGCATATCGCTAGCCTGGCACCAGATCAAAATCCTTGTCATGTATGATGACTACTGAATGTCCATCTCTGTCACATCACGGTAAAATCTAAATATCATAAAATGAGGAGCATTTATATATTTTTGTTTTTAATTTCATTTATTTTTGTAGCACATCCAAAGCTACGTGTTTTTATAGAAGATCCAAAGCCACATACAATGAAAGTAGGATCATGAAGTTCCTGTAGCAGTTGGGCTTAAGGGCCTTGTACAAGGTGATATCAGCCTGCTGAACTCAGGATTTGAACTGGTAACCTTCTAATCATGGGTACAGTTTTCTAACTTGGTGAGCCTTAAACCGCCCATTATGTTTTGCACAATTCATATCTGCTGATACTCCTCTGACTGGTATTTGGTTCTATAACTGAACAAACGTGTGGTTTCTGTTTGAGGCAGATGGTTGAAATGGTCGCGGGTACCTGTAGTTATGTTCCTCTTCGTCGATGTAGAAATGGTCATACTGTGAATAGGCTTCGTTGCCCTCTCTGTCTGTGACCTGTACCTGCAGAACGTAGTGCTGGCCCGCCGTCAGCCAGTGAATGAAGTCATTGCCCAGCCAGTACTCCCCAGAGGGCTCACCAAAACCCTGATGCACAGAAAGTAAGAGAGGAGGGTCAAACAGGGCAACCAGGTCTGAAATTTAACTCCAGTTTAAGGCTGCTGGCTGTTTATTGGTAATGTCTGAGTAGGACTTATTCTGGAGGAGAGTCAGACTTGATGAAAAGTCATGTGAAGGGAGGTCCAGCGAGACCATCCAGTTGGATAAACAAGTCGTGTTTTTCTAAGGAAATCCATTGGGTGGATCAGCTTTTAGTGATGGCAGTGGTTGTTTTGTTTGACTGGTGCTTTATGTATCCAAAGACCCATGCTGCCCTCCTAAACGCAGTCCAGTCCCAGGCATCTGCGACGTGGCCCTTTGTGCCGTGGCATGTTTTCAGAGGAGCTCTCAGAACTTCTTCTTCTTGTCTGCAGTCAGAAGCCCATCATCAACATTCCACCAGCTAAGAGGCTGACGGCTTGGCTTGGAATCCTCCAAGATCAGTGTTTCTTAAGTTTTAGGTGGGAGGACCGTTTTCAGTGTCCTCCCCCACATCCCACACATACAGTATACTCTGGTCAAGAACATTTTGTGACTTCATGACCAAGGAAAAATGTGGATCCTGATACCATACCAGATGAAGCCCACTGCCACACATCATATGAGCTAGACCTTCCAAACCCCTAAGAACCAGTTATTAGACCAAAAAATAACAAGAAAAACTATATATGTGCCAGGTCTAGAGGTACAATGAAATGATACGGTGAACGAATTTAAACTCCTAAGAGGTGAACTGAAATACCACTGCTATTAATAAATACTATTACAATTTCTAAAAAGTAGGTTTGCACAAACAAACAAACTCTTTTCTTCTGGAAACAGTTGTCCTTCTTCTGCCTTTGCCTGACAGCCTATAACAGGGGTCTTCAACTCTGGACCTCGATTCCAAATCCAGGCCGTGTTTTTAGTTCTCCCAGGTAGCTGTTTAATAATTACTGATTCTGATTGGTCAGAGGCTTCACACCTGACTGATAGGGAAAGGAAGGCTGGAAAACCAGCAGTGCTCGGACCTCGAGGACCGTTAGTTGAATAACCCTGGCCTATAAGCTATACACAGCCGACACAAAGTTGCGCAACATTAAACAGGCTGAGTGCCACCATACATTTTTCAGAGAGGGTGAACGCACTAAATGCGCCACTGAGCCTCCTGACGTAAACTTCAACCTTCGACTGAAAGCCCCGCAGCTGTGGATATAATATATAACCGTGGCCAAAGGTTTGAGAATGACACAAATATTAATTTTCACAAAGTCTGCTGCCTCGGTTTTTATGATGGCAATTTGCATATACTCCAGAATGTTATGAAGAGTGATCAGATGAATTACAATTGATTGCAAAGTCCCTCTTTGTCATGAAAGTGAACTTAATCCCAAAAAACCTATTTCCACTGCATTTCAGCCCTGTCACAAATGCAACTGCTGACAACCTTTCAGTGATTCTCTCGTTAACACAGGTGAAAGTGTTGACGAGGACAAGGCTGGAGATCACTATGTCATGCTGATTGAGTTAGAATAGCAGACTGGATGCTTTAAAATGAGGGTGGTGCTTGAAATCATTGTTCTTCCTCTGTGAACTATGGTTACCTGCAAGGAAACACATGCAGTCATTATTGCTTTTCACAAAAAGGTCTTCACAGGCAAGGATATGTCTGCTAGTAAGATTGCACCTAAATCAATCATTTATCGGATCATCAAGAGCTTCTAGGAGAGAGGTCCAATTGTTGTGAAGAAAGCTTCAGGGTGCCCAAGAAAGTCCAGCAAGTACCAGGACTGTTTCCTAAAGTTGATTCAGCTGTGGGATCTGGGCACCACCAGTGCAGAGCTTGCTCAGGAATGGCAGCAGGCAGGTAAGAGTGTACTGTATCTACACGCACAGTGAAGTGAAGATTTTTGGAGGATGGCCTGGTGTCAAGAAGGATAGCATAGAAGCCACTTCTTTCCAAGAAAAACATCAGGGACAGACTGATATTCTGCAAAAGGTACAGGGATTGTACTGCTGAGGACTGGGGTAAAGTCATTTTCTCAGATGAATCCCATTTCTGATTGTTTGGGCATCCAGAAAAAAAGATTGTCCAGAGAAGAAAAGGTGAGCACTACCATCAATACCACACCCACCACACAACAGAACACCTCAGGATCTCTGCTGGTGACCCCCTGGCCAACACGTGGTCTAGTCCCACCTTCCAGATGTGCCCATCTATCTACTGCAACCAGGTGTTACATGGGTGTCCCCTTGGCCTGGTCAAGCCGCTCGGGTCCTCAGCAATGAGGAACCTGCGAGCCGGATCACCCTCAGAGAAACGTGCTGTATGGCCTTAGTGCCATAACTGATGCTCTCTCACAATGTAGGTAATGTGCCTCATTCAGGACTCCCTGTGCAGCTGCTTGTTGGACACAAAGTCAAACCAGTGGTACCCAGGAATTCTCCTAAGAGCCACAATACCAAAGGAGTCCAGTCTTCATTTCAGGTCACTGGATAGAGTCCTTGTCTTGCAACCATGTAGCAAAACAGGGAGCATCAGGAGTCTAAAGACTTTGATCTTATTCCTCTGGCAAAGATATTGGGAGTGGCACAGACCCCTTTCAAGCGACCTCATAACCCCCCTTGCTCTCCCAATCTGTCTACTGGCATAGGAAGAGTCACCAAAGGCATACATGTTGCTGCTAAGGTAAGCAAACCTCTCAATATGGTAGACAATCTCTCCACAGACAGACACACTGCTGATGGCTGTGCCCAAGAAGTCATTAAAGGTCTGGATCTTGGCTTTAATCCTGGACACTCACAAACCTAGATACTCCTCGCTCAGTCTCTTGAGAACCTCGATCGGAGTCTCTATTGACTCCATGAAGAAAAAGTCAAGATCAGTAAATCTTTTTTCACTAACAGATGCCCTACAGCTGCTGGACCTCATGACCTTGCCCAACACCTAGTCCATGCAAGCATTGAACAGAGTAGGAGCAACAACACACCTCTAGCAAACCCCAGAATCAACTGAGAAGAACGCAGAGGTTCTCCCTCCACTCTGCACAGCACTCACAGTATCAGTGTACAGGCTGGCCATGACATCCAGCAACTTCTGGGGATCCCACGAAGTCTCAGGATGTCCCACAGGGCAACTCGATCAACTGAGTCAAACGCTTTACAAAAATCGACAAAGACTGCAAAGAAACTCTGCTGATATTCGCATTTGCGCCCAATGAGAACCCTCCGTGCAAGGATATAGTTGATGGTAGACTTCTTAGGTGTAAAACCAGACTGCTCCAGTCACTGACAGGCAAGCAAGTGATCACGGATCCTGTTAAGGATGACCCTAGCAAGGACCTTACCCACCACTGAAAGCAGTGTTATCCCCCTGTAGTTGCTACAATCCAGGTGGTCACCCTTCCCTTTCCAGATAGGGACTACAAGTCCCGTTTTCCAGTCAGTAGGGATGACGCCTGACTCCCAAATGAAAGCAAAGATTTCCTGCAATGCCAGGAGGACAGCCTTACCACCAGTGGCAAAGTTCACCCAGGATACCACAGATCCCTGCGGCCTTCCCTACCCCAGCGAATTCACCAGCCATGCAATCTCAGTGAGATTGGGTGGTTCACAACTACTTGGAGGATAAGCCTCAAGAACTGTGGACCCAGAGATGTCCAACATCCTAGCTGGAAGATCGGCTTTAAATAGCTCCTCAAAGTAGCCAGCCCAGTGGGTCATAATTGTAGTGTCATCTGTAAGGACCATTATGTCACTTGCCTTGACTGTAACCCTCTGTGGAACAGTTTTGGATGTGCATAATGCTTCTATTCCTCTGTAAGCAGCAGAATGTGGGTCACTAGATCATAGATGATGCATCATTTAGTCACAGCATCCTCTAACAAATGCCTCATTTGCCCTCAGAGCCCTCTCAGCCGTACTTCACCCAGTACAGAATGGAGTTGCTATCAAGTCATGCACTCTGACTCCTAGGTGCACTGTGACACGAAGCACTTGCTTTTGGAAAGACCGGCAACACCAACACAACCCTCAGAGACCGTCAGGGTTTTGTCATAGAAGGTCCCCCACAACACATTAGCATCAGCAGTCACACTCTGCAAGTTCCTCACACAAACTGCTTGGAAACTAATTAGTAATAACCTGATCTTGGAGTCTGGCCAGGTTCAGCCTCATTCTCCAAGTAGGTGGTAGCCTACTGGACCTAAGCTGAATCATTGGAGTATGCAAGGGCCAGTAAAAGCAGTATAAGAGCATTCAAAGACCATTCAGGTTAGTAAAGGAATTGATGGAATAAATGGGTCTTAATGCATTTCTTGAAGTTATTGATGGTGCCTGATTACTGGACATGGTTTGACAGCTCATTATACCACCGGAGAACTACAGAAGAGAATTGTTTGGAGTGGTATTTCTCATGTGGCAAAGGGAGCTCCAAGTGGCAATAGATTGCTTACTGTCCCACCCTCTGGAAATGGCCATCCATCTGCCGCAGCCAGGTGTTACGTGGGTGTCCCCTTAGCCTGGTCCAGCTACTTGGGTCCTCAGCAAAGAGGATCCTGTGAGCTGGATCACCCTCGGAAACGGGCCACATGACTGTAGTGCTGTATCTGATGCCACCCGCCCTGACTTCCCAGTTCCCGGTATAGAGAGAGTGGAGTTGCCACCAATTCGTGTGCTGCGACTTCTCTCAGTAATATCCAGGGTGCCCTGCAAGTTGAAACACCTCCTTCTTGGAACACTGGCAACACCAACACAACCCTCGGCAACCTTCAGGGTCTTATCACGGAAGGTCTCCCACATCATATTACTGTAGAGTCAGCAGTCGCACCCAAGTCACACAAACTGCAATGGAAATTCATCAGAAACAGCCTGATCTTGGAGTCTGGCTAAGTCCAGCCTCAAACTCCTAGTAGGTGATAGCCTACTGGATCTAAGTTGAATCTTCTGAGTAAAAACAAGAAGTCTGTATTCAGAATTCACAAACTCGGCACGTCTGTAGACACTGCAGTTCTGCAGGAGCTAGCGTCTTCCCTCGAGGATGTGATCACTCTCCTTTGCCGTACCACCAGTATTGGAGTACGAAGTCCAACGATGCGGCTCAGGGCATTGGAACCAGGATCAAGCAACTCACAGGCTCTGACCAAAGTCAAGGAACATGGAGCCACTTACACTCCGGTCTCCAGACCCTTGGGGACTGATACAATTCTCATAGCCAGCCCTCTCAGTGACAGTGGTCGCACTGAAGTCACTCATGACCAGAGGAATGTCACCTCACGGGCACCCTTCAACCACTGAGCAAAGTTGTTACTAAAATGTCACCCTCAACAAGACATCACTCACCTTGGTAGGAGCATACACTGAGACAACAGACAAGACACACAAGGAGTGCCTTAGCCTGAGCCACTTGTTGAAAGGAGTGACATCAGGCATTATCGGAAGGAGCCGATCCGCTACAGTAACAGCTACTCCGTGAGTATGGCAGCCATCAGACCAACCAGACCAAAAGTAGGTATGCCCACCTACAGAGATCTAGCTACTCCCCGGTCTGTGTACCTCGGAGAATGCTGCCACTGAAACACCGAACTTGCGAAGCAAGATGTTCCATGTGCCTACCCAGATGGGTTGCCTCAAACTGGGACCCAAGTGCTGTCTTGGAGCAGGCAATGCCTCAGCACCACTCCAGCCCCGATCCCCAACAGGCTTGACCCTGTTGGCTCTCTAACAATTTCGACTCTCTGGGGATGGGGCTCCCGAAGACTTTCCCCCATCCCCTTCATGGTGCATTGAGCCTTCCTGTGGACGGCTGCAACAGAGCTACTCCCGCGGAGAGCAGAAGGGTATCATGCTTGTTTGAATCAAGTTGTTTTACGTTGGCTAGACTGCCAATCCCGCCACCAACCCCCAAAGGAATTGTTTCCCTGCAAGTTGGAGGACCACTTGCAGGGCCGGATGCAGTTTATCGTCATATCCAGGACATGATGGACTCTGAAGGAGACGAAATATTTTAGTATTTAGTATTTTAGTACAAATATAAATCACTTGCTTACATAACAAACGCTTATATACAGTATTATTATCTTATTTCTGTCATGTATTTGCATGCTACTGTCCCTGTTTTCATTGTTGTTACAACAATTCTGGTTTGAACGCACATAAGTGAATGTGTTTTATAGGTATATTGCGGAACGATTTGGTTCAAGGTCAATTAATTTGCTGCTAATTTGCAAAGAAGGTCCGTTACTTCTGGGAGAACCAGTTTCCTTGCAAAGAAAGATGGAGAAGTTTGGGTGTACTGATTGCATATTTGTTTACACTTTTATCAATGGTCTTTGCACTTTTCCTAACTTGCCCAAACGTATGCATGCTGAATATATTTATTGTTCCACTCCCCATTTTACACTGCCCAATCTCTTATTGCACTATTTATACTGTTATGTCCTACTGTTCTCCATGCACCTGTTCTCTCCTCTGTAACTGTGGCATGAGAATTTCACTTTCACTTAGTTTTATGATGCATGTAAATAAAGTGATCGTGATTTATGAGATTTCTCACTGACCCGTATTTAAAGGCACAATATGAAACAAACCTCCAGCTGGCACCCAGAATGACATGGTCATTATTGGGTTTGTCAGTACTCGCTGCTTTATTATTCAAGCTCCAGATAATTTTCACTCAAATGGAACAACAGACTGACTTTTAAGGCACGGCAAATTCTTGCTATTTTGTTTACTTGAGCCGCTTTGTCTCTCTCTCATTTCCAAAGATAAATTACCGTGCAAAATTGAATATTTCTTCCTGACAGGCCTGATTACTCTTTCTGCATCGATACAGAGATTTACGAGGTTTCTGCATTGGGTTTCGCCAGGTAAGCATGAACTCGATCGTAGCCTACGGTTAACGATAATCGGTTGCACCACACAAATAGTTTCCATGTAAATTTAACACTGCATTATCATTACCCATAAGGTCCCTCGTAATAGAAAAATATTTTAAAATGGCGAAAATGGCACAAATTTGAATAACCCAACAAAACCTTTTCTGATTTTAACATGTAATAGTATAATGTTATCAGAGATCATTTTATTAACTTGTTACCTTTACTGCTGATTTAGGATACAACAAGGTTGCTGACTTGATATGGCAACATTAGCTAGCAGGGTAGAGAAATTCATTGTCCTGCCTTTTGGTCTGAGTGAACCCAATTATATTCCTTGAGCTCAAGCATCTCATCTAGCAGAACGACTGTCAAGCACCTATAATATACGTCAATCTAACTTTAGAATTACAAATTTGATAAATGATCAAGTGGTGTATGCAAATGTTACTGATTCGTGATCAAAACAGATCCCCCTCGGTTTGGCACACATGATGTGAAGCCCGGATATAAAGGATATGTGAAATACAGTTTTACTGCCGCTGTTATTCTTTCCAAAATTAATTTTGAAATCATTTCTCACAACAAAGGAGAATCCCCCCCTTATGAGTAGCACATGGGATATTTCTTGATTTTATCTGGGAATGCAATAAAAAAAATAAAATAAAATACGGATTCTATAGCATTAGCCACTGCATTTCAGTGGAATTCGCTCCCCTCTTACTGTTGACAAATGCTGTTCATATGTTTAATTACAACTTCTGCTTTGTGATTTTGAGAAAACAACTTTGGCTACTGTATGTTGAGATCATGGGAAAAAATATGTTGTGATGCAGAGTTGCAGTGAAAAAATACAGACAGCAGTGTGTGTTCATATAATCGGGCATGGATTAACTATAGTTACGACTGTTGGCTGATTAACAGGCTACCTGTCCAATCTGTAACAAGCACTTGATGATCAGTAGGTACATACCCTTTCCCCTTTGAGTGCGGCTAATGTTGTAGTGTTTTCCAATTTGCTGGCATATTTTCATATTTTCTTTTTTTCATGTTTTTGTATTTGCTGGTGTGTTTTGCCCTTCAGGGCTTCCGTAGCCTGGACTAGAAGCTGAGACAGAAATGACCTGACCTTCCTGATGTTATACAGGGTAGATTTGCAAGACTGGGGGAGTGCTTTTATGTCCTCTATAAAGGACAGCTGGTTGTCTATCATTACCCCAATGTTTCGAGCAGATCCAGATGGACACAGTGTCGATGATTCAAGCAGAACAGTGGCATAATGTTGGATGGTAGGGGTGGAAGGGAAAAGCAAGAAGTTCAGTCTTGGAGAGGTTAAGCTAGAGGTGATGGTCCCTCATCCAGGCTATGATGTCAGCCAGGCATGAAAATAAGAAACCATGGTGTCATCACAAGAGAAGGTCAAGTAGATCTAGACAATCTCAGTGTAGTGGTAGGCTAAGTCATGAGATAAGATGATCTGTCCTAGAGAGGTAATGTAAACAGAGAAGTGGAGAGGATCATGAACAGAGCCTTGGGGAATACCAGTTGTTACGTGATGTGACTTAGACACCTCTGCACCACAAGCCAATTGGAATGATATTTCTGACAGGTATAAGTCAATTCAACACCGAGCAGTACCTGTGATGCCAAGCTGAGAAAGGGTGGCCAGGGGATTAAGTGATTAACTGTATCTAATCTGTAGAGATTTCTAGTAGGATCAAGACCGAATTTTGGGGTGCAGCTTGAGTGGCGAGCCATCAGCCGGGATGGCTGACAGAAGAAAATCCATTTACTGATAATATACAAACACCTCCTTTTACCCTCCTGTAAAGCAACCTTGGGATTGTGAAAGGCGCTATATAAATGTAGCCTGTCATTTTTATTACTCCATCAAGTTTCCTAGTGGGCCCGGTAGGTGATAAATAAAAACATATGTAGTCTGACAGGGTTGATGATGGTAAGCATATTCAAACTTAATGGTGGCCACCACTGGAAACAGCTCCTGGACGGGGCCGGCTCCCAGGAGTGGAGAAACATTAGCCTTGCCGTTGTTTTTGCACAGTGCAGGTGAAAAGGCAAAGCATGGCCATTTTTCTCTGAAACAGAAGTGTTCTGACACAGTGCCCTTCACTTCTGAACTTGAATTTTAACAATAGTTTTACAAATAAGACTTTGCATTTTCGTCCAGTGCAATGTTTAATTTTTGTCAGAGGTCCTGGTGAGTCCCCTGGTGTATAATTCTAACGTAAAAATTGTTGCAAAAAGGTATCGACCTTGGGTGGCGAAGGCAAAAAACTATTGCTACAAATATATCTTACAAGCTGTGTGGAGAAAATGAGGTGGTCAGCCTATTTCTTCATCTGTAACTAATTACTGATAATACAAAACCACCTTCTGTTACATTTCTTGTTCCAAACCACATGTCCAGCCATTGTTAGCTGATGCTGGTTGTTGACCCCCAGCAACCATCGACTTGGCTTTTTCTCCTTTCTCCTTAGCAACGTCATTGTAAAAATGTTTATTAGAAAAATCTCCTTCTGGGGAACAGATGGAAGAGAGAGCTTACGAACTGCACACCCTGACAGTGACACAGAGACAGGTAGCCACTCACGGTCTTGTAGTCCTCCCAGTTGCGGTGGAAGTCCACCGAGCCGTCCTGGCGCCGCTGCAACACGGTCCAGCCTCCGCCACGGGTCTTCATGTCACAAAAAACCTGCAAGAGGCATGGCGCTAAGCATTCGCTGATGAGCATCCGCTTATCCCCATGGAAATGGCTCCCATGAGACCCGTAGCTACACCGACCACTGAACACCATCATTTATTGCCCTGGATGCACGCCATTAACAAAAAGCCATGAGTTCAGCATCATTTCATTATTCAGGGGGAAATTACAGTTCCTTCATAAACTGAGAATGGCATGTAATTTTGTAAAATTTAATCACGATTCTTCAATAAATATCAACAATAAATCAGCAAACGCTACACTTTCCCCAGCTTAATGAATTCCGTAGTCTTTCCGACGCATTTTTCTGAATGAAGAAATCCCCTTTTAAACACCCCTTTCATAACAGCCCGTTAATCGAATCCAAGCCTGTTAACGATTCTTTTGCCGGTTAGTTAGTGGGAGTGCCAGCTTAATGACCAGCTAAATGTTTATATAGATAATGGCAGGTAGAGTAGACACCAGCTCTGTTTCACATGAATTAACTTTTTTAATTCCCGCTGGTGAGAATCTGTGAAGCTCTCGACAGATGTGGAAGTGAACATTAGCTGGAAAGTTAGGAGGGCAGGACTGATGGTTCCACGGCAATCATGAGACACACACACACACACA
>JAODLC010000050.1:14407139-14423019 GCA_026781145.1 Hippopotamyrus pictus
TGTGTATGCAGGTTTTTGGGATAACCTGTAGGTCAGCTGTTCAAACCCAGGTGTGGGGACTCTTCAGCCAATCAGTCGTCTTATTAGTAATCTAATTAGGGAGTTGCAGCGAAAACCCGCACACACACCGGCCCTTTGTGGATAAGATTGTCTACCCCTGGTCTAGGGGGTCTCAGGAATGGATTGAAAAACTGCTTTTATTTACCAGTTTACAAGGCTTACATGCTAACGTTAGTAGCTCTCAATTGTTAATACAGCTTTTGCTCTCGTGTCCGAGGACAGTCTAGCCTCCCGCCCAAAAGCGCGGGGGGAGGTGGGGGTTGCATCAGACAGCGACTTTGTAGATTTCACAGCTGCAGTGGGTTCGCCTGATGGACTCTCCCGATTCAGTGGGGGGTGGGGGGGGTGCAGTGGCTTTCCTCTGCCACGTACCGCCCCCATGTTGCCGTGACAGCTATCCCAGCCATGCATGACAGCGGATTGGATTTTCCATCGTCGTGGCGCCCTGAAAGGAGTACCTGATAAGCGTCGGTCTTTAAAACCGTCCGTGGGCACGACCCTTGGCCATCAATCGCATGGACCGGGCAGTGCAGAGAGATAAACGCAGACCCTGGACGCTGCCTGCCGCCCCGGACACCCATCGCAAAACATTCCCACCTCCGAAAATGTGAAAAGTCAGAATTAATGTCCCCGCCCCTTTATTTTCACACATGTGCCTTGATACGTGGGGAATCCTGCAGGGGCGAGAAAAATTTATTTTTTATACTGTGACATTTAGAGATAGCAAGCTACCTGATCCAACACTGTAACGCTGGTAAAATAGCCATAAAGCACATGTCGGGTTATTTCCTGCACACAAAGAATCACATGGCAAAGACATTTATCATTAGAAATAATGTTTGTAAACAACGGAGGAGAACCTTGCTAGACAGAATGAATATTGAGCCTTTAAGATGAACTGGGACCAAATAAGAGATAATCTTGCAAAGCACAGCTACAGTTTCCTGGCTGTTTGTGTGGGGAGCATGCAGCTTCCTGCAACACTGCTTCCCTTATCTGCCCCTGCATCGTTTCTCATGGTAAATCTTGCTTTTACTTGGGTGGCAATAATGCAGCCCGTCGCAATATCAGATTGTCTGCGCCGTTGACACCGAGAAGGTGCTGGAGGGGGTTCGTTAACTCGCGCTCATTTCTGCCGCGTTGCTTTTAATTGCTTGAGCTTCGAGGCCGGAGTATTGATAAAAACTGCAGTCTGCTGCCCGTCTGCATCGCATGATGCTGTGCTGGAGATGTGATTAAATGGATAGCTACAACATGGGAGATGTGTTTTCTTTTTTCATTTGCTAAATTTCTGGGCCGGCGTTGAACGTGAGGGACTCAAAGAGTCAGAAAATGGCTATATTCTGTTATTTTCGCAGGTACCCAAGATGCACATTTAGAATTTTTTTGAGTCTTAAAAACCTAGGCAAATAGCCTATTAAATCATCTGCTAAAATAATATGTAACATTATTGTCTCAGAAATACTTCATAAACACTTCCTTTGCTGCTTAGAAACCTTGACCCATCTGGTTACAAGTGGATAGATCACTGGACGGCTACATGCAGTGGGTCTCAGTCTCAGTAGCTAACAGGCTTAAGTTAGCCCAAGGCTTTTTTGCAAAGTATCCCATTACCAGTTAAGTGCAGTATTGTTGGGTCCACAGTAAAGATCCGATCCCAGTTTTTCTTGCCATGCCAAACCACAGTCCATTAGGGATGTAGTGCACTGTTTCACAGATGACCTTAGATAAATCCTGAATTACTGCAGTAAAAAAGTAATTCAACATAAGTACCCTTCTCAAGAGTACAACAGCAAAGCCCCCTCTGGAACTCACACCAGCAAATCATTTGGTCGGGCGTTTTTTTTGGAATATCCTTTTCATATTTAATGGCACTGAATCCATTGTACCATTACGTGGTAGGAATATTTTCAAAATGCCAGTTTCCGTTTATCTCTTGGGTTTCCAGGCAAATGGACACACATGACACACCCAGGCATGCATTAATTCAATCTGTCTGAAGTCCTTCTACAGTATATCGTCTATCAGGGTGTACCAATTTTCATTGTCTGAAGGCTCACATACACGTACACCACAGAAGTGGGGTGGGGTATGAGGACTGGTCCATAAAAAAGATTTCAATACCAGAGTCTAACACAAAGCACCCTTTGGATTTCAATAGGTCAAAGTTTACATTTTGATGGCTTAGTCGCTGAGCCCATTTTCATGTACAGAAGAAAAGACGGTGCCCTCACACAATACGGCAGAGGGATTGCTATCAAACGTTCTTCTGTGACCAGTGGACACCACAAGCTCTTTGTTCAGCAGCAGACCGAGACAACTGCTACATATAACCTCCCGGGTTTGAAGTTCGACCCTTCCACGTAATTCCTCAAGGCATGCCCTCCCCCAGGGCAACTGATCTCAGAGATACACCAATCTGACACCAGTCTGGGTGTAATGGCTTACACTGCCTACAAAACGCAATCCAAGAGGATAGTGAGAACCTTTATTGTTTTAGTGGGAAGAACAGCTTCCAGAGCTACATCAATCTGCTGATAATGTCTTCTTTTTATGGTCAAGCTGTCACTCTGCCCTATTGCCAAGAACCCAACCCTGGAAAAGAAGAGCTATATGTTTAAAACAGAGTCACTCCGGAAAGCTTTGACCACGAGGTGAGTGTGTCGTCGTGCCCAACACTCCTAGAAACCCTGGCAACTGTCCTTCAAATCCCAGCCGTTTCACTTTGGATTGTCCCACATGCACAATGCTCTATTTCACAAGGCAATGAGTAGAACAACCAGCTGTGATGATAGTCTGTTTTCATCACGGTCTGGTTTCTGGTTTAATTCTTAATTTTAGATCTATAAATCACACTGCACATGCTTTGACATGGAAAAAAAAAATAAATCAGCGATATGAACCAGCATGTGGCAGAACAATCTGAACAACCCCTTTTCTGGAACTGTGATACTTAGATCTTGGCTCTCAGTATGAAAAGGTTTTTACCTTCTAAAGGTCAGATATCTTAAATCTACATTCAAACGATGGCGGTGGCATACAGGTATGTTAACCAGGGATCAGCTCCCGGTCCTTAGGCCGAACCCAGAAACCCTCAGAACGCAGACTTTCCTCAGAACATTTTGGCCATGACACATGAGTGTTGTGCAGAATGTGTAACAGGAAACCATAAGCATTCCGACTGCTACTGATCTGTCAGTAATAATGGCTAAAATTGCAGTGCTCCGTTTACCTACAGTAGCTGTCTGACAGCTGGAAGCATCATCGGGCAGATGGGAATCTTTCCAAGACGCATGCAGTCATTACTGAGCTAATAAACCTTATTAATCATTTTTTTGTTTCATTTTGCCTATTTTGACATTGGATGGCAAAATCAATGTGATGAATGAACGAATGGGACACAAGCTGAAAGGGAAAGGAGCAGCACGAGGCTGATGCAGGGGGCATACAAGGTGGCACCGTAAGGTAAGAAATCTTAAAGGCTGCAGTATTGCCGAACACACTAGATTCCTGGCTTTCTGGGAAGGAGGAGTTTATAGGGGCGGGGCTACAAGGGCACTGACCCAACTGAAAACTGATTGGCCCCTGGAGTGCTCCCTCCCCGTCACTCACCGACATAAAACATATCATTGGCCCCTCGGTATAAATTATGGCTCCTCTAATGTTCCCTACCTTAAAACAATCCTAGAATCGCCCCTGCTTCAGAGGGAGTTGGCTTTTCATTGATGAAGGGCTTCTTCCTTGCTTTATGGGTCTTCAGTCCTGCTTCTAAAAACTGTCCTAGCAGTGCACTTCACACCACTTGATGTTTCTCGTTCCTTTTGGGAGTTACTTAAGGTCATCCTCAGATTTACGAGGCACTGCCGGATAAGTTAACGCTCATCTCAGGCATTAGAAAATTGCTTCTGCCCTCTACCTGGCTGGTTTCTGGTTGTTCCCAGTGTCTCCTACTTCACCTTCTTCTTGTGTACTGCTGTCTAAGAAATTTTGAGCCTGTAAGCAGTCTGCCGCACAGTGTAGCCTTATGCCAGCAGAACCAGGATTAACAACGTAGATTTTTCAAAAATATAGAGTGGTCTCTTAATTTTTCCATGAGCTGTAACTGGTTTTCTGTCCTTCTTGGGGGGGGGGGGGGGGGTAATGGTATCTGTTCCCTTGGCCTTAAGGATATGCAAAGACACTGAATAAAGTACATTTGTTTTCCACCGTTTAATCAGGTTCTTGTACGTGTGGTTTTGACTTGCTGGAATGCCATCACAACCCCCCTGAGTACATCTACTCCTGCAGTCTCAGTTAAACTCATTACGGCATTAAGTTCAACCAACCCCTATAAAAAAAGATTATTTAATATCCCCTATAAAACCAGACCACTAAAAAACAAGCTATACATTTCCATTTAATACTAGCCAAGATGATTCTTGTCCGAGGCTGAATTAAACATTATTTTTGCTAATATACAACTTTATAGCCTCATCCTGTTTTGGTTGTACAGTATGGGGTATAAAAAAACAGACTTTCAAGTAAAAAGATGCTAATTTCTCAATAGTTACAGCAAGGTGCATGTTGTAAACAGCATTAAATCCCCTGACCAACTCAAAGTTGTTTGCGATCTAATTCGTTGCAATTATTTCTTCACTTCATGTCGATTTCTAGAATTTAAGCAACAGTTGATACAGATTCATTGTTTAGTCACTGCAAATAACAAAAAAAGGTTAACTACCTCTGTGCAGCAATACAATCACATTTCCTCTTCTGTAACTGAAACTTCCAGGCCTCTCACCCCATTTACAGTTTCTTAACTACACTGCCACATTCCCGGTCGCTCCGCTTATCTTTCTCGGCCAGCTTTTAGAACTCCGGGGAACTGGCTAACTGCAGAAGATGAAATTTTCACTGCAGCCACTTTCAGCTCTCCCTCCTTTTCCTGCCCGAATATCCATCGCTGTCCCCTCACCCGTAGACGCCCGCGACCGAACGCAGCATCAGTGGCATTTTCATGCCAGACGAGTGCCCGTGTGTGCTGTCGCTCGGAGAATGTGATGCATTTTAACGGCAGCACCCTTTATTAGAGCCAGCTGGAGATGCAGGGGTATGGGGGCCAACAGCACCACGCCTAGAAAGAGCACTTTGGGGGTTCAGCTTCCCGATATGAGTCTGTGCGATAGGGGCAGTGTCAGTGCGTGAGCTCTTGTGTTACTCCCACCGATCTTCTCGGCGGAACATCGCGTGTTTCTCCTCTCTGGGGATTTTCTCCAAAAAGCTCAGCCAGGGTGAGGGGAGTGAAGTAACACCTCAGCGATGTTGCACAACATTACGGGAGCATGGGCAGGCTTGGGGGGGGTACACTGAAGTTTCACAACACTCACGGGCTTCCTCTTGGGCTTCATTTAATTTCTGCCACACGGTGCCACTTGTAAAGTAGCTGTAAGCTTGTCAGTTTCACATCCATCCATCCATCCATCTTCTATATCCATTTATCCAGTAGAGGGACTCAGTGAGCCTGGAGCCTATCACAGGATGTACAGGGCAGGGGACACCTTAAATGGAATGATGGTCCATCACAACCCACACGCTCAGCAAAACCAAAGAAACCGGAGGAAACCCATGAATACGTGGAGAACATGCAAACCGCTGTACTTTGGAGCCACCCCCGTGGTCAGGGTCTGACCTCTTTTGCCAGTTCCCTATCTGCCAAGTATAACATTTCAAAAGTAATTGAAGATCAGATTTCCAAACCTCACTCACTCCACAGAAGTTTGCTCGAAAAGGCATCCCGTGGACTGAGTGAATTTTGGAAATTGGCTTCTAAATTATTAAGAAGTAAGAACAGCCATATCAATGAGGGCTTGTTTGTCTATCACAAGCCCTGTCTTGAATTGGTCTTTCAATTCCATCATCAAAATCTGCATTCTTTTTCCTGTGAAAACCTTTCTTTGTGTATTTATTTTACTGGAAATACTTTGCTGATTCAGTTGTGAAAGTATCCTGGTAAATACTTTGCATGTTTTATTGGGAGTCCTGTGACTTACGATAAATGAGTCAAACTAAACAGAAAAAAACATATTATTGTCAGAAAGCTCTATTGAAATATTTCCGGAAAGGCCAGGACAAAACAATACATCTACCACTCTGATTCTCAGCCAATCAACATGTGATGCATGTAAAAGAAACTAAAAAAAATGTTAATTCTCTACAAAGATAATAAATTATGACATGAAACTGGGAAATTTCAGTAGCAGAAGCTCTATGACCCCTTTTATTAATGGCAAAAATTGAGTGGATTGGGACGTGTTCCACTTACATATAATTAAGGTTCTGTGTGTTTAAGAGGGATTGATACTTTAGGGTGGAAGTTGGAGGAACTTAAAAGGGAATTTAGTAGCAGCCACAAGACAAGGGCCAGTCACTCTTTCTGCAGTTTAACTCCATGTGCCTTTGAAGATCTTTCACATTTATCTTAATTTATCTTTGAATTTCTCCAGTATGTGACCCGAAATACCAGTTACTGAAGAGAACTGAGACCCCTGTATGCTGATGTCTAAGTGTCTATTAAATGAGAAACTGAAATATATTTACATTTATAATTGACTCTTTTGATTGTAATGATTGGTCAATGTGTGTGTATTTGTGAGTGTCTAATTTTTTTCTATATAATTACAATTATTATTTTAAAATGTAAATAACAGTAACTGTACATTAGCATCATTTTTAAGTGAGTATTTAAGTGGTGTAACACATAGCTTAGAGAGGTGTAGATTGTGTGAATGCTTGATGGCAGACCATTATGGACCTATATATTATTTTATAGTCCTGGCTTAAATTTCCAGGAATGAAAATGTAAATTCAAAAGGTGCAATCTATGTGCTATCCTTCTTTTTCTGTTAATATATGCTGTGTGATCCCATAGGTATCAGAAAAGCACATCCACAGTTGAGTAAAGTTACCTAAAGTACAACCTTAGATGAATCTCAGTTAGAAGATGCTGAGAAGTCACTTTATTCCAAAGTGACTTACACAACACAAAAATAAGCGGAATATAGTCAGTGTATCAGTTTAGATGGTAACAAACTCTTCACAATAGCAGAACAACAAGCAGAACCTGAACCAGAAGTTTGTTACGAGCTGATTCTACCATTAAATCCTGGTGGGTTTCTTCATCTGAATCACTAGCTAATTAATGTGATGGGAAGCAGGACACATGATCAGTCAGTTTGACCGGGAACAGGCAGGATTTCGACATAATTCTTCTTGAGTTTTGTTGTGGGGTTACACTTAGCTATGGGCTCTTACTAAAGTTCACTTCTAAGAAACATTTCTTTTCGTGCTAACATCACCACCCTGCCCTGGCGATGCACGCTGATGAATGATGATGACTTCAGCGCTTAGCTAGAGCATAAATTGTGCTATCAGTCCCGGCCTCGTATCCGTAAGGGGGGGACGGGGGCAGAGAGAAAAATGGAGAGGGGGGATTCTGGAGGAGCTGGAAGGATGGGAAGGTTGCTAAGTAATTGAACAGCTGCAGGGTTTCACAGTGATATCCTGGTAGGCTCGTGTGACGCCCAGGCTGTTGGACATGCCCGCTCGCTGATTTACACACATGGGGGGAGCGCTCTACCTGCTGCTTACATGCCTGCTGCAAGGCAAGATGAAGGAGCCACAGTACTACATCTCCAGAATACTTTATCTCCAGAGTACTACATCTCCTGAGTATTATATTTCCAGAATACTACATTTCTGGGGTACTACATCTCTGGAGACTATATCTCCAGAGTACTATATCTCCAGAGTACTACATCTCTGGAGTGGCTTATCTTTGAAGTAGTACATCTCTGGACCACTATATCTCCAGAAAACTTCATTTCCAGAGTACCACATCTCCATGGCCTTCTTTTAATGCACTTCAGTCAAATGCTGACCTGTACCTGTTTTCCATTATTAATACACCAAACAGGTATCACTAATTACTAAACTAAGTACTTACACAAAGAAAGTCACTGTTCAGCCTCAGCAGAGGGTACAAGATAAAACAGGTACAGCTGCAGCCCTGTAAACATTTAAATGGCCCTGGCGACAACCTGCACATGCACAGTCAGCAACTCTTCACTCGCCTGCTGTTTTTTTCCAATTTTATTCTCCGTTTTCCTGCTAATCAGGAATGACCGATAAAACCCATCAATGCCCCCCCCCCAAATTACAGAGACCCCCTGTCAGTTCAGGTGGGGTGATGACACACCTCTTTCTGATGCAAGTGTGGCAACAGACATATCCTGTAGGTGCGTGAGCTACATGCTTCGTTATGCTACCTAACACAGACGAATGCACAGCCCGCTGGGCACGTAGTCGCCAGTAGATGCCGCCGGAGAGTGACTGAGGGGAACCCACCTGCTGGACTGCATGCATAATTCATACCCCCTAGTCCTCCTCCCCACTGACAGCTAATGCAGCACAGCAGTTACTGAGCCCATATCCTACACCATAAGACGCACCTGGCTTTGGCAGGTGCTGCACTTCCGATCATTTTCTATCCCTCCTAGTAGACTAAGTTCTGTACATGGAGGAAAAGTGCAAATAAGGCACGTTTAGCTCTGGTGTCAAAGGGCACAGAACACAGAACATAAACAGCATGGAGCTCTGGGTAAAAAACGGCCGAAATGGCAGAGAGAGCAGCAGAGTCTCATTTATATTCAAGCTCTGTGCCTGATGGCATCCGCTCTGCGTCATGGGACGTATCACATTATGTGGGAGGGGCAGACCGTCCACTATTAACACACAAGCAAGGTCCCGTCGTCCAGCAGCTGGAGGGGAGATAATAATGGGGATGGCGGTAATCAGCTGGCCAGGAGGCTTTCGTACCGTCCGGCGATGCAGCTGCTCGAACGGAACGTGCTCAGAGAACGATTACAAAGCGAATGTGCCCAGCACGTCTAGGGCAACAGCAGAACAAACCCCGGTGGTCATTAAGGTGGTCTTCGTTTGTGGATCTACTTAAAAACAAGACTTGGGAGAATTTAACATTTAGTTAAGCATATAAACATTTAATTCAATGGCAGCACCATAACTCCCATGAGCTCGTCTGTGTTTTTACTTCCTGCTCATCCTTTCCCTCGTACGTGTAAAGTTGATGGTGGTTATTTCATAAATGTTACAATAAATAACATGGTCCCAGGTATGAATGTACTTGGTCACTGCTTGGAACAGTTTTATGCTGTATCCACTGGTCGTCATCACCTTGGAAACCTGTCCGCCGTAGCAGCAGTCATAATCTTATATTCAGTTTCTATACAGTGTATATTTCAATAAATGGACTTTCTTAACAAACCACAAGTTCCCTGTTGGTCTTGCTTCTAATCTGAGCAGATGGAATAATACTTTCTAAAATATCATTATCATGGTATGATGTTATGCTTTTTGTGACACAAGCTGATGTAAAAATATCTACACTGGGGTTGGGGATTGAAAATATAAAGGTAGACAGTTTATTTATACCTCTGCAGGTTCTGGAAAGATCATTGTTTCTTTGTTTATATTTTTACTGGACACATTTGAGTAACCTAAGCAGTGATATTTTTTCCAGTGCTTCAGAGGGCTTGAATTTGTCTAGACGTGGTGGGATAAAGTCTATTTTGCTTAAAGCACCAAGCAGGTCTGCTTATGATTATATATATATATATATATATATTTCAACAACTGATGTTACAGACACATGAATATAAGTGATTGAATCGCTGAAGCATCATTCAGTCACATCAAGCAAAATTCATGTCTAATGTCCATGACCTTTTTCCATGATACCTGGCGTAATTTCAGCTATCAGCAGGAGACTCTGATTTCTCCAGAAACGTTTACGGTGCCACATAAAATCAGCTGAACTGGAGCTCTCCGGGAACGTTGCATGAGATCATAAATTCACTTTGCAGAGACTTCCTTCTGCACCACTGGATATTTGCTAAAGTAATTCAAGCTAAGTGTTACTCTGCTTGGCTGTGCAGCAGTGGTTGTTCTCTTGACTTTGGAATAGCAG
The DNA here is from genome assembly GCA_026781145.1 of Hippopotamyrus pictus. Lineage (NCBI taxonomy): Eukaryota > Metazoa > Chordata > Actinopteri > Osteoglossiformes > Mormyridae > Hippopotamyrus > Hippopotamyrus pictus. The sequence continues at coordinate 14,417,221 of JAODLC010000050.1, forward strand.
TTGTAGTTCCATAACCCCTAGAGCACATCCCCTTATGGACATCACCTCTGACCCATCGATATGGTTCCTGTTCAGATATCAACTGCTGCGTGAGTGATAGGCCATTGCTGGATGCCCACAATGTCTCACTGTCCCTACGTGTCTATGGCTGTAGTCGCAAGATGGTTATGATGGGCTACATGATGCACTACACCACACCAGGTGGCCGTCTCCTTGGAAACACGTATGCCCCATTATAATCTGCTCCGCTATCCTCACCAGCTTACTCTGTTCCCATGGTTCATAGTCTCTTCTTTACTTGACATTTGTTGACGCCATGTTGAAAGAATTAAAGTGCAAATTTCCAAAACTCACTCCAGTCCGCAGGATATGCTGTTGAGAAAACTTCTCTGGATTGAATGAGTTATGAAAATTCACCAAAAAGTTCTTCTTTGGATTACATGAGGACTAAATGAGTTTTGGTACCCAGTACTGTAACATATGATGAGGAAGCCTGACTTTAGGTCATTGGTGGTCTCACCTCAAACACATCAAGGATGGACTGAGTGAATTTTAGAAATTTGCATTTCAATTTGCCCCGACACTTGGGCAAAAACCACTCAGCAGATTTGGCACCATAACAGTAAAATTAATAATACAGCTCCACTTTTAATGCTCCGACAGCAATAAAGTGATCTTGCTCCTCGGAAAATGCTTTAACATTCGCCCAAAAGTCAAAGGGGCAGTGGTGAGACCGCTGTGCAATTGATTATACTTACTTTGAACGGAAAACTTTGTTGCTGCATTGTTGTTCCTGTCAGGACCGATACAAATATTATTTAGGTACCTTTAATTAGAGTACTACAGAAAAGCCTCTTTAATGAACTGGTGCATCCTAGCAGTTAGTAATTGGTCTGTGTGCGAAAAGTTTGTGTTAATAGTTAACAGCATAGTTGACTATAGGTATGGTCATTCCTTGGAGTGGTTAACGATATTGACATAGACGGTCCTCGGAGTAATTAATGACGTGGACATAGTTATTCCTAGAAGGGTTTAAACACGCAGACATAGTCAGTCCCTAGAGAAGCCTTGCTGGTAATATTTTGTTGCATAGTGATCTTGGAAAATAGTTTGTGCACACTGGGTGAAAATGGTAAATCCCTCTGGAAGGAAGCATTAGCTGAAAACTTAATGCAAAGAAGCTGGAAATTCACTTGACTTTGGGCTTAAAACTACACAGGGCTCCTCAGTTATTGGCAAGGTGATGCTCCCAGCTGCAGGGTGTCTCTCCCCAGAAAACGAGGCGAAGGAATTCGCACGCAAAGCAGGACTGACATGTTTCACTGACTTTTCAGACTTCTACTCATGATTATCATTTTCTTTAAGACTTTTGTTGCATTAAATAGATTTTTTAATCTTCTGTGGCATTAGAGAGCATATGCACTGTATTTTGGAATATGACATTTAAGGTCCCGAGGGGCACAGATGGCAGGACTAACATTGTTAGTTCATTCAGGATCTAAACGCAAGGTCTTGTGTATACTCTTGAGCAGTTCATAAATAATCTTACCCTTGACTTCTTAAAACTACCTTAGGGAATTCTAATGTTTCTGTGTTTCTCTGCTAAGCAACACTTCACAGAATTTAGTCAGGGATAGCTATCATAGTGTAGCATAGCCTTCAAGTGATTCTGGATAAATTCCTATAAATGTTATCAAGTGATTGCTTGAGCCTTGGCTCGACGATGTTCATACTGGAAGTAATACGACAAATTATCCCATGTATGATAGTTATGGAGGCCAGGAAGTGTCCAGGGTCCATCTGTACCCTGTTTTTCCATGCACAACTCTGTATCGTTCATTCAAATTCATGTCAAGGATCAACGTAGTTCAGTAACATTGTCACTCAATAGTTTAGCTGTCACAGACTATGAGCTGTCAAATGGAGCGCCTCCATTCTTGTTTATCGCAGGCCTGACCAGCTCAAATACATTCCTTCAGACCTATATCAGTCAATAAACCTCTCTTTATCTTATGAGTTACATGACATCTTTGTGACCCAAATAGACTTCTGCTATTTTGTAAGAATTGTGAATTTTTTTTTAATAAACAGAACTGGGAAGTGTTCCACCAAGCAGGATTTCTTGCTTACCTGGATAACGTAGTCTGAGCTAAATGTAAGTGAACCAAGATGAAGTCTATTTAGCCCAGACTACCTTAAATCAAAGAAGTTATTCTACTGAGGAAGAAACTCTGCTTTGGGGAACATCACGGGTGCTCACAGGTGTTTATTTTTATTTACTATTTATCTGAACAGGGAGAAACATCTAAAGTGACATACAGCTGCTTTTTCCAAAGTGACATAGAATTTAGGGTCTTATTCAAAACTCCAATGGGAGAATCATTCTACCAAGCCGGGGAATTGAACCAACAACCTTCCAATCCCAGACATAGCCTCCAAGCCCACTGAGCCACCTCTCCATTTAGGCCAAGGCATGTTTACTTCACCATTTATGTGAATCTATGCTTATCTATATGTCTGAGAGCAGCGTGACTACAATGTGAAACTAGGACTAGGTGACAAAAAGCAGCCTCTTTCTAAAAGCACAAACCACAGAATGATTATTCTGCATGTGTTCCAGCTCCTCATTGGTTCTCTGAGTGGATTTGTATCTCATAGCCATTGCCCAGACACCACATACTTTGCCATGAAGGATGTTGGTGGGTTCTTACTGTTGTCTGCTATTTTACAGTACTTTAGGAAAAGATAATAGGAAGTAAAACGTCTTTTAGCGTGAGTGTGCAAGCAGACAAAATCTGATATCACGGCTCAAAATGGTGTTGACCTTTCAGAAAGCAGGATGAATCTGCGAATAAGTAGTTTGGTAGTGTCTCTATGAATATAAATACAAAAACACAGACAAGAATGCGACACATCCAACCTTTAACTCGTTGATTCCTAATGCGGTCCTCGGGGACTGAAATACGGTCCACGTTTTTGCTCTCTCCCAGCTCCTTGCCAGACAGTCCACATTTTTGCTCCCTTAGAGGAAGCAAAAATGTGGACTGTCTGCAGGTCCCCGAGGGCCGGGATGGGAAGCACTGCTCTAACTGGGTTGGGTCATGGGGAACCTGCAGTGTACCCCAGGCAAAGGGCACAAGGCTGGGGTACACACTGGGTGAGATGCCAGTCCATCACGGGGCACATGCATATACACACTCATACACAACTACTCTACAGGCAATTTAAAGACAGCAATTAGTCAAACTGCATATTTTTGACCTGCGGGAGGAAACTGGAGAAAACCCACACAGCACAGGGAGAGCATGCAGGCGCCTCGCACACAGAGCCAAGACAGGATTTGGGCCGCCAAGGCTGGTGGCCTGAAGCCACAGTGCCACCCGCTGACTGAATGCTACCCTGCAACATATCTATTATCTTCAAATACACTATTTATAGAAATCCTGCTCAGAGAAACATATTAAACAATAGTGGCTCAGGACAAAGAATCATATCTGCGGGGCTGTGGGTCTGATTCCCAATTTTATTTCTTCATCTTATGAGACTGAAAAAAAAGAATCATAAAATGACTATGAACGTGCCACTCTCTGGTTTTTCATGCTTGATCAGGAGCCCGCAGCACCACCAAGAGTTCGAAACTGTTGCACGCAGCATGGATTAAATAAAGTTCATAACCTTCTTCGTAGCATTCCTACGGTGTAATTGGCGAAAACGCAAAATGCTGTGTATATGAATCTTCCTGTTTAACTACAGTTGTCTTCTGAAATCTATTCTCTCTGCTCTGCTGTTCATTGGCTGAGATCTGTTTGGGGCAACATAAGGGATATGGCCAGTGGCTGAAGGATCACATGCATTACAAATGATAATAAAGTCATTACCATGGGTTGAGTTATGCAGTTGCAGTTTATTGAGTGATTTTTTTTTTTACCTGTTATTCTATGAATGATACGAGAGAATTGTCAGGATGTTTTTGTGGCATTTGTGTCTGGTACCGGTAAAAATAGGACAGTTTCAAAGGGCTGCATAAAATGGTCGAGTTTCTTGGCATCTAACACCCCAGGCAATGTGAGACTGCATGATCTAAGCACTGGACTTTTATGCCCTAAAGTATGGCAGCAGAGAGTCCTCCTTCATTGTGTTCTAATTAGTGCAAAGATGTGCTGTCAGAAAAAGAGACTCTCATACTTTGGTTACTTAATTCACACCGAAGAGGCTCTTGCAATGGCTATTCAGTCTTGGAGAAAAACAATAACGTTGATGCAATTGATTCATTATATGATCGGTGGTCAGCATCTCTCTGCTAGCAGATAATTTACATGGGCGGCCCGATTGAGACGGAGATATGTAGGCATACCAGAACGTGGTCTTTCCATTTAAAGAGAATGCACAGTGACACCTTGTGGTGTCTGTATATATATACATCTTTAGAACCTGTATTTGTACGCAATGGTGGAAAGTCCAGGTTCAGAAAATACAGATCCAGATCAAGATTTTGTTTCAACCAACTAGTTGAACATAAAGAGCCACATTCACAGAGTACTCAAATGGCTGACTGAAATAAATTCTTGGTCTGGATTTGTACTTTCTGAACCTGAACTATCCACCTCTGATTGTTTATAATTAAACATTTTGCCAATGATATGACTAATTGTAAGAAACATTTTCTTTAAATTCAATAACATTCAAAGTAGTTTATTACATTATGTACATTTAATATCTTAGTGAATGATTAAAAAACAATAATATAATATAGCCATTTATGCATTTTTTTACGCTTGATTTATTCGAGGTGCTTACTTAGCTATTACGGTAGGGTAAATCATCACGTCCAATGTGTACTCCTACCCCTACCTTGTGCAAGACGTTACCTGCGATAAGCTACAAGCTAAAAACTACATATCCCATAAACGTCGTTTTCAACTTCCGGAATTGCATGTTCCGTTTCCTGACAAACAGGAAGTAGGATAATTCCCCTCTTCAGGGAGATATAAGGTCTACTGTACGCTTCCCTTCGGGAAAATAAACTAGTTATTAATTTAACGCGTCTGCAACGTGAAACATAATGTCGAGGCAGTCCAACAGAACAACAGAGAGCAAGAAGATGGTAAGTAATTTCCATTCTTTGGAAACTGTCAGTGCACTAAATTACACGGAATAAGGAAGCATCTTGACTTAGTCGCAGTTACCTTTATCTTACTAACTGCAAACCGATGTCTACAGCATGTCCTGGGCGGTTTTGTAAGTGGGTGTTTCTGCGGTAGTACTACGAACATGTACACAAGCTGGGTGTTTCGATGTTTTCGGTGGAGTCAGCTAGCCGGGGCGGCCAGGCGGCCCGGCGGCCCGGGCGTCGCGTCAGTCTTGGCTAATGACGCCGCCCCCCGGTGGCGCGTGGCTGTTGACGTGTGTGGGTGCGGGGATGGACGCCGGCGCAGCATCAGGACACCTGATCCGATCTCATTCATTAACTTAACCTTTTTTTGGTTTAAAGAACACACATAAAGAAAATTCTTGAATATGAACATTTGCCATTCTACATCTGAATGGCCCACCAATGAATGAGGTTCATGGCTGCAAATACTAAATAATGAGTTCTCTAAAAAGAAACTTCAAATTAGCATTGCATTTCCATTGCATTCACTGATATTTTTCCTAGTTTGTGTAGTTGAAGATACGTTTGAGCACTTTCTAAGCTCTAATTACAGTGGCCTGTACCACAAAACGGGGTTACTGGCTTATCGGGGTAACTTGTCGGATTTAAGGTACCACAGTTTAAATGGACTTCATATTCGTTCACTT
>JAODLC010000050.1:14426175-14448291 GCA_026781145.1 Hippopotamyrus pictus
TTTAACTTTTGCTATTTTTAATGTAGCACTTTGAGATTTTGTTAATGAAAAGTGCGTTATAAATAAAATGTATTATTTTTATTATTATTAGTATCATACACATGTTGAGGGTTTGTCTTTACATAGCAAGTTAGTGGTTGGGTTATGTTATTTATGACAGAAAAGGGAAGATCTTTACTCTTGTCATTCTCTGTTTTTATGTCCATGACTTAAGCTGTTTTGTGCGAGTACGTGTGCTATTGTCAGCCATTTTGACAGGTCTTACCGTAAGCAGTTTGGTGTCCATTGAGATTAGGGAGAACTTGCTGTTCCATATCAGAGAGCTGATGCTTTCCAAGCCTCCAAACTGTGGTCCTCTAGGTACTGGTGGAAATATTAGAACATTTGTGCAATTTAAGAAAACAAACAAACAAACTGTGAAGCAAAGGTATCTTTAGTGCTGTTTTTCCCTGCTTGGTGATTTTGTCCTGGCCTCTTCTGCAGGGGTTACAACATCGGAGTGAGGCTCATAGAGGATTTCCTGGCGCGGTCCAGCGTGGGACGCTGTCATGACTTCAGAGAAACCGCTGATGTCATTGCCAAAGTAATATAAACATGACAAGAACCTTCATAGTTCATCTGCTTTTGTTCCTTAGCTTTTAAAATGATGAGAATTAGATGTTAAAGACAAAAGATGATACAATTTAATTTAAAATGTTACGAACTAAATTGTTGTGTAAAGTTTTTGAAACTAACAGGCAAGACAGTAATTATTCCTGATTGAAAAGGACTAGAATTGGCCCAAGAAACTTGCTGTAAGATTGTAATTATGATCAGTGCAGTCAGCTCTGTATCATAAGCCTGAAAGTTTACATCTTATTCACCTGCATTGCTGTCTCTGCCACAGTCTGTTTAGTATAGGTCCTTTTTTTGTAGTATTGTTGGTCTCAGTCTGAATTTACCCTCAGGTGGCTTTTAAGATGTACCTGGGCATCACCCCAAGTGTGACCAACTGGAGCCCAGCGGGGGATGAATTCTCCCTTATCCTGGAGAGTAACCCCTTGGTGGACTTCGTAGAGCTGCCAGACAACCACAGCAACCTTGTGTACTCCAACCTCTTGTGTGGCGTCCTGCGGGGAGCACTGGAGATGGTGAGAAGATCATGCGTTGCCCTGAAATGGTCCTATCATGTAGCGACGTCTGAAAGATTGAGGGACGATACTCCAAACCACCCCTTTGTCCAATAAAAATCAAACCTTACACAGACTCCTGGTTGTTAATTGGCCAAGGGAGGGACGCACAGGGGTTTCCTTCAGTAGCCCAGTTGTGAATGAGCATATGGATGTGATTCAGAGAGGGAGGATTCACAGCATACAAGTGAAGGGATGAAGATTACACTCTGGCCTTCGACCTTCCAGTTGACGTCACCCTTTCTTACAGGTCCAGATGGCAGTGGATGTCCGGTTTGCTCAGGACATGCTGAGGGGTGACAACGTGACGGAGATCCGGATGAAGTTCATCAAACGTATCGAAGAGAACCTTCCAGCGGGGGATGAATGAGCAGCAACACAAATGGGATTGCTAGACATGGAGGAGGAGGAAGACATGGAGGAGGAAGAGCCAGAGATAGCTGGGAACAATGATGGACTCCATCTAGATCAGGTTCCAGTGAAGTCTGTCCCTGATGTTTATGGGATCCATGCCTGGGTGTGCCAGTAGACAGCCCACTTTTTGACTTATCCTTCACCATTGGGACACTAGTATTTGTAAGCAAGCAGGGTAGAAATACCCAAAATACCCAGCCCTTGATGCTGAATTCTATACACTGGATACAAGTGTGTTTAGGAGTTCAACCCACCCCCATTATAAATTGGTTCGACCCAAATGGGGAAAATTGTTGTTTTGGACAAAAGTGGTTGTGTTCTAGTTTGTCTTCATAATGTCATATTTTCCTTGTTTTGATGGTTTTTTTTTTCCTACTGCTTTTTTTGATCATATAAGTGACTTCTTTGGGTGATGTAAATTATTAATTAAACCCTTACAATGGTCTGTCGGTCTTGGAGGTGTTGTCAGAAGGCTTCAGTAAGTACTTCTTTGTATTTGCAAAAATATCATAGCGTTTCTGATAGATGTTCGTTAAAATAAATTTAATTTTAAACCAAGTAACAATAAAGGGAGTAACACTTTCAGTTTTCATTTCATTTTCAGCGATGTGCCTGTGTCCCGAACAGGTGTGTTGGTAAGTCCCCATCAGAAACTGCTTTAATTTCCACAGGATCCCCTCGCTTCCCCTTTGTCCCATGGTTGTAACCTGTTGCGTTAGTATAATACTGTTCTGCATTTTTCTTGACCAAAGTTAACTGTAGAGGTACCCCGCTAATATTTTGCACGTCGTATTTTCGTTTACCCAAAACACCTTGTTCTGTTACATACATCTGTTTTATATATACCACATTATGTATGCCTGATTTTTGTACATGTGGCATAAACGCATCTGTGGGAAGATAAAAGACATTTCCCTCTAGTCTGCCGCCGACTATGGCCACCAGAGGTCCCTGTAAGCATTGTTTCGCAGAGATTTTATTGTCTGCCGTGCTTCCATGTCGGTGTTTGACTTTGCGAGTCCCAGTTCGATTTTCGCATAACTTCAGTACATTCTTGCAGACCTCAAGGGTAGGGAAATTTTTTAATGGCTAAATCCTTCGTCTGCCGTTGTTTGAAGACGTTGGATCTCAAAGCAAAATGTTGGAAAGTGTGTGCAATGTGTTGACATTTTGAAATAAGCCCTTTTAGTGACTCCCTAAAGAGTACACTTCAAATTACACGTACAATGTGTGTATTCTGTACAATGTATACATTGGAAAGAGACACGGAGGAAATGTTTTTCAGCAGACATTTGGTGTAAATCATTTGTCCGAATCAACCACTGCACCATGGGGATATACAGATGGGATTGTGTACTGTGTGAAATCTCGTATCGGTCTTCCATATGCTCCCAGGAATCTGCTCCTAGTTGGTGACAGAATCGGCTCCCCATTGTCCCTGGGGTTTCCTACATGTCCGCTTGTGTTCCGTCCTGTTTGCTCGCAATAGCAGAGAAACCTCCCGAGTGCTGATGTCTGAATGTTTGTAGAGAGAACTGCGGCCCCATGCGACGTTGCATCTTCTGCCATCGCATTCCACCTCTGCAAGCTTCATTTGCATGACCCCTCCCCATCTGTTAGTGCACTTGATACCCCGGGACAGCCGCATGTATATCACCAGTGTTTCAGGCTAATTAATATATTTTTCAGATAATGCTACCAAATGCACTTAATCATTAGTTTCCATGGTACTTTCTCTTGCATTGGATTACAGTCTCCTGCTTGCTTACGTCCCACATACAGTTTACTTGGGGGTACTTTTTTTTTTTTTTGCTCGTTCTTCTTCACTGTGGACCAGCGCCGCTCTCGCGAAGAAGTAGCAAACCCTGCAGACCCGAGACAACACCCACCAATCTAGTATAAGCCCCCTAAACACTACCATGTGGTCATTATGGGAAACAAATGGGGAAGTGCATGCCGTAACGGTAACGCTCCGTGTTTGGTCCGGGCGCCAGCTTATGGTTATTGGACGCCTCCCGCCCCCCCCACACCATCACTTCACTCCCCACTTTGCTCACTTTCAAGCTTTGCCAGGGAGGATGGATCCATGGGAGGAGGCAGAGGAAGAAAGGAGATGAAATGGAGGCCAGGAGCATTATGGGAGACACCTTGAGGGAGTATTCAGGAGTTTTATTCTCATCTGACCAAATAGCGTACATGTGCACAGGTACCCGGCCTCACATGGCGGCCGTGCAATTTGTGATGAGGCGAAGACAAGTTAACAATATATATGAAACGAAAAAGCGCATCCACTCAACATTCGCACCTATGACAAATGGCCATATATCCGACATACAGCAATAATATATTGCAAGTAATAAACAACATAGACTTACTATGATACTGTCAGAGAGCATGCTGGGTAATTGTCAGGGATTTGCCATGTCTGATGTTACAGCCAGTGGGACTTTTCTCTGGAAAGCTGAACAGCAGGATGAATAGTCGTCCTGGAGTCGTGTGTGTGTGTGTGGGGGGGGGAGGCGGGTGTTATATTAGTTGTTCACATATGATGGACCATCTGTTTCACACCATGATGCTGGACGTGCAGCAAAGACCTCCATCTGATGTAAGTTTCTGCAGATATTTTGTACTTGTCATTTTTTAGCCCCTCGGAAGCAGTTTCTTTGACCAAATGGACAATTTTGGTCAAAGTGTCAATGTTGAGTCACTGGCATCCACCACATACAGTATGTGCCTGTAATAGAATAAGTCATTCTTAGCAGGTTGGATAGTCTGTGTTACTGTCTGTCTCTGCAGACAGGCCTGCAGGGCATTGTGGGAGAAGGAGCGTGCCCCGATTCCTGTTTTCCTTTGACACTCTCCATGTTCTTGCATTTCAGGAAACCCTGGGTTGTCAGCTGTAAATAGTCTTTCCCCATTATTCAATTTGTTTTGTTTTGTTTCATGAATAACAGTGGAAACTTTGTGTAGTGCTGGGGACTTGTTGAAGTTATTTCTTAACAAAAACGGTTGTAATGTGGTGCTGATTATTTCTGAATTGCTTGGATAAAGGCCTAAGGTGTTTATGCTTGATGGAGTTGAGCATAAATACATTAAGTTACTTTGAAAGCTCAATTATAAGTCTGCATATTATAAAGGCTACAGAAAGAAAGAGACACCCAAGCTAAAAAAAAATCAATCAATTATTCTTAGTGGGGGGCGGTTTCGCAGGTCTAGAAGGTTGTTGGTTCAAATCCCATGCTTGGAAGTGTGATTTTGCTATTGGGCCCTTGAGCAAGGCCCTTAATCCTGATCCTACTCTCTGATTCTCACTTATACATCTGCTCAGTAAATGTAAATGTCTTCAAACGAAACATACTGTAAAGCTTACCTGACTTTACTGCATTGATACTTCTATGATTTTTCTTTATTTTAATGTTTTAAAACAAAATCTATTAGTGTTGTGTATTGCTTGGTATTTACTTGACCAATGATTTTTTTTTTTTATCTGGCCTGAAATTTGTTTTATTTTATTTGAAGAAAAGAGTGAAGCATTCAGCCATATTACCAAAATCAGGAAATGCAAACAAGAACATCCAGCTGGCCTTTTCTGAGGGGAAAAATACGTATCCAGAGATCTGCAAAAACATCATGAGTACCCGTAAAGAATATAGTCCGAAGGAGATAAGACTTCAAGTAATAAATTGCTGAGTAACAACAGGACCAAAGCAAAAATGTATTAAAAACTGTTAATCATTAGGTCATTTGTTGTGGTTAAATGGCTGTTTGGTGTTGGCATAGCACTGTCGATGGATTAATATAATTTATAAAACATGTGTCATAGAGCAATTTCTAGCAGTTATAATGACAGGCTTTATTGCAGGCATGATGGAGTGGGTCATGTAAGTGTTTGGGAAATAGATCACTTCAGGCCAGACGTGTTAAGATTTATGGTGTTTTGCATTCATATAAAACCACAGATTCCGATAGATGCTGATGTGTTAAGGGGAAAAAATGGTCTGAAGGTATTAAGGTACACATTATTCTGTAGGTTGTATATATGGTAGCTTTATTGTTAATTCTACATTATTATATTGGCTTAGAATTATATTATATTGGTTTAGGTTTAGAAAATATGCTGGTATAGCAATTTTTTCTGAACAATTTTGCAAGAGTAATGCCTGGTGTCTGGTAAAAATCCATCTCCCTGAATGATTTGAAAGACAAATGAGCACCTGAATGTGATCCTGAATTTTATCTGTTAACGGTTAGTGCGTTGCTAATGCATCTGCGCAGTGTTCTGTGTGGACAGCGAGGGGCTCGCCTGCTCTGTCATTGGTGACAGATAAGCCTCTCGAGAAGAGGGCCTCCACTTGCATTGACCTTCTGCAAAGTGAACGCTTGGAACCACAGGTGGAGATGATGGTGTGCAGCTCAGAAGCTGGATTCCCCACATGTCTCAAATTACCCCCTTGCTGTTCAATCCATGTGTCACGTTGGTAGGAATGACAGATCATCCAGGTTAAAACTACCTGCTCCTGTGCTCCTCCATGTTAACCAACTCCCCCCCCCTCCCCCCAAACTTACTGCAGTGCACATTGTGTTTCTAAGTGTTTGGCTCAGAACATTGTGCCCATGACCAGAAGGTAATCGGTTCAAATCGCAGAGCCAGCAGAATTATCTTACCGTTGGGCCCCTGAGCAAGGCCCTTAACCTTGAAATTCCCCAGGGACTGGCTGTCCCTGCCTTAGCAAGAAATGTGCATTATTGTAAGTAAACGCATCTGCCAAAGCCAATGTAATGTGTCCAGGGTTTTAGGCAGTAGGTGTTTGCCCATTTGAATCATAATCCTTACATGTACTACGTTAAAAAGGCCCATTTTCCAAGGTGGACTGAGTCAGTGCCGGTCCCAGCTGTGATGTATGGGGCCTTGTGATTGTACAGGCGTAACAGGTGATCTTGACGTTCCATAATTGGTGGTGTTTTTCGTTACACAAACATGCAAATTCTTCAGTTGAGTTATTCATGACTCATGGTTTTTATTGATCAGTTCATTATGAGCCAGGCCTCCATCAGCATCACCTCATGACAGCAGACTCATGACATCATCGTAGGGCCTGCGTAGGGGTCAAAGAGGCAGCTGCCAGCCCCTTCCCCGTACCATACCCTCCCAGCCGCCTGTCAAAGGTAACGTTTGTGTTGTGAGGCAGCTGGCTGGGATGCAGTATCTGTGTTCTGCGTCAGGCATTGGGGCCAGATCCAGTTACATTAGTCAGTAGCTAAATAGGTTTCTGTGTTCAGACAATCCCTCTTTCACAGCCTAAACCAGGGATACACCCAACCTAACAAAATAGATGGCGAGGCTTTGGGGTGTGGGACCAACAGACATTTTCTTTGCCTGACCTTGTAAGCGGCGGCAGCCAAGCCTGTTTAGAAATCAGCCGTAATTACGACAACGTGAACCGAGGTGCCTGTCATTACTCCTGCAATGGCTCACACCATGATAAACAGTCTCGGAACCAGTGACATTAATCATTAAACATAGGTTTCTCTGTCCTCATGTAGTTTTTGGTGTTTATCATGAGTGCATCTTTATTTTCATTAAAATATGAGCATTTTGGCAGCCTTATCACAGTAAAACATGGAAGCTTAGATGACTATAACAGGAGACAGTTGTTTGTAGCAAAAATATTAGTCCTGCAATATTCATCTTATAAATGAGCAGTTTATATGCACTCTGCATCATGCACACTACAGTTTTGTCTTTCTTGTACATTGCGATTTTTTTTTTTATCCTTGATATTACCTAATGTATTATCTAGCCATTTCTTCAATGATAAAATGAAAGAAGAACGAGAGACTGGTCTGGTCAAATTTGGCCATGTTACTTTAGTGTTTGTTTTGTTTGTGTACTGGTTTGGGTCAACTTTCTCACAGGAGTCTAACCTAACATTTAAGGAGGCTATGTTTTGTGGTTCCTCAAGACCGCGTAAGCGCGCTCCTTAAAATGGACTACAAGAAGTGCTTTCCTTAAACAAGCTGAGGAGCATGAATGTACAATGTACGCACCCATTGTGGTCAGAATGTCAGTCCCAGGCCAAATAAAGTGTAAGGCCAATAAAACGAAGCTCTCTAAGAAGACTGCTTGCATTATCCTTCCAAAGGAAAGGCAGAACCTGGAAGTGGCTTAGCCATCTCATGTAGACCTGCCTAAACATTTTATTGGAAACGCTTTACTTGAGGGGACACAAATTCTTATACACTGACCTCATGTTAATTCATCATTAATGAATCGTGACGCATGTTTTATCCCAAGCAGTTACTATATTTATCATAACTGCTAATTCTGTAAACCTTTGTGAACTACTGAAGGAACAAGTCATGAAGTTATATACTCATCTCACATTAATTCATCATTAATTAATTGTGATGCATCTTTTTTCTCAAGTAGCGACTATATCTGTTCTTGATTTGTACTTCGGTTGTAACTGAGTTATTAAAGTACCTGTGCCCCCTCCAGCAAAGTGTTACCATTTCTAACATTTTGAGAAAGCAGAGTCAGGCAGTTCCTGGGACAACTACTGTAGGGTCAAGGGTCCTGCTCATGGGTCCAAAGCTGAAATCGAAATCACTTTGTAGACCTGGGTATTTTGTAGCAGTGACCTCCCACCACATCACAGGCACAGTGGCCTAAGCCACTGAGCCAGATGCCACCCACTTTCTGAGCCTCTTCGTCTAGCTGCAGATACAGCCTGCATTTCGACACTGATGGTTGCACAGCCTGCACTATTCAGGGTCGCAGGTGTCCCTGACCTCACAAGTGTCCTTGACCTCACAGGTGTCCTTGACCTCGTAGGTGTCCCTGACCTCACAGGTGTCCTTGACCTCACAGGTGTCCTTGACCTCGTAGGTGTCCCTGACCTCATAGGTGTCCCTTACCTCACAGGTGTCCTTGACCTCATAGGTGTCCCTGACCTCACAGGTGTTCCTGACCTCATACAGTAGGTGTCCCTTACCTCGTAGGTGTCCCTGACCTCATAGGTGTCCCTGACCTCGTAGGGGTTCCTGACCTCGCCGGTGTCCTTGACCTCGTAGGTGCCCCTGACCTCGCTGGTGTTCCTGACCTCGTAGCTGCCCCTGACCTCGTAGGTGTCTCTGACCTCGTAGGTGCCCCTGACCTCACAGGTATCCCTAACCTCGTAGGTGTTCCTGACCTTGTAGGTGTCCCTGACTTTGTACCCTCGCAGTCCAGGCCTGTAGGCCTGCCTTGGCGCCATTTAATGGAGTGTTGAAAGCCGCCCCTGGTGTTGCTGTAACATTTAATACGCTACATAATTTCCTTGGACCCTATTAACTGCCCGTTACCTTCACAGGGTCTGCCTGCACACACCACACACGCTTTCCCTCCCTGGGCATGTGCGCAAAGGATTTTATTTACGCACTACCAAATTGCAGTCGTTAAATTGTAGTTACCAGGATTGTAGCGTACGTCTTACATGCCTATTGCACAGAACATGTTTAAAAATGATATTATATCAACAATTCTATTTTACTGTTAATTTTGATGAGACATTTTTTAAAAGATTTGTGAAAAGAGGACTTATCCTCTGAGAGCTTTTATTTTGACCACTTGGTGGAGCTCCACAAGGTTAACATTCTTTGGTCCCATTGTGGTTTGTTTCTGAATAAATTCCTGACTGGAGGCAGCAAAGAGTACCGTCCCATAAACCCCTGTAACTAGACCTAACCATTAACCCCCTACTTCATTCGTCTTGCCTTTCTTATGCTAGCTATACTGCTTTGTCCCCTCTGGCACGCATTAGACAGGACTGAGGTTCACCTCTTAGCAGAGAGCTTGCAGACATTTCTTTGCATGTGGCTCA
Organism: Hippopotamyrus pictus; assembly: GCA_026781145.1. Classification (NCBI taxonomy): domain Eukaryota; kingdom Metazoa; phylum Chordata; class Actinopteri; order Osteoglossiformes; family Mormyridae; genus Hippopotamyrus; species Hippopotamyrus pictus. The sequence goes on from JAODLC010000050.1 coordinate 14,435,621, forward strand.
GAATCTGCATAGCAGACAAACTTCAGTCTGGTCTTCCCTGCCACCTCCTGCTACTCATTGGGCAGGAGCTCCTTACAGCTGCCTAATACATTTTTGTTTTTTATTGTGTTTCACATATTATGGGGCATGATGTCATTTCCCGCTGCCTTCTTATAGAATCTCCCAGCTATAGATCTGTTTCCACTGTTGGAAATGGCCCATCGAAATCGCCCGCATAAAATGCCAAAACTATAAGCACTCCGTGAGTAACTTTAGAACATTTCAATAATTCAGTGCCTCCATTTTTTATATTTTTATTGCCAGAATTTTATAAATTCTTTTATTATATAAACGTATTGTACAGTCAGGGCCGTAGCCAAAGTTTGAAAATTAGTGAGGTCCCCACCGTCGGTCACATTGCTGATACCGTCTCCTTCATAAACTGTTTATTTTCTTTAATTAATTAGTTAGGTGCAACGTTAGTTAGCCTAATTTTTTTTCAGGTGAATATTTAACTTCAAATTTGTATTAGCTCATAAAAAATTACAAAGGTCCAGACCTCGGTGACCTCATAGCTGGCTGGGACCCTGTGTAGAGTATTTTTACTTTTTGTATTTTCAGTTTGTATACTACTTTGGGAATTCTTGGATGTTTACCTGATAATACGAAGCTTGTTGTGCAAATGGAATATTGTGTTTACACAATAGCAACCCGGAATCTTTGGCATCAATACTTGTCACAAAAACTGGTTGACGGAAGAACATTTCTCCTCTGTTGAAAATTGTCATTCCACAGTCTGAGCTTAATTCTCGCAAAGCAAACACTGTGATGTTATGAGGTTCTGGTCGTCTAGGTGCACCGTGTGGCACCTTGTCATAGATCAGCAGTCATAGCACATGGTAATGAACCCATATTGGCACTAAAACCATCCTGCGTTTGGGCACGACATAGAATCACTCAAACAAAACGTCTGTCTGAAGTGAACTTTTCTTGAGTCCCACTGCAAACCAGACGTCTTTAGCAGACGAAAGAACGAGCATATGGATTCTGGGGTCTCACTGCTCACACTTAATGGTCTTTCAATCAAGCCTGTTCCTCCTAATTCCCTGTTTCACCGCAGCAGCTGCTAAACTAGTTTTACACCGTAGATGGGTCAACACTCACAATGCACTGGGGGCTGGGTTTTTGAAGACACATTCTTGACACAGGACTAGAAGTTGCTAATGTTGTTTCAAGAGAGAGTGAGTGTAATTGGGAGTGCAGAGTTTTACATATACATTATTCTTTTCCTCTGGTAACATCCGCCTTTGCATGCGGTTTTATGATCAGGTGCAGATTTGACACTGAATTAATATCTGCACTGCAATCCAATGGGATTAGTAGTTATGGGATGCTATTAGGAGACTCAGTGGCCTGTCAGTGATAAATTCAATTCAATTTTTTTTTTTTATATAGAGCCCAAGGCACTTTGCACAGGTGTTTTGTGATACACAGTGTTGGTTAAGTTACTCACAAAAGTTTCGTACTCTGTGACTGTGACTGTGAAAGTCAGATGAGAACAGAGGAGAGGAATCAAAAACTCCCAAGCAGAGAGACCTCTGGGGATCCAAGGTCAACTGGCGCAGTCAAGCTGCAGCCCAGGTATGCTGACATTATGCAAAACGAATTATTGAAAAATTCAACATTATTTGGTCACTTCATTCATGTTTTTATCCGGAGAAATTATTTTTACTCATTAATTTTTCTCGATATTTTGCTGGGGTGCCTTCTTTCAGAGGCACGTCAGCGTGGAAGCTCCACAGGACTTGCTTTTGGTTCTGAGTAGACCCTGAGTTCCCTCCTTCATGAAGAACTGATGTTTCTCCTCAATAACAGGAGCATGAGAACATATTTAATATAGGTTGAAGAAAGAGGCGGGGTGAACAGGATGGTAGGGGGTAGTTCTGCATAAAGCCGGGAGCCCGATGATAGTGATGGAGGCTCCACTCGTCCGTGGCAGCGACTCCTTCATAAGCTTAGGAGTTGAGAGATGGCGCACAATGGTGAAGAATGGACTCGCCTTGAAAAGCAATAAGGTCCCAGGATGATTTCTATTTCACTCTCATTATCTCATTGAGGTTCAATGGGGCACGCTGTCTGGGCATTTTCCATTTCGCCCAAACAGCTGTCCCTCAAGATGCATAATAGTCGGCATACATTTTGTTGAATCGTCCCTCTTTATTACCCCCAGGTGAGTTGAACTGTGTTTTTCTTACCAGATTGTCCAACTGCTGAGTTTTACTGAGGCTATGACCTACAAATTTACTCAGGACTCCTGATTCCCCCTCTTTACCAGCCCCCAAACAAACTAAAAAAACACTTGGAGGTCTTTCCCTAGAAAAAGTCTTGGAGACTGAAGAATCCATCGTGCTTTAGCACACATAACAGTACTAGCCTGGAATGTGATATATTATATGTCAACACAGCATTCACAGAGACTGAATATTATGAATTTATGGACCATACACTGAGGCTTTGCATTATTTTTCACCATCACCATAAGTGCTGCAAGCTTTTTATCCTCTGGGACAGTTCATGGTCAGACTTACTGCAAAAGTTGCCACCTGCCCTAGGTTTTATGGGATTGTCGTGCCTCATTTTGAACCCATATGGAGGGGGCAATATGTGCCCCCCCCCCTCCCTTCCTCTAATCCAAAGCTCAGCATATTTTTATCGTCCTGGGGGGTTGGGGGAGTTGGGGGGTGTTGCCATCCCATAATTCCTTAGATCGAAGGTGGCCACCCGACTTTGGGAGTTTTGGTTAGACGCCCACAGCCTCACCCTTGGTATTCCCGACTGTGTTTAATTGGGCTGGCTGGCGCTACAACCCAGCTACCGTCTTAACTACATGCTCAAATTGTACTTTCTGTTCTCCTGTGTACAGGACCACCCAACAGGGGCGAGGCGAATGCGCCATGCCATCTAATCGGCACGGCGATCTCACAGGGGCCGTCTCCCGAACAAGACACCCTTGTTCAAAAGGGATTAACAGAGGAAAACCCATTGCACACAGCGAGGGGAAAAAGTATTGAGTTTGCTAGAAATGTGTTTGGCTGACATCACGCCGCAGGGGAGGGTGGGGGCCGAGGAAAGGTGTGTCAGGCAGTCGGAGGCCAGGCAGGGATTCTTGTCTCCGGTGGTCGCCCTCCACATTTTTCTTCTGGTTTATCTGTCTTCTCTTTTTTATAAGGGGCTTACAGATGACCTCATTCAACAGCCATGAAGATGGAGAGACATGGGCCATTAATTTTTGATTGTTGCATTACAGACATTTAGTTCCTCTGGGTATTTTAAAATGCCAAATATCCAGACCCAGTCTCGTTTACACATACGTGACCGCTAGACTCATATCCTAGCATCTAATACACACAGTCATATTCACATAGTTGTATATTAATATGATTAGAAAAACACACATCTGCATGGGCATTGCAACCAATTGTAGGCAGTGTGTCTGTCAGTAAAGAATGATCACTGCCTTCCATCCACCTGTAAAGGTCAGTTCCTTTCTCATGGCACTGAGTTACTGTGAAAGTCCCTGCTTGCACACGGCTGGGCGGAGGTTAGTGAAACTTGCTGATAATTAACAAACGAGAGAGGGGAAGCGGACAGGGAGGGCATGGAGGCGGTTCTGTCTGGCCAGCTGGTGGTTTGCAGCAGACAGGAAGTGGCACTCTTTTCAAACTTTCATTCTGACACACCAGGTTTCAACTCCGCTAGACAGAAGACACACTTCTTCCTGTCGAACAGCTTCCGTTATCCTGCCCTGGGGAAGGGCGACACAAAAGATTGACAGATTCGGCTGAATTTCGGCTTCTAAGCAAACATCTCATGCTAATCCGGGGATAATTATATAAAAATATGAGAGCTCTGATAAGGTCATCCAGCTAAAACAATTTGCAGCTATTATTTTCATTAGGATTTAAAACAACAAGGCAATCAAATGAAACAGAGAATAATGCTCAATAATCTTCACTCTCCACGCTAGTTCCAGGGATTTCACCAAGAAAAAACAAGATAATGGTGTGGTATTGATGCCAAATGGCATGTGAAACTGCTGCAGTGAGTTTTTTTTGGGCTGTGGTTTGCAGTTGGTTACAAGTGATTGATTCTATCCCCTTCTGTAAAATCCTAAAAGAGTCACATTACCTTTAAATGAAAAATCCTTTGTTTGCCAGTTGCACAAGTACACTGGAATTCTTCTCCTCGTCTGCCCCATCTTGCTCTCTATAGCTTGGGGGTCACAGAAGAGGGTCAGCCAATGTGTGGCACCCCTGGAGCTGGGGGCAGTTAAGGGCCTTGCTCAAGGGCCCAGAGATATGTGATTATCCTGCCCAGGCTGGGGTCTGAACTGGCAAGTTTCCAATCCCAGTCACAGAGGCTTAGTGCACTGAGCCACTCACTGCCCCATATATTATAAACAGGATCTCCTTTTATCCCAGAGAATGTGTGTTGTTGCTGTTGTTGTTTATGACTGTTTATAGTGTTTTCCTGTTGTGACGTCAGGTCCCTGCCTTTTACTCTGCTACTGTAGCTGGAGGCACTGGGCTGGAAGAATCTCAGGGTGGTTGTGGCTCAAAATCCCGCCGTCGTCTTCTTTCTGCCGTGCTCTTCCGTCTGCCTTTCCCAGACCTTCATGCCTAAATGTTTCAATCATACAGAGGCTGATTGGTGGGGAGGACCAAGCCTGAAAAACAACTAAATATCACAGTGAAGCAGATGTTTCTCTCTTTCACGCCACATGTTAGTGTTAAATGATCATTTCCTCTGTTTTTTTTTATTTTTATTTTTTTTTTGCTTTTTGTGCCGATTCCAGAGCTGGAGAACTGCATTTGACCCCTCTGCTCAGGTGCTGGATGCTTTATTGCGCACAGTGCGGTTGGCTTATGGAAACGGGAGGCCGAATGAGCTTAAGCTCCAGCTCGCTAGGTGTGTTTGAAGGGCTGAGGGCAGAGATGCGTCACATGGAGTCGGGCGGGGGGGGGGTCGTGGCAGATAACCAGGGCTGTGCGAAGGGCTCTGCGGAGGATCCAGCCCAGATCCCTTAGCGAGTCGCAGCCTCATAGTCCCCCTTTACTGCTACAGTATTTCCAGTTACATTTCAAGTTCACTTAATTGAGATTTTCAATTAGATTTGTATCTATTTAGCAGATGCTTTTATCCAAAGTAACATACAATTGAGAAAGCAGAGTCAGCCAGTCCCTAGAGAGCTGGAGGGTTAGGGCTTCATCGTCCTGCCCCCTCCGGGGTGGGAACCCGTCACCTTCTCATCACAGGCACGGAACCCTAACCCGCTAACTTATACAAAATCCCACCGATTAGCTAAACCTTTGGCCGACGCAGAACCTCAGTAAACTCAACCTTAATACAAGTACATTTTTAACGTGGCACTGTGTCATTATTAGATTAGCACTGCATTCATTTTCAGAATGTAAGCATTGAATAGATCAGAAAAGGCATATAAATTATTACAACTGGGAGCTGGAAGATGTGTATTTCTGTGTATCTCTACTTCAGTTCTGTGTTTGGAGGACCCACGTATACTGTACATTCTATTCCACATAGGTGTATTTGTATGAGCGTGTTCTGGGATTTACTGCCTAAAGAACCACCCGGAAGCTCTTGAGACAGACTGAATTTATGGGTTTGGGGGTTTTTAAGGGTGTTCATTGGTTTTTTTTTTATTATATTATTTTGACTAGCAATAACTATTGTGATAGTGCTGGGTGGTTAAAATGGTCTGAGGTTTTATTGTTATTAAAATATCTTCGAAGCGGCGCCATTGGTTCCCATTCAGATGTTTCTTTTGTGAACGTGATAAAGGAGCGCAGTGCAGTAAATGCGAAGGCCTTTGCAAGGTCGCAGAAAGCGTCGCAGAAAGAGCTGGTGATTAGAGACTAAGCAGCTTTCTGCTGGCACCTGCCCACTGATAGACTGACTACAAGAGGCAACAGGAGGTGGAGTTTCTCTGGAATTTTGGGTAATCAAAAAATAAATAAATGCTAATGCTCCATGCTACGGAAAAGCTTGACAAACTCCATTCCTTCCAGCTCTAGTTGTGTGCAAAGCACGCTGCCTTCCTGCCGAAGAAATAAACTTTAGAAGGAGGAAATTGCCAGCATTCCCCCAGCCCGCAGATTAGGAACATAACACAGCCTCATTTGCAGTGTCCACACAGGAAGCAAAGACAGACTGCGTGGTCCAGGGTATCCATATGCACCTCTGTTTATCTCCATATCTGTATGTCTGTATGCATATTGAACTCAAATGAAGCTTCTCTATCTTTCATTTGGATTAAGATGCCCGTTATAAGGCAAACGAAGTCGAAATGTCTGAAGCCCGTTCTTTGTTGTGTTTGGGATGAGACCATCAATGACGAAAGTCAGACTCCCTCATCATATGTTACAGTAACGGGAATGAAAACACACTCAGTCCTCATGTAATCCGATGGAGAACAAGGCCAGTCAATCCTATAGGCGACAGGCGGCCGCCTAGTGCACCAACTTCTTGCCAACCAATTTCACTTTCCCTCAGACAGGGGGCGCTGGCGGTCATACTCGTGCCACAGTGGCTAAGATCTGTGAAATTTTTGTGAAATTTCCAAGATTTAGTTAATCCTCATGTACTCCAGCGAAGAACATTCATTACATTTGAAAAACTTGCTAAATCCAGAGAACTGGTACTTACTTATGAACTTATGTTACCATTATGTCTGTATGGCCTGATGGGCTGGTATCCTGGGGACTCGGAGCTTCCTTTATAAGCAGTTATAGGAAATGAGTGTTTGGGTGCAGGAGTGGATGTAGCAGCAATGCTTAACTCCACCAGACAGGGTTTTTTCTCAGTTTTTTATGTGACGAATGTTTGGAATGGACTACCAGCCAGCCGATGAAGAACATGCTGTCTGCAAGGAATATGAGACCTGCAGACAAGCAGCAGCACCTGACCTGAACTCCCCAGTAAGGATAAAACATCGTGCGGGACATTCCGCCAGACTGACCAGAGTGCATTGTTCCTACCTGCTCTGAATCATTTAAAGGAAATTAACAAAATAACCTGTCTCAATGACCTCAAACTTTAACATTAGAATTTTTGATTCCATTCTACCTTGTAAATCTGTCATGGATTCTCTCCTTAACTCTCAAGATTTTAAAGACAATGGGCTATTTAAGTTCAGTTACTATGTCCTACGGCCTCTGAACTCTCCAAGCCTACACACAAGGGTCCAATTAATTGGTCTCATTTCCACATCGAATTTTCCCCCAAACTGCAGGTGCTTCTTTTCAGCATAGCTAACTCTATATTAGTGACTCTGAAACTTCTTGCCACATTGCAGAGGCAAGCATCAAGTCGCACTTATACGCCAATAAAAGCTTTCAGCTCAGTGCCATCCAAAAAGTTGGAAAAATCATTATTTCTGCAATAGACACCCCCCTGAGAAACCAATGAGGCGGGCAGGGAGGTGGTTGACTCCTATAAACTGTACACCATGTTCACTGGCATCAACACCGCGACGAAGACATCACAACAGCATGGGTGTGACCTGTGGCAAATTTAAAAGCCCCCCCCCCCCCAGGTGATCCTGGTATAATTCCAGAGTCATCAGTGGGGACGTCGTCACGTTCTCCACTGCTTTCTCTCTTCCTTTGAGAACCTGCAGAACTCCATAGTAAGGAAGCATGCCGTTGACCCTTTCTCATCCAAGGACACTCTTTTAGAAAATTCCACAGATCCATAAGTAACAGAACAAACAGCACTTGAAGAGCTTCTCCCTCAGCAGTAAGCAGGCTTTGGGGATAATCTTTAGTTTGGCTGCTCAGACCCAGGTGTGAGGACTCTTCAGCCAATTAGTTCTCTAATTAGTAATTAGTAATCTAACCTGAATACACAACGCCAATTTCTGGATAAGACTGGCCACCCTTGGTGCAATGTCCTTAATTTTATCTCGTGCAGGATGAAATGCAAATTCCAAATACTTTATAATATACTTGGCAAAAAACTTAATTTTGGTTCTGTTTTTAAAAGTCAAGTTTCACCCTGAATTATTTAATATCACAGAATATTGTTTCCTCCTCCACTTTTCATGCTTCAGGTCATAATACTAACAGCTCTAAAGCAGGGATGCTGGATCTTCTGTTTGACCTGTTTGCCTAACATTTTGACAGTATCACGGGATGAATGCCTCTCATATAACCGGTAATCTCTAGACCCCTGCTATCTTTGCCATCTTTACCACCACGGCCTCCCCAGTTGGTAACTGGGAGTGGAATGGGAAAGGAAGCAAGCTGGAAGGCTGACTCTGTCCACGATGTAAATACTGCTAACCAAGAGCAGGTAGGTCAAGTACAGCTCCTGGACAGCTGCTCTCTCTGGGACATGCAGACTTTCTTATGGCAGCTCTGTCACCATTTCTGCAAGCGCACAGCTCAGTATGCGGAAGTTCACACACCCTCACAACATTCTAAGAGTCTCATTCATCCTCTGCAGGCAGCTGCAGTTTTAACACATTCTGCAATTTTTAGCATGTTTGAAACCAATTAAAATAAGTGTTGCAATGGCTCAGTTTGTCGACCCAAGCGCTAGTCATGGTTGCCTGACAAAAGGCTTTAAAAAGAATCTCTTAACTCTGAGCAAGTGCTTCCAACATGCACGACTTGTTTTTGAACGTATTTTCTCTGATGTCCCCAAAGCATCACTGAGATAATATTTAGCCAGGTGCACGGCATTGATTTTAAGACATTTTTATGGAGAGTGTTTTATGGAATCCAAGCTTGCTTCCTTGCATCACTCTCATCCTAAAGACAAGCTGGAAACTGTAACAGGCAGTTAAAATACTTCTGCAAAATCTGTGACTAGGAAGAAAAAATTCCTCTGGCAGATAGTAATCTGGTAGATTCAATATTATGTTCAGTATTACCGTCTTCAGCAAGTTTGTCATTCAGCTCCATTGCAACGGTGTCACATTGGAATAATATGTCATTCAAACGTGACCTTGCACTAGAATTTAGCCCTTGTGCCTGATAGCGGGGGCGGTTCTAGCTTGAGAGGATATCCGTGACTTAGCCCCGAATTTGTCACGCATCATAACACAATGATGGTGATTGTAAAAGTGTGAATGTAATGCTACAAACGTAGCATCCGTGCCCCCCGGTGCTACCCATGTTTGAAAACAAGATTCATCTACCATATAGAGCTTGGCTTTGTTTCATAGATTATTTTTTTTTTATTATTTCCATAATCAGACATTAACCTCGTTTGGGACATACTGGCAGTTTTATATAACAGAAGGTTTTGCAATAAGCCAGCATATAGTTACTGCCAGACATAGCTCCTCTATCCGAATGCACTGGGGTGGCTCTGATGGTCGCCTTTCCCAGTCGTGGCAGTTCTTTGGATGTGGAAGCTTGGCAGCGGAGACCAGATGATAGGCAGCAGTGTAGGTACCCTGAACAGGATCTGAGTCGCCTCCCGGTTAATCTAGCTGAGCTGACTGTGGCTCAGCAAGCTAGGCCTGGGGACCTGTGATTGGAAGGTTGTTGGTTTAAATCCCAGGATCGCCAGAGTTATTAATATAAGGCCTTTAACCCCAAATGCTCTAGGAACTGGTTGACACTGTATTCTCAGTTGCTTTGGAAAAAGGCTTATGCTAAATTAATGTCATGCCCAGATTTTTCCAGTACTCTTTTGGATGCAAAGACTAAGAAAATGTAGTATAATGTCGTAGTCAAATTATAAGCACATGAAGCACGTTACTTAGTGCAACAGACAGACCTTTATCATTTTGGTACTTACTGTACAGGTATTTCTCTCTTTCTGAGCTCCCGATTTACGAGTTTATATCTTTATGAGAATTTTCTGCTGCAAAAATAATTTAAAAAAAAAATGTGCTTAATCCGATAATCCGCTGCCCGAAAACACCGTCAGTAGCCCGACGAAGTTTTCAAATTTGCTGTACTCTGCTTTATGAAATGTGTGACTGCGCATGCCCAACCGGTACCTGGCACGTCTGCGCAGGCGCATCGTTACACTTTATGTCATATTTTTCTATGCTGCCTGATTTGTACCCCTGCATTTCATGTCCTGATCCCATTAATACACCAGGCTCATTTTACATACTATTTGTGAGCCACACCACCAACTCAGAATGTGACCGATGAAGAAACACCACCCCATTTACAGAAAATCAAAGGCACCAAAACTGAGGTCTGTTTTTTTAAAATGTGCATATATTTTTCATTAAATGCTAATTCTAATAATAAGTTTGTGTTTTATTTGTTTATTTGGCAAAAAATTGTGAACATTTTTTATTTTTTTTGGCTGGAACCAAAGTCATATTTTTTATAACATTTCTATGGGAAAATACCTCCTGCTTTACGAGTTCTCGATTAACGAGTGGTAATTTGGAACGAATTAGCTCATAAAGTCGAGAACTACCTGTACATTCATGTTTTTAGAAGTAGGGGTTAATGGAGTGGTCAAGGAAATGAAACATTTCGTAATAAGCAAATAGCTGTATAACGTTACCAGTCTGGTAGAAAAAATGGCTGAACAGTCAAATAAGTATTGGATTGGAATAAGTATCTTTTTGGATAATAGGGCAATGTTACGTAAATCATATAAAATGTCATATGGAGACTTTGAGGTTATGCCTCTGTATTTCTGTCCTTTTTTTTGCTAGCTATCCTGTTGTGTATTCAGGTGCATCAGCTTTGGCCGAGACTGCTGGACATTTGCACATTGTTTTCAAGCCTCCGTTTGGTCGTCATTGACAGGGTCAGTGAATGAAGGTTAGAACAGCTAGTTCTGTGTTGGCTTTAAATTGCTTTGAACAAACTAGTGTAGTGGATGGTGTCCTCCAGAAAGACTGTTTAACAGATTTAAACTTATTGAAGATGGAAGTAAAATGAGGAACCCCTGCTTAAGAACCCTCTGGAAGCGAGTTCCGTCTGGTCTCTACTGCAGCCAGTGGAAATAGAAGTCAGTGAAGTGTGAAAAGATGCTGGAGCTTCAGACGAACTTTTACAGAGTGGGGTTATGCACGCTGCATCTGTTGGGGAAGCCTCCTTATATCTGCCGGCTGAATTTATGGGGCAGTGCTAATGAGGACGGTTACTGCTATTGCTGCTCTGACAGAACACCCGTGTAAGGGGGGGAGGGGGGGCGAGCTTCACTGAACGGCCGATACCAGGCAAGCCCCCCCCCTCTCTCCCCTTTTCTCTCCTGACCGAAATCTGATCAGAGGCCACTTATCTCGGTCATTCACCGACAGAACCCCCCCCCCAGAGAGAGCCCCCAATTCTACTCAGGACTCTTCCCTTTACCTGCCTTATCTCCAAGGCTTTGGTTACCCATTTCTCTGTCTTGTACAAGTGAGTCCATTATCTCCCCCTCAATAAATAAAAAAATAAATATATAAACCTGATAAATAAATAAAATTCCTCTCTTTTTTTTTGAACCAAGTGGTGACTCTGGTTTCCCTCTGTGAGGAAAGTCATTTGGCGTGAACGGGAACCTTGGGTGAGGGGTGTAGGCACGGCATGCCCCCCACAAACAAGAAAAAACAGCGTCCCTGATTGACCTTTTCAGCACGTCCAGTCTTTTCTTTGGCTTCCCTCCTCTCTCGTTTGCCCTCCCCCTGCACCGCTCATCCTCTGCAGTCTTGCAAACATGTCTGGGGTAATGCATGGCAATGGATGGCTTTCGTACAAATATTTCCACTGTAATTTCAACCTAGAATGCGACTGCAAATCATTTTAATCACCCTGTTTGCTGAGGCAGCCGTGAATTGCTGCTTTCCTTGGCTACTAGGCAACAGCCTGTCCAAATAAATGGCCATTCTGCTGTTTAGAATACAATTAGAATTCAAAAATTAGAAAGATTCTAAACTGGAATTTAGAAATCTTTGATCAATACTGAAAAGTAATGCAGATTTCATGTAGGCTACGATCTATAATTTCATTGTATACTATTACACTTTTATTTTACGTTTATTGTCACCATCACAAACAGTTGATGCTTGTGGTGCATCAGATATAAAATAGTACCACAGGAAGTTTTTCCTTTGTAATGCCATGACTGATGTGGATGCTTGGCCATCTCTTTTTTTTTTTTTTGTATGTCCTCAGTGATTCTTACTATGCATGTGCATGTATGTTTAACAAAGTGTACATGCAGGTATACTGCTCCAGTTCTCCAAACGTTTGGTCCATCAGCCATGGAGCCACACCAAGAGTAACAAGGCTGAAGATGTTGCACAGATTGCAACAAGTGCCCAACAAGCCTGAAGAGACTCGAAGTGTGTCCACAGGGGTCGATCATGTTCCTCAGTGGTATAGCAGATAGTGCCTCATGTATACCAGAGCGTGATTGACAGTCTAGGTGGCATAATCGAGGACATATCACATTTATTTAGCAGATGTTTTAGCCTAAACTGACATGAGTGAGGATCAGAGATCGGGGATAGCCAGTCCTGGGACAGCTTGGATTAAAGGCCCTGGTACAAGGGGCTTGGTGCCCCATCCTGGGTTATTCTCTGCATTGTGGCCATAGCTTCCAGGAATATGCAATGGACCCCTGCAGTGGCGGACATTTCAGGTCCAGAAAGTAAAAATCCAAACCAGGATTTTGTTTCAACCAACCAGTTGAGCATAAAG
>JAODLC010000050.1:14448391-14462264 GCA_026781145.1 Hippopotamyrus pictus
AGAGTAATCAGCTTGTCGGTTGAAACAAAATCCTGGTTCGGATTTTTACTTTCTGGACCTGAAATGTCCACCTCTGGACCCCTGTGACCCTGCATGGGAGAATTGGGTATAGAAAATGGATGGATGGATGGATGGATGGATGGATGAATGGATGGATGGGCCATGTTCAAGGGCTCACTGTTAATAGGTTAACGGGTATGATTTGTACCCAGGTGCACCTTGAGGGGGGAGTTTGTGTGAACCAGCATCCTTCAAATTACAGTTAGAGAGGGTTAACCCACACAGCGACAGCCCACCCCTACGGAGGAGATCAGATTATTTCATAATAATCTGGAGGGGGGGATTACATTCCTAATTCTAGGAACCGGAAAATATAGTGGTAACATTAGAATAATGTTCCGAAAACGTTCTCAGAATGTTCCCAATGACCCTCATTGGCTGTGTTTACTGACTCAGCCAGTAAGTGTGCGAGTCTTCAGGCTACGATTAAACGGGCATTTACTCTCCCTCAGGTTGACATTGTGGATTATGAGAACTCTGTAAAATCTTTCTTTTTCTAGACTACATATTTTCTGGTTATAGTTTTTTTATTTATAGTCTTTAAAAGCATTTTATCCAGTCATCAATCTCACAAGAAGTAGAGCGTGAGTATGCGTGCTGTGACCGGTAGTTTATGAAATGTTTTTATATGAATGAAGGGTTGAAGTTTAATACACCAAAATCGCTGCTTGTAAACATGTTCCATCCACAATGCTATTAAGAAAGTTTATGTTGCATTCCTGGTTATTAAGTGTCATATGGGCGCGTTATTAAGATTATGTGATGTTTTCAGACATTTTAAACAAGTCACATGATTTTATGTTCCAAGCAGTTCTGTACTTTCACAGTTATAGAAGTAGTGAAACGTTATGGAAGCTGAGGAGAAAGAAAACAACCCTTAATATTCAAAGCAGACTGAACTAAATCCCTGCCAGCTGAAAACCAGAGACGTTAAAGTAGAACATCGATTCATTTTGATAGAATATTCGTGCAAGGAAGTCATATACCCTGTTCCAGTATTCCAAAGTGAGGCACTCCATCCCTTTCCGGACTCTGAACTTTTATGACACCAATGAACCGGTCACTGATGGTCTAGCTTTATTTATTATGATATCTGAGGGGGCACGTTTTCTACCAATTGACCTATGCAGTTTAGCCATTTATTAGTGGATTTACTGAAGCGATTAAGTACAGTCTTCTGGAGCATAATCAGCAGAATTCCTCTGGGGACTCGAACCGGCAAGCCCGCATCCCGAGCTTCCCGAACGCCCTGCCCGCTCGCTTCAGCTCAGCTCCTCTGCTCGTTCTCTAGCCGCAGGATGCCGCGACCGCAGCCCTGTACGTGCTTCGCTTCCTCCTGCTCAGCCCAGCCGCTCCAAGTGTGATGCCTCCACTGATGGTTAGACTGTGGCCACTTTTCTGCATGTTCCCTGCATGGAAAAAGAAAATGCTTGCTCCAAGTCTGCCATGAACTGACACTTTATTTCCCATTTGTGCAAGAACGAGTACAAATACATTGGAGTACAGCGGTAAGAGCAAAGCTTTGAGTCAGAGCACAGAGTCTTGCCATTTATCTGGCACACCTGGAGCATTTCAGGGGGATTAAGGGCCTCGCTCAAGGGGTCAAAGGAGCCTATTGTGGCTATTTCGGCAACGGCGGGATTTGACCCCACAACATTCCGAGGCCTAGCCCAGTGACCCTCACACTGTCAGCAGCCTAATTGTATACGATTCCCGTCCTCAGGCTGTATCACGCCCCTTTGCCATCCTAATGCCTCCTCAGGTCTGGCTCTGTCGCTTTGTTTTCATGTTGACATTCTTCTTTCCAAAGTGCCATGTGTATTTGCCCAAATCTTCACCCCACTGTACCCAAACCAGTGTTAGTCGGATGCTCTGTTCAGCTCAGACCAGACTTCATTATCGATCCTTCTAAATCACTTCCCTTTCCTTCAGGAAGAACCCACAAAGGGGCTGGAACCCCCTCCCCCGCGGATGAACTGTCGGCTGCGAGGCGCTCATTCCCAGCCCGATGAGGGCTCAGCACACTATGTTACATTCGGTAAACTTGCTAAATCTTACCAGCACGGCCTGGCTGACACATTTCTGTCTTTGACAACCCAGCACAGGCATTAATTCTTGCGGCATTATAATTACAAAACATGCATTTCATCCAATTAGAAAGAGTAATGAGGTGCCTAAGTACAGTTTATACTGAAGTCTGCTATGTGAATGAGCTGACGATTCTCTCCTGCAGGGGGAGCAGTGGTTACAGCACGCACTGCTCTTTAAGGCTAGTTGCAGTAATTCCTTCCGCCATGTTCTATTTGATGTTCTCACATGTTCTGTGTAAAACTGTTCCCCATAATCATTGGCTTTTCAAAGACATTTTGTTTGTGTGCCATTTTGAGTGCATTGAAAAAAGTTAAACAAAAGTACGTCATTTTAAATATACTTAATATTCCCTCTGGAGTGAGAAAAACAGAAACAATCTGTGATGTACTATGTATTAGAGCTACAGTCCATGAAACAAAAAGCGTTTTGTTAACGCTTTTCTTTCACTAACAAAAACTTGCCTTTTTTCTTCAAAGCTGAGTGACATTTTGGACCCCCCCCCCCCCAATTTCCATTGATTCTTGGGGAAAAAAAAACCTGGAAAAGTTCAGCCTGCTCACACCGGAAGGGAACTTATGTTTTTCTGTCGTTTCATGACAAGAATTAAATTAATTTCAGCTGAAATTGGAAACAGACAC
This sequence comes from Hippopotamyrus pictus, assembly GCA_026781145.1. NCBI lineage: Eukaryota > Metazoa > Chordata > Actinopteri > Osteoglossiformes > Mormyridae > Hippopotamyrus > Hippopotamyrus pictus. Next base: position 14,451,181 of record JAODLC010000050.1, read on the forward strand.
TAATGCAAAAACTATTAAATGACCTTGGGTGGGTGTCCTTCTGATACACATCATCTACCATCCCAATTATAACCAATAGTAACCAGCAGTTGGGCCTCTTGGGAGTTCATACCTGGAATGGCAGATGTAGCCAGACAGACAAAGACTTGACATGACTCTTCGATCGAGCCGACAAAGAGTCCAGTATAACCAAGTATCTTACATGAACTGGTTACATCAGCACCAGTATATCTATGGAATGCTGGAAAATACATGTCTCTGACATTCTCTTCCCTCATAAAGGAAAACGTTTTGTTTTTAAGGCTCAAGATTAATTCCAGTTGCACAGTAGTTGAAGGTAGTTTTTGTTTCCCAATTCCCGCCTAATGACATCATATTTAATAAGTGCTGAGGGTCTGTCTAGTTTTCTTGGTGAGGGGTTTCCACCTTTGAAAGCCGGGCTCTGGCTGCATACTCTGCAGCGCCCCTGTTTTCCTCACATTCCTGCCTCTCTCGCAGTCATTCTCTCCCTATTTCAGCTTCGTTATTTGGTGCTTCTGTCTGGCTCTGGATACCGCCCCATGTATGGGCTTGTGCGCAGTGGCCTATCTGGGTCCTCGGAGCTGTGGGCAGAGAGAGTGGCTGCCTGCGGCCTCATTACCCAACCCACACATCTGGCTTGCAGCTGACCGCCCTGATCCAGGATATCTGAAGAGTTTGTAAAGGTGCATGTGTGGATGTGAGACATTCTGCACGGGGGTTGCGACAACAAAACACCCCCAGTTGATTTCTGCACATGTCATGAAGTCTTAATACTTTGCATGCATAATACTTATGCATAATACTGAGATAATCATTTTCTGCAAGGCAATTTTCTGAAAGACAAATATTGTGTGTTGTATGGTGGTATTGAACAAAGCTTTATTTTTTGATTTGTAATATTTAATTGCCTGATTCAGATATAATAGTTCTATGTCAAAGTATGATTGTGGCAAGTTAAGAAAACACAGATCCAGATAACTGTGGAAATGTGTAGGAATAGCGTATAGTGGTTTGGGGAGCATCCAAGATAGACACTCGGTCCCAACGAAAACCCCTCGGAATTAGAGTTGATTGCACAATTTCACTTTATGTGGGGCATGTAAATATGTAACTGGGACACGGCTAGGGCCATTTCAGAGGGGCTTTAGCCCCCCTAAGATGTTCCGTTGCCCCCTCCCCCAAATAAATACACACTAATTAGTTTATGTAGTGTGTTCTCATTCGTTTTCATTAAAAGCTTAGCTGCCCTTTTCATAAATCTCTAGTGATGATCCGGAGTATTAAAGCACTACGCCGCTAATCTGTATTGCCCAGTACTAACGACTGCTATACCCTGACCACTAACCACATAGCCTGCCGACTGCTGCTCCATACTGCCCCACGGTGACTGGTGCCATCCCCGACACTTTGTCTCTCCCATCATTCACAGTGTTTAATGTTCCTCACAGAGTTGTGACCATGACTGGTGTTTTCTCTCACGCCTCAGACGTGTATCAGTGCAGTGGAATGTGAGCCCCGTAGACTCGCACATGTGTTTCAGGCTGGGGGGGTGGTGGTGGAGGGGGGGGGGGGTTTGGAAGGTGCATATTTTTTGTGCCTTTGATTCCACGAACAGGCCACCCAATTCATAAGCTACGCTAAAGTCTGCTTCCAGATTTACAGGCGCAGCCGAGTCAGCCTGAGCCCCATTCATTGTGGCTGAATCTGGGTTGATAGTGAGGCCATATTTTGGAGACAAAAAGCAGAATCTTTCCAGTCCTTTCAGAAACAGAACATTTCCATTTCCCTTGACTCCCTTTATGTTTTTGGTCATCCCACGACAAGGCAGTCAGTAATTGGCCGCCGGCAAATCAGAGGCCCAAAGGACGCAGGACTAAGGAGACACGGGAATCGCGGATCTCAGTCGATCGTTCCGAGAAATTCCGTGGGCGTGAGAGATTCGGAAATGCCCATGAGACTTCAAGGTCTCCAGAGGGGGGCACATATGGCGACGCGATCGGCGGGGGTTGCTTTGCTTTACTGTATTATCCGCTTTATGATGCGTGCACCGCTGATGAGTTATTTAGGGACGCCGTGTTGCCTATAAAGAGCAAGAGGGACTTTTGAGAGTTACGCTGAAGATCGTCGAGGCTCCACTTCCCTGCTAAGAATCATATGGCGGTTTCACTGGGTACAGAACGCATATAAATCAGGCCTAATATGATGTTAGTGCTCAGTCTCCACTTATGTGCCGTGGGGCAAAACAAACGTGTCAAACAAAACAAACGAAATGAGGAAGAAGGAAAAAAAAATAAAACGATCATAAGACTAATGTTGTTCCTGGCGCTCCGTGTTTTATAAAGCTGTTTATCACTTTTGCTTAAATCGCTCCAGGCTGTTCATTTTGTTTGTTTGTTTTTCATCTGCTTATAACACATTCTGCGGCAGTGCCCCCTTCGTCAGGGTATATTGAGGTAAACGGATGTCATAGCCGTTACATTTCCTGTTGCCTGGGTTTCTCTTTTGGCTGTTTTACTCATTTCACACTTTTTTACCACCTTCAAGCATTCAGAATGGGATAAGCGCAAACATTTTATGTACAGTTGTTTAATATATAACATTATGTGTAGTTAAATTGCTTTTTGTGTTTTTTTTTGTAAAGGATCAGCCCCGCACTCTTAACATCCCTCTTCAAGCATGACAAACCACCGCGGACGTGCTAATGCTCCATTTCGGACACCTGCTTCCGGTGCCTTTCCCAAATGCCCCCTATAAAACCATCCATTCATTCTCTCATCGTCTTTTCCTTACCTCCTATATAAACGGGCACCTTTCAGGGAGGAAATGTGCAGCCGTTTCCTCAGATAGTTCACCAGCCCATGAGACAGGAAATAGGAGCCAGGGCCAGCGTCGCACAGCATGTAGTCCTCAACTAATCCTTCTGTTTGTATCTGTTTACGGGCTAGACGATATTGGAAGAAATTCTCGTCGCAATATTTGAAATTATTGTGAGAACTATTACAATATTTATAAAACAAAGAGTGAGTCAAAAACTGACCCAAAATAAGCTATCGTCAAATAGAACTTGTAATTATCTCCCAATAGAGTCTGTCAAATTGTGTATAAAAATTTTGAATTGTATCAACACAAGGCTGTGCAGACAAATCACTTGCTTTCGCTCTATAACGTTTCTATGGAATCCAAAATATTTCCATGCAGCGGAAGACGGATGTCTTTCAGTGACTGGTTGTTGTTCACTTTCCTCCCTCTTACTCATATTTGTTAAATTTCTCACAAACGCGCCACACTGTCTGAGTGAGTCCAAGAGCAAGGACGAGTGATTATGATTGGCTCGAGGAACGTATGCAGAGCTCACGCAAAAGTAGTGCTGGTAACCTTTACACTGATTTCTTTTTTTAAAACATATACTAGATAATCTTGAAAAGGAACAATCATTAATGTTGCTTGCTAAGTTTTTTTTTCCTACGGAAGAATAAAAATTGAAGTTATTGATGGTCTCAGCCCAATTGACTAGCCCAATCCATGTAATGTTACAGTTGCATGTGTGTAACATGCAATGTCAAAATGAACATCACACATCATGCAGGCCTAAATCATGATCTGGAACAACAAGCTGATCTGTCATCAGAGATGCTTGCATATAGTCACAAGGCAAAGGCAGGCTGTTAAGGATTTGCCCCCATTTAAACTTTTTTGTAAAAGGCATGACCTGAGACGTGGTGAAACGCAGAAAAAGGCGCCGAGTATCTTGTACGGACCAGAGATGCAGAGAAAGCAGGCGGGATGGAATTCTTCCTCGGCCCTGGCGTGTTTGCATTCTTTACGGGGCCTCGTCCAGCATTCCTCAGGCTGCATCGGCCGCTTGTCCTGGGCCTCAGTTGATGCGCTTTACACAAGCAGTCTCAGGCAATTAGTTAGGATGACTAACTGTGGTGCATGCAGTCTTTATTTCACAGTAAGGCTCTGTGTCACATGAAAGGCCAGGCTTCAGTCCCACTGACTCTCAGACGCAGACTCCTGCGGCTCAGTCCAGCAGTACAAAAACACTCCTTTTTACTTTGGCCTTGCTTGGGTTCAGCTATTCAGAGTGAAGTCTGCCATGGTATAATTTATTCATCTGATAAACGAGGGGTAATTAAAGTTTCTGCCGCACTCCGGCGCGGCCTAATCACCGGATGTGCGTGGTTCGTGCAGCGGTGATGGATAGGCTGGACCCGGCGTTCCGGGCCCCCGGTCGCTCCCTGCTCTTCTCATGCGGGAGTCAGGAAAACACCTCTGGCAGATTCTTGAGGCCGGCGCAAGCTGGTCGCCGTCGCCATGGATGCCGCAATACAACCGGCATGTGAGGCATTTCATTGGCTTGCCATTTTGCAAAGATTAAGGAGCAGAATTCAAGCTGTTAGCAAGTACGTTGCCCTCAGCATCGACTCGTGCTGTGCTTTGACCACTTTTGTTTGGTTGTTTTTTTGACTGCTGCACTATTTCTGATTTTGGCCCTAAACTGTGTCATTAAAATTGTATTTTGTATTAGTCAGGAGGATTAGGTAACAAATAGTGGAAGAATTACCCGCAAAAATGTACCCAGAATCCATTTATGAAATTTTCAGCAGAAAGACACCGTTGGGTATTTTTTGATGATGATCGCTTCAGAGATGGTCAGCCATTGCTGCACTGCTGTGTTTGCAGATTTGGCCTCTGCGTGTGTGTGAAAGAGAACGAGCAACGCAAACGCTGGCTGAGCCACCTCATGTCAGCCGTAGCAGCGGTCGTTACATCTCTCTCGGCCCTGGGGTTCTGTGATACTCCGCACATAGTCGAAGCCTAAAGATCAGACACCCACACAAGGATACACAAACTCACCATCACACATACGCACGCTGAAACTCTGCAATTGATGGTGTTTGATTTCCACGGTAATTAGCATTCCTTTGGCTATTTGGATTTCCAATCTAGGCCTATCTTATATCCACGCCACATTCCAACAGTAGCTGGCTGACATACAGCTCCTCTAAAGTACCCACGGACTGAGTTAGGCCCCCGGTCGAATGCACACGCCCACGCATACGCACACAGACGGCTTCCTCATGGAAAAGAAAACAGCTTGAATGGCAGGCTAACGGGTAGGACAGCTGAAGCACGCTATGACATCAGCCGCAGAAGCGTGGTCTCCTTCTTTCAGGCAGGGTCATGAATTTGTGCCAGAAAGAGTCTATAAGAATAATTAAGATTCTTCCTCCTGGAACAACTTGCAAAAATCTCCAGGAAAAAGGGGAAACTTCTTTTCATCGAAATGTAGCAGAATAGCATACCTTTTGTCAAGCAAAGAATAGATGCCAGTTCATGTGTAGGCGAGTTCAGGAGGTCATGGTTGTGAAGGTAGCATAGGCCAAAGAAGCAAAACGACTTCTGACGCCTTTCACATCTCTTTGGTTCACAGCAGATCAGTGTGACCCGCACATAGCACCTTCCCAGCCTCTTAGACATGCTTGGATTTACAGTATCTAGGGAAAAGACTGTCAGTTACACTGAAGAGAAGCTCTCGAAACACTATAATTACCTTCGAACTCTGGCCTTGGGTCACTCTTGGAAAACACCAGCTGAAGATGTGCTTTTCACATTTGTTTATTACCACGATTGTTGCTTCTCACAGAGCTTAAGGGAACAGAAGCCAGTCCATGTAGAAGTGAGCAAACCTCAGATTGCAGACAATTCTGAGCACAGTCTCACGTTTAACTGTGGTAAAAACTGTACTGTAATACTTCATGGGTATAGTAGGGTGACCCGATAATCTATGACAGGTAGGACACTTTGAGCTAGGACAAGATTTGCAAACTACCATTTCAATTAAAAACACCTGTATTTCACTTAAGCACCGAGTTCCTGCTGTGTTCTGATTGGTCAGTCTCCTATAATCATGCTAATAATCACTAATGTTAAGTTGGATGAGACTTTCATCAAGGAAACAAACCAGTCAAAGGACAAGAAGAACTGAACTATTTAGTCAAGCACAGGAGCCTTTCAGTTTTAAAATAGTTTGTAAAACCTGAAGTAGCTCCCCCCTGATATGGATTATCTAGTCACCATATGTATAGTCAGAGCAAAAGTAACTTTTTATGTATTAAGCTTCTGCAGTTAAGCATGGTTTTAGGGGCGAACAAAAGAGAAAGGATGGCTGTTTCTCAGTGCCGCTGAGGGCCAAGCCGGAGAAGCTGGCTCACGGCCGACGCTATAATCCACACACTAGCTAACAGCTATTGTATTACATAATTACATATGATCATTTTTAAATTTCAGTTAATTATGTGAAGAAAGAACCATTCCATTTTCATGATTTCTCAGTAGGCAGTAATCTGCGGACATTATTCTCCGTAACTTTGTAGCGCTTTTTGTTTTCAGTAGCAGTGTCATAGCTTTCAGTCAGCATTTTATCGACCTAGTAATTTATTTGGCCCCAAATGCATATTTTAAGGTGCACTGACTTGTTTAACGAGCAGATGTTAGTCTTTGTTTGAAGATAAAAGCCAACATACTGCTTTATTAATTTTATCTTTTAAGTGTGTTACTACCGTGTCTAACAAGGTTTTAGAGGAAACTCTGCACTCCATTATGCAGTTATCATTTTTTCATCAGATGAGTGGTCATGTGACTTGGAAAAAAGCCAATAAAAATCTGAAATGACCCGCACCACATGATTACATCACTACACGAGTGCACTTCATGAAAGCATTCCCCCTAAAAGCCATGCTAAAAAGCTTTGTTTCTCCCTGATTTTTGAGTAAATGATTTACAGTTGAGATAATGACTCTCATTTAATCAACATTCCCCTTTAACAGCTGTCCCATAGTAAGGACACAAGCCCAGCAAATTAATCAACTTGTTGGGATCACTGCGTTTAAGTTCTCCATCCGCCCAGCCCACAGTGACCTGCCGCAGTGTCCACAGAGCACCCTCACACGACATGCTTGTCATAAATTCTGAAGTTATTGTGCTGTTTACATCATGCCAGATGTAAAACTGCCATTATCGTATCACTTTAAGGACTTTGATGAAATAGCCTTTGAATGATAGAAAATCCTGATGACAAGCAGTAAGGAATGTCATTTTTTTTTAAAAACTTATCTCTAACTCTCATTTTTGCGAGACACCATCGGTGCTGAGGACTTGATCTTGGCTTCCCCTCTGTATGTGTGGAACTTGCGCCTTCTCCCTGTTTTTCCATCGTTTATGATAATTGAAGATAAATACGATGGATGGATGTTTGAATGGATGGAGGGGTGGAAGGAAGAGATGCACCATGCTACTCCTAGTTTTGTTAAAAATGTTGAACATTTTTGAATAATCATGGTCATTTGAAGAATCAACCAACTAAACGTGATACTGGACTGAGGCCCACAGTCAACTGACATATAATGTAAATACATTCCATAACTGACTTTTCTCTTATTACTCACCCTAACACTAAAAAATATTCCAGTATTTTTTTCTCCTCGTCTGCAGGGGCACAAGTAAAATATTGAACGTGTCACCAGTCCAAAAAGTCATTTTTAAGGTTGTTGTACAGGGTTTGTAGTCGTGGTGCCCTGATGTGCCAGAATAGGCACTTGCATTAGACAATGTTTATTGTGGGTTCAGGTCTGAGATGGAACGTCCTACATTCTATAGGAGCAACTGTGATATGGGGGCCCTATTGGAGAAGAAAGCCTTCTGATTAGGGAAGCCTGCACTGACTGTTGATTCTTATACTGATAAAGCCCTTTGGCACATAAATAGAGTAAATGTGTAATATGGGTATAAATTTTCATTTCATTATTTCTTTGTTTGTTACTGAAAACTGCTCCAAATGCTCTCTCTTCTGGTCAACCCACAAGGTTTTGGAAAAGAATCTATCGTATTTTTATGATTACAAAGTATGGTACAAATGTGTCTGGTTGATCCCTTGAAGGAACATTAAGGATTTTTTTTGGCTCCGTCTTCCATTTAGAATAAATAAATTCCACAAAAAAAACTCCACATTGAGCAATAAGTGGGGACACGTCTAAACTTCTATAATGGCATTACAGTTAAATAAATCAGTATGATTCGCGCTACACTAAACAAACTGGAAAATGTATGCAGGCATCGTGAAATGGTTGGCTTTGTTGTAGGAAGGGTACCTGCAGTTTTTACTCTACGAAAGTCTGATTTGTCCATCATTTGACAAACATGCCATTCTGAGTTTCACAAATAAATATCTCAGGGTCCTTAGTGACTGCAGTGAGGACCTTGGGATACTGGCAGGGGAATCACAGCAGACGTACAGTAGGCCAAAAGCCAAGCCATGTGAACAGGAAGTAGGGGGGAAATGCCCTGACACACTTGGCCCTAGGGCTGGAAACTGGACATATAACAGAGCTGAAGTGGCTGAGTGGGCTCCTCTCTTCCATTTGCAGAGGATACAGACGGAACTTGTCTGCCTTGTGCGTAAAGGTGCATTTTACACGCAACTGGCCTGACAAGTTTACTTTTGCTCCAGTAGGATTGAAAGAGATTTTATGTAAGAACATGGGTTTGCCATCCACCCATCCATGTATTGATTTATTCTAAATGGTTGATCGATCGATTCACCCATCTACCCATCCTCCATCCATCTTCTAAATTGCTGGTCCTAGTCACGGATGTGGGATGGACTGAGCCCATGGATGTGAATTTGGTTTCAGCATTGATAGGGCCCAAATCCAGTCCAACCCCCCCCAAACACACCCAGTATTCCTGCAATACTGGTAGTGACATGTTCCTACTGTCCACACCCAAATCTAAACTTCTGATGAACCATGATTTTTTTTCTTGCTGGGCTGTACGGTTAAGAGATTGAGAGAGATGTATAAATTTGGTATTCAAGAATTGGCAAATAGTGATCCACATGTCCAAATTGTTTTGCATTACATTCAAAAAGGAAACTGTTTTCAGTTCTTACCCCCCACCCCCCTTAGGGGCAAGTAATTAGAAGGGTCATGACCCATCTATTAGACAGGTAATTGCCTCCTCTTAACATCCAGTACAATAAAACTAATTGCTGCTAACCAAGATGACCCCACTGTTCAGCAGAGTCAACCTTTCAGGTCTGTCCCCAGAGTCAACTTAAGGTCACACCTCAGAAGTAGGGAGATGTTTGCTGAGGCCCTCTTCCGTTTACTGCACTCTCACCGTACATGTTGGGAGGGTACAGTATATGGCGGTAATTGCCGTTTGTCCCTTTCACTCTTCAGCAAAATTTACCCTGAATACAGAGCAGTCATAAAAGTAACTCTCAAGCTCCGGGTTAGAGAGAGTTCAGAGTACCAAGAGTTAAGAGTCATCGTGCTTTTAAGAAGCAGCTTGCCTGAGTTCCATATGCTTTTCATTTTATGGAACACCACTGTCATTAACGTCTCGAATGTTCATAAGTAATACTGACAATCAACAGCACAGCCAGCATTATAAAATGTTCATGCCACGAGGATTGCATCACTGCAATGGTGAATGATACTAGATGTATAACCAAAGGTTCCATTATCATACTGACACATCTCCCAGTTGTAGCAGATACCATCCAACACTTTTTATAACGAAACTCAGCGTTTTCCATTTGGTGCCAATGTGTCTCTGGGTGAGATTTCGCACACTGATGCAGAATGACTGACACCTCGAAAGTACACGGCTGGCTTACTAACATTTCACTGCCAACCCCAAGTCCTACTGACTTTTGTGCTACTTGTGAGCGTTACGTCCAGTTCTTAGCTGTGCAGTCGCTTCGAATATTAAGCAATCAGTGAAACTGTAATCTAACCCGTTTAAATAAAAAAAATTAGTTTCTGTATGACTTAAGTAAGTTTGACGTGGGGACTTGTGTGTTTATGTACTTGCACTAAAATACCAAAGCTATTCATGCACTATTTGCTCCCATCAGATATAAGTACTTCTCAATATGAATATATTTATGTCTGTGTGTGTGAACTTGGTATTACTTTTGTTATGATATGAGGCGAAAGAAAAATAGTCACCACAACAAAGGCTAATGTCTGAAACCAGGGACACCAGCTGTCCTTCAGAAAGCTTGGATGATGGATTCTTATGGTGTCTTGGTGTCTTTTTAAGTATTAATAAGCTGACATCCCCAATTCCACATCATTTTAGCACTTCATACAGGATTTGGAACCCATTCCCTTTTAAGAACCATGAAATAATTGTTACATTGTGTCTAATCATTTTTATAATACAGATGATAAAGCTGATGAACACAATTGTGCATAATGAAGTAATAGGTACAACAGTCATAGTCAGCTTGTCTGAATGCTCACTGTCTATAGGACAATCAAATTGCCCCGTCGTTCACCCAGCTGATCCGGAACAGTTCTGCAGTGCATTCTCTCCTGCTGAGACTCAGGGGCTTCACAACCATCAGGCCAAATTTGCCTGGATACCCAATATTCACAGTATCAGCAGCTCATGCTGAAAACCGATGGAATCGCCACTGTAATTGTCCCGCAGCATCGTCTTGCTCTTCTGGTTCTTTGTTTAGCATGTGTGGTCCAAGTGAATCAGACATATGGTCATGTTTAAAGGTAGATTACTTTCAATAGTTATATGATCACAATAACAGCGCGTATCCCTGAAGCCCCGCAGGCATTCTTAAGATACAGATACTACAGAATAAAATAAAATAAAATAAAAATTCCTGGATTCCTTCGGCATTCCCGGGATTCTTGCGGTGGAGAGTTGCCGTTCCGGCATTTCGCGGGTCGTGGGTGTCTGGCGGAGGCCATCTTTATTCAGACTCCTGGCAGGCAGATCAGAGAGGGTGATTTATTGGGATGTTCTGTCTGCCTCGCTGAGGCAAGAAGGGAAGCAGCTGAGACAACCTGCTGTAGATACAGAAAGCCTCACAGGCTTGGGTTCAAGTCTCATTTAGGACGCTCGAGCGCCACCAACCACATACTCAAGAAAATATTTGCTAATTATGTATAAACGTTTTGGTAACACTTTACTTAAGGTACGTGTGTGTAACGCATTATAGATACCTTCATAATGCATTATAATGCATTCAT
>JAODLC010000050.1:14462364-14493421 GCA_026781145.1 Hippopotamyrus pictus
CTTTATGAATGCATTATAATGCATTATGAAGGTATCTATAATGCGTTACACACACGTACCTTAAGTAAAGTGTTACCAAGGTTTTTTACTGCCATCTGTGAATCTGTGTCTCTTTAGTTTTATGTAGTAACAAGTGTGTTTCTCCACATGGTCTTCCTCTAAACCAGGGGTCTCAAACTCCAATCCTGGAGGGCCGCAGCCCTGTGTAGATTAGTTCTTTCCCCCATCCACCACAAATGATTCAGCTCAAGAGCTTTGTGGTAATTAGCACAAGGAGTTGAATCAGGTGTGTTAAAGGAGGGTGAACCAAAAACTGTGTAGGGCTGCGGCCCTCCAGGACTGGAGTTTGAGACCACTGCTCTAAACCATGGATATTCAACTCTAAACCTGGATTACAAATCCAAGCCGTGTTTTCAGTTCTCCCAGGATGTTTGTTTAATAATTACTGATTCTGATTGGCCAAAAGCTTCACACCTGTCTCTCAGGTGAAGGAAGGCTGTAAAATCAGCACTGCTCGGACCATAAGGACTGTAAGTTGTATAGCTCTGCTCTAAATAGATGTATTACTGTATATTCAGTGAATGTAATTGTTACATTTTTAATATTTAATCTGTGCTTTTCTATTTAATTGGGATTTGTCCTAGATAGTATTCTGGGCTGCCATTTCATACTGAGCTCACTGTGTTTTTCATCCCTGTGAAAACAGCTTGTTTCCTTCAGAACAGTCAGCACCTGCGATCAAAACAATATTTTCAGTCATTGCCCTTCAGTTCTGCTACGCTCGCGTAGAACAAGGGGGCCGCTGCTTAGCCAAGCCAGTTGGCGGAGAGATCTGGAACATTAGCTAGCAAAGACCGGGAAGGATTTATTATTGAAAACTCTTTTTGTGGAATCTATATGCTCGATTTTTCCGTGCACACCGTTCACAGACATGTCCCAGGAGGGTAATCACATCACAAACACCTAATTTAACTAAAAGCTGCAGCTAATGAAATGGAGAGATTGGCAAAACGGTTGGAAGGGGGGCATTTGCATAAGACTGCTGGTTGCTGTTGCCCTTGAAAGGTGTATAGGAGACAGGAAGGTGGGTTTTTTTTTTTTGGGCAGTTTGCTGACAATAATTGGAGGTTTCACATGGAGCAGAGGCATTGAGGTAAAAGCCAACAGTCACGACATGCCTGGAGGTACAATGTACAGAGTACAGATCGGTACCGAGCAGAATTTTCATCGTCAAATCAAGTCAAAGTTAATTTCATATTATCAAATGCACAACAGTATAGCATACAAGCAGGTGTGGCCAATGAAGGGAGTTTCCCTGGGCACCCTCTGTAATAAAGTAATGAGTAAGAAAACGTAAACAAACAAATAAACAGGAAAAAAGCAAATAGATTTTGTTTGGAATTGTAGAAGTCTGCACATTTTTTTTATCATTTTCAGTGTACCTGCACAGAGTAGGATCTTCCGTTATGGAAATCATTGCACAGCAAGACAATCTACTCCTCCTATACATTTATAGATTCATGATGGAAAATGGAATTCAGGGACCTTGACCGATAGACCAGACAGCTTCCTGCTACTCTTTCAGACATTGTTACCTTAAAGCTTAAAAGCAGAAGACAAGTGTTTCAGACCAAGTCACGTTAATATTCCTTTGAAAACGTCTATGGTGTTCCTTGTTATGTGAACGCCTCCACTGCCCTTATTTTGTGACATTGGCCGACCATCTCTCCCGAGTGTCCTGGGACCACTGGGCGATGATCATCCCCACTGGCATGCGTCCAGCTTAAGTATGTCAGATTGAGAAATACAGTCAGAATAATGAGTTGGCCTGCATTGGTCAATTGTTAGCACAGTTCCTAGCCTTTATGCTACATGTGCAGCTGGAAATGTATCGGTCTGCCTCGTTCTCATGCATGTCGATACAAGTACATGGGGTTTTCAGATAAAACAGTATATAGATTTTAACAGCAGCATAAATGTGGTGATTGAAAGATTACCAGGGTGTAAGATAACTTGCGAAGACTACGAGTTATTTAATCCTATTATAGAGAGCTGCTACTGTAGATTTACTGTCAGCCAACTACAAAGTCATTTAGGCCTAGCAGTGACACCCCCAGTGTCCCAGCATGACACAAAATAAAAACAAATACATTGAACTAACAATATATCCTTGCAACACCATGATCATGGAAGTAATGTGTTCTTAGGCTTTGGGAATGTTCTGCAAGAATCACATCATACTTACCAACTTACTGTCGAAAACACACATTTATTTTTACATTTTGTTTAATGGGGAAAAAGTTAATGGCCGCATTTGAGGTGTACTTTTATGACTTCTTTCCACTGATTCTATAATTAGCCACTAACTCAGACCCCACACTGTAATATTTTTTTTTTCTCTGTTTCTTTTGTGTCATTCTTCCTTGCCAACTTGTAACGTCTAGCACATGCCCTTTCGATCCTAAACCACCACTTGAGAAATGCAAACATTCCTCTCGTTGCAAAGAAGACATTTAAAGCTTAAAGCATTACCTTTGGTCTGTTTCTGTCTGTGTGTGTGTGTGTGTGTGTGTGTGTGTGTGTGTGCGTGTGTGTGTTTCGTAAAACAGAGACATCAAACCTGGAGACAGAAATGGAGCTTTCATAGACTTATTGCACCCGCTTCTTACTCGAGTCTGACCCTTGTGCTTTATTTCTGATCTACTAATGAGAGAACCTTTTAGGCTCACCACCGTGGGCTGGAGATTTAAGCAAAATTTCGGCTGTTCTGACCACAAAAGTGAGAGCCAGACTTCTCATTGATTCTTTTTTGGCAGGTTTTGAGCAGCATTTTTCCACAGTGTTCCTTCTCTTCAGTTTCTTGTCTTTCTTTTGCTGCTAACCATAGTCAGAGAGAAGGAATACCTGAGTGTTTCATGTGTGGAAGTTTTACTAAAGGGGAAATCTAACTCTCTTGTTTGGCCAAAGCACGTGAGATGCAGAGTGAGAGTACAGTGTAAGCAGACATCCTCAGCCGTGCTCCTGCCAACGGGCCGGACTCCCTGTGCAGCAGGGAACCTCAAACATACAGCGAGTCCCAACCGCACCAGGCGCAAATTTCCCTGACGCCCACTCAAAATGTCCCATTCTCACTAAGGCTCCAGAACCTGGAGATATTCAGCAAATGTGCTTACAATTTATTATTTGTACAACAGGCCGCCGGGAGACAACGTTCTCCTCTCCCACTCTTCTTAAGTTGACGGAATAGGTTCCTTTCAAGAATATCCACAATGCCTAACAGGAATGCTGTCTTGTTGACTTTGGTGGAAGATGAGAGATTCACCCCAACCCCTCTCTGTAGATCTTAAACATGATTGCATTTCCTCAGCAAGATCAGATGTGAGGGGCCAGGCCGCATTACCATCCAGTGTTCTTCAATTTATTGTAGGCTTGGACGGGAGGACAGCGTGGCGGCTTGATACGCCACATGATACATGCGTCCTACTTCCTCAGTACTTACTTTCACTCCATGGGTTTCCAGCCTAAATGCACCAGTTCATTCTATTTTGTTGTAATTACTTCCCGTACTTATTCCCACAACTGTCATGTGAGACTGGCCGTTTTCCAGTAAGCCCTTCTTCACATATACCTCAAAAGCGAGCATCAGAAAATGAACTGCCTCACGTTAGCCAAAAATAATATTGTATTTAATCTAGATATCATTACATACGAAATGAGGAAGAACTGAATTCAAGGGCGCCTTTGTTTTACTGTAACTGGCTATTTTCTTGAAGTAATGAACCGTCTCCTTCAGAAATCCACAACAGTGTGTTTAAAACTTCACAGTCAAGGGGAAAGGTGATTATTCTCACACATAAAGCTATAGTATTATCTGACATATTAATCCACTCAACCTCACACATCCAGTAACAATAAACAGCCAAAGCAAAACAGTTCCCTTAGATTTGCATATGAAAATAACCAGTAGAGATGAAGCTCGTTCTTGATGGCCGGCATAATAAGTTCTGTTTGTTTTCCTGGACCACCCGTTAGCATCACAGAATGTTGGGGTGTCTCCCGGATGCTCAGTCGCCACCCTGACTTAGACACACAATCCCAGCTTCTGCCACAAGCTGCTCGCAGGCTTGACCTACAGGCAGAAGATGGAGTGCGTGAACATGAAGAACATCTCCCACACGCTTAGAGCACAACTTGAGATTAACGGGATCCTGTACAGCAAAGGGTTTCCCAAGTCACTGCAAGTTATTTAATTGCCAAGAAAACCACCCAATGCAGTGTTCTGTCAAGATGGTGGATGACTGAATGAGTCTCAGAAGGGGATAGGAAAAAGGTGAGAAGTGTGAGGGCCATTTTCTTGGGGCAACTAATCCAGACCTGATAGTCCTCATGAGAAATGAAGCATGGGATTGGGTCTCCCACCGTGAACTTTCTCAGAGCCTAGTGTTTTAGTGACCATGACTGATGGGCCTCAACTCAACAGAGTAGGGATTTCAAACAAGTCAATATACTGAGAGATTCACACGCACACACATGCACACACATACACACGCACGCACACACACACAGACACCATCATTGTTTTGCTATGCAATTTAATCTCTTGCCCTAAGCATTGTGTGCTAGTATAAGAACAATGGAAAGAAATGGTTTAGAAAAAAAATATAAAAAAGTAGTCTAACATACACAGAAAACAGACAGGAACAGTTATCAAAGTAATAAAAGCAAGGCAGCTGGTATTCATGCATATCTGCTTTTTGTTAAAAATGATTTGTATATGTGTGCGGTGTTGTTGAAAGCATTCAATATTTACAAGAATCTATATACAAAACAAATGTACATGCTCCAGCGCTGCCTTGTGGTATCGAATAATAACGTAAGTATTTTTGCTCACCTGGTATTATATTTATGAACATTCAGATAGACATATAAAAGTTTCACTCTCCCTTTGTTGCTGAGGTACTGCTGTTCCAGAGCCTTTTGATCTTGATACAATAATTGTTTATCTGATAACCTATGGCTTCTGCAGTATATTCTGCTTGTCTGACTGTGTCCAGTTTAGCCTATACTGCAGTACAATGCTACTTTCATAACAAGCACTAATTCAAGTATGTGAGTTAGCGTTTAGCGTGAATACTTTGCATCCTTTTTTCAGTGTTAGCTTCACTAATTGTGTTGTGTTTTTCTCCTTGAGCACAAAAAATCCGTTGAGTAAACAGAATATACATGTAATTTCTGAATTTTCACGGGGAGGGAAGCTGGTTGCAGGGAGAGGCAGCCCAGGTGCTGTGTAGTGTGAGGATGCTTCTGCAGCGGTCGCCTGGAATGCCACCACGCATGGGACCATGACAGCACCATAAGGCAGGTGGCTGATGAGTGATACTCAGTGTCAGGCCCCAGAGTGGGGCTTTCAGAACGAGACTCACCAGCAATTGATGAGTGAGACTAGCAGGAGTCCTGGCTTCCAGCATAACTGCACTGAAACATATGTTCTCGGGGGGGGGGCAATATTAGCCTGCACAACAACCACTTGCGTTTTAATTTTACTAAAACACCATTTAAATATGCAAATTTAAAAAACCATTTAACATTGCCTGTATTTGCAATTAGCTGAAATCCGCCCCAGTTTGCGGAGTGGCACTAGAACACCATGACCAACCTCGAGTCTTTATGTGATTTTGAAGCATAAAGAGTTTTTAAAGGTCTTTCGCGTGTAACAATAATCTTTGAGTGATTCATGCTTTTCTTGTGATAAGCACTATGAAGTTAGCTTAGCTCATCTGATTATATTATAATTTTAATGAGAAATATTTCAATGCACTTCAGCAGTCAAACTGAGGACTAATTCAAAGATTTAAGAATTTAGGGATAGATTATTCTAGACCCATTAAAGTTTAATCAGCACAAACAGACCAATTAGACAACTAATGATGTGAGTAAGTTGAGCTTAAATTGCCAGTGAAGTGCTGGCTACCTAATTGATTATTCTATATATATTCAGCTGTGTCTGCTGAGTTAATAAGGTAATGATGAAGTGGAGGTGGACTGAGGTTTGACTGAGGCAGTCATTTGCTGGCTAAAGTGCCCTAACTTTTTTGAAGCTTTCTGTGGGCAGATCCCAGTGGTAGCCACAATACAGTCGCATACGCAGCCTTCTGCCCTTCAGATCAGCGTGCGCCTAGCCCATGTGAATGTTGGTGGCGAGTCAAGTCAAGGGTGGTCTCCACATGATGCCAGGGCTGAGATGGCATAACTGCTGAGCTTCCACGTCTATGCCAAGCCACAGAGCCCTCTGTGTCGTTGCTTCACCAAAGACAGCTTGGGCCTGCAGTGTATCAGCTTCACCTCCATGCCTACGTACAGAATTAGCCAGAATACAGAATCTAGGTGAATATATTTTGAAATCTTCTACCCCAAAACACTTATTACATTCAGTCACTGTTATATTTAACAAAGACAGTCTTAGCTGCAGTGTTTAAAACGGAGAAATGGAGTCTGCAAGATTTCTTCCTGGTCATAATAAAAAGTTTTATAAAAGCCATTGAAAAGTCACAACTGAAATGGCATATTGCTATGTATGCACTGCCCCTAAATAAGGGGAACATTAGCTTAAGAAGGCAAGAATCTTAAAGGTTTAAGGGTCTTGATTTCAGCAGGTTGAAAGGTTTGAATCTTAGGAAGGTATTTGCTGCTGTAAACTGTAAAATGTATGTCTATACAGTATGAAGTCCTTTGCTGTCACACTGTTAACTGAAGTCCAGATCGGTTTGTTCTTGTTTGGTTTGAAGAGGTTTGGACAGACACTGAAAAACAGGGAGGCAATTATGCAATAATTTCCAGTAGAAATGAATAAATGAGATTAATTTTTACATTTGCATTGTCTATCATAAAACTGATCTTCAAGTCAGTTACAACAAACTGGTTGAAACAATTTAATCTCATGTAACAGTATAAAGTCAAAAAGGTAAAGACATTAAAATATCAAATTTGAAATATTAAAACTTAAGGCAAAGGTTTTTTGTCTTTACGCCTGAATTATAAAGTGCTGAAATGTACCCGTACAGTTTTATAAGCCATTTACCATAACTCTTAATCTCCCAAGTGCTCCGTGATAAATCTCTTCATTCACATTAAATCGCAGTGAAAAGTGCTCATTGATTTAGCTGAAGAAATGCTTGCAAAAGTGTTCCACAAACATTCCTCTTCCCACGAGAAAGTGACAGCAAGTACAAAAAAAAAAAAAGATTTACCCAGTACAGCCCAAAATACACGCTAAATAGCTGCAAGTGTCTGTATTGAGGACGGAAAGCATTGGACGTGGCCATAATACTTTGCCCCCTGACACTTAGACAAATGGCAAGTTTTAATGTGTATGCATGCAATGCATTTGACGTATGGGGATATTTCTAAATTTAGATGTATTGTGATAGATATTCTAAATTGTTAACCAACTCTTATTTACTTTTAGCCTTTGCCTCTTTTTGTCCCTGTGAACCATTACAGTATTAAACAAACAAATGTTTGGATTCAAATCAGATTCAGTACCTACAGTAGTTGGAAGATATACTGTAACTACAGTGTTGTAGCTTTAATCCATACCTGCAACCTGGAAATCTTTCCATTTTGTTCTAAAAGATGCAGAAAGACGAGCCCTTCAGGTTTTCATCTCACAGTGAGGGCTGGAGGACCCCAGCAATACAATACTAACATAAACAAGCAAGAAAGACAAAGGAATTCCTTGGTGGTCAAGAGAATCCTGAAGGGTCAGGAGAATCAGAAGACCAGGAGTTCAGGAGGAACATGGCAACGCAGGAGATACTGCAAACGATACAAAATGAGAAGGGGAAGGCAACTGGAGGATTATGAAAACCCAGACTCAGAGATACCTATCCAGGAATTTACTAAATCACAGCCTCTGAGGGCTCCCTCACCCTGTTCCTCACAGATCTTTCACATAGACAACCCAAGTATGTGGTTTTGAAGGCCTCAATTCCTGGAACGTAAAGAATCTGAGTTATAGCCCAAATTTTATTTGTTTGTTTGTTTGTTTTGGTTTCTCTGGCTTATATCTTTTCTTTCCGTCTCACTCTCTTGTCAATATAAAGAGACAGAAGCACATTAGCACACATGAAAACAGCAAGTATGGTCCATGTGTCGTTTGCCAGGGAGGCTGACCCAATAATAATGTTTTCCCACTTGTCTCAAAACACTGAAGCTTAGCCAGTGGCTGCCATTGCGGGAGGCACACCGAACAAACGTATGTGCTTGGCCGTCCCATAGATATGGCCTCATTCTGCGGCACAATTCAAATAGCCCTTTGAGGTCGTAGATTCAATGGCGAGTGAATCTAATACAGTAAGGGGACAAACAAGAACCGAACACTGAGAGGCCTGAATCAGCTCCACTGTAGGTGGTCTCTGCGTTTCGCACTTGGCCTTTCTGAGGTCTGGCAGATCTTTTTTGGCATGTAAATCCATGTTTTTTTTATTGTTGCAGGCTGGGTTTTTTTGAATTGCATGAATAGTGTTTCTGGTTAGTTCGGACCATCTCTGGGTATTGATATATGCTGTTTATTAGCTATATTACTGCACCATGCATAATGTCACGTTCCCCGTGACTGTACCGGACGAGCATTGAATAGTTGATGTTGAGTTGATGTTACCTTTTACTTTCTAGAGTAGCTCTGTAGTTCCGGTTTCATATAATCAAGGACAAAAACTGATTATAAACAAAAGGGATTTTATTTATTTATATTCAGGTCAATTATCATTTTAATAAATTATTCCCAGCTGTTTATCACCACTTTCTCTCATCTAATAGGCTTAATTCCAGTATCTCTGTTGTGACTTTTAACTGAAGAACTTGAACAGCACAACGAGCTGTGGTAAACATCACACAAATGCCTGTAGGGTTCCAGGCTCAGTCGGACACCAGCGATTCTGTATTAGTCAGATCCATATCCCCAGTTGCAATTATTTAAGATCACAAGACAAAAGCCAAATTTTCTGTGTGCTAAGCAGATGTTTATCTAGAGAGGGGTGTTCGTGCATTTGTTTATACAACTGGAAGAAGCCAACTGTAATTTAGGTTAACGACATTCTCCAGCCATACAGCAATTCTTCTGATGACCTATGGAATTTCAGTTGTTAGTGCAGACTGGCCCTGACAAGGATAAGCGAAGCGGATGGATGGATGGATGGATGGATTCTACACTACCTGCTGCCCCAGTTTTTGTTACTGGACTGTTTTTTTTTCCTCCCAATTTCAGTTTATTTTCTGTCATGTAGCAGTCTGGCATATTTTTGATTTATTGGAGATTCACATCATCCTGTCTCTCTTTGAGGACATTTGAAGTGATTCCTCAGCGGAAATATGTCAGGACGCGTTCATTCAGCCCCACAGGAAACCGGGTGGGAAAGGGGATTTTTAGCGAGATGGAAATGGTCTGTGGGGCAGAAAAACAGAGGTAGCTAGTGTCTCCAAAGGTGCTTTAGGTTTTATATAACCTAGAGAGTCTCTGAAAGGTAAGTCCCCTTAGACACCGCCTAAGTGACCGATTTGCAGAATAATGAAGATGCAAATTGTCTGAAAGCAATGCAATTCTTGAGCCTTCAAGAGTTACTGTCCAACGTTAAAGTACATAGGATCTATTATCAAAGTAGCCTTGAACAAGGTTCTCGTCGATCCAGTCAATAGTATTTCTTTGGCACAAAATACCTCGTTAATGAGAGACCAAACTCATTAAAGCTCAAAGGAAGGACTGCAGAATGGATTCTCTCTGGAGAAAGTTCTGAAAGAAAAGTGGATCCTACCCTAGTAGTTAAAATACATAATAAAGTGCTGACTGAGTGTATGAATCTCATAGCTATTTATACACATTTGGTCATTCAGAGTTTTTTGTGCGATCCATTAGAACCTGCTCTGATTTAATATTGCTTGACTATAAAGCATTAAATTCAATTAGGGAAATAGTCTACTGTTTTCCTTTGTCATGAGACCAGAATATTGCCCTCTTGTGGTGGAAGCTCTAATAAGACAAACAGATGGACTATATTACCTATCAGCCCAACAATCATAGAAGATTAATGCTTGGCATATTTTAACTATCAATGTTTATTTCGTCTTTAATGGAACGCTCTTGGAATTATCAGAAAATGATTGTTTGGGTTTACGTTGTGTCCTGCTGTAGGGGAAATTGCTGTCATGCTGACTTGTTTTGAAATGAAAATAGATTTTAAAATGTTAGAAAAAAAAGAGTAAAAGGAAAAGACTGCCACCCCTCCCCTTCCCTTTTAAGTTCTGCTTTCCTCCAGAACGGGTCCAGCTTGACAAAATGTGCCTGAAAATGAGGCTGATTTATTCTGCGTTATCTTTCAAGAATAACAACTCGGTGCGAAAGCGTCCCTTATCGTCGCAGCCCAGCCCTTTTTCTGAATGGTAGCCTCTTGGTTTAATTTATAGGTAGGAATGTTATTTTCTTAGTGAAATGACTGACCACGGCTCACTGGCTACTGGTTATCCGGCTTCCCTGGAAACACTTGTTTGGGGAGAGATGTTATGAAAAACGAAGGAAGGGGAGCAGTGCTACAATGCAGAACTCGGTCAGAATTCCCCGCACTCCTGTCTGCCCCCCAGCTCCATAGACAAGCTATCTTTTTTATTTACCTCTTTCTATCTGCGTGTGTTTATTTAATTTTGTCCATTGAAATCTGCTTTTCCTCCGCATAGCCCGGAATCCGGGGGAATGATACAGTACACCTTCTGGAAACAATTACAATGTAATAATCTCTACATTCTTTCATCCCGCGATCTTGGCTGATTAAGTCCTTGCTGGTACACAAAGCCACCAGCCCTCGCCCTTCCTCGCTCGCTTCTCCTTTTACGGCCGTCGATATTATTATTTGGGAAGCTGATATTAGCGGTATCGCCGGACGAGGAATCTGATGTCTGCAATACAGCTGAGATCGAATGTTTTTTAAGGTTAACTTCTGTTTCAGACTCGCAGCTCTGGTTCCCAGTCAGAGCGCTTGATAAACGCTTCCTTCCATTGTCAAGCAATGTCACGGACATGTAGACATGATCAGCGAAACGAAATACTTTCAAATTGATCATCGTTAATCTGCCTTGTTTTAAAATGTATTATATATGAAGTAATTGTAGGTATAAATGGTAATTAAATACTTTTGTGTACTATGTATACCAAATTGCATAAGACATTAACAGGGTTGTCAACCTTGGTCAGCTGGCTGGTGTAAGATTGTCATCTGCACACACATGCACATATATGCACATATATTTACATATATGTAACAGTTTTATTACCTTGTAAATAATCTGTAGGGTATGCAAACTACCCCAACGCTTTTGATGTAGCTAATTTTAGGTTTATAATGGAATAATGCTGATTTGGTGTGAGATTTCTTGCATGAGCGTGAATATCAGAAAGCGTGAGTGTCTCACCAGATGCATGAGAGTTGGCGTCCCTGCATTGAAGTAGCATATAAGGCTGGTGAAGTAGGCAGCATGTAGTGAAAAGTGTGCATTTTCATTGTTGAATAGTGTTCGCTGCATCACTTTTATTTCTCTGCAGAATCAGTTACCTACACATCCTGAACAAAAAGGAATGAGCCCCTCTGTCTGCAACACATCCATCCCTCCATCCATTTACTGAAGCCGCTTATCCTGTTCAGGGTCGTGGGGGTCTGGAGCATATCCTGGAGGCTATGGGCGCAAGGCAGGGAACAACCCAGGATGGAGCGCCAACCCATCACAGAGCACAGTCACACACACACACACACACACACACACACACACACACACACACACACCATTCGCTCACACATAACTCCGATCAGCCTCGGCATGTTTTTGGACTGTGGGGGGAACCAGAATACCTGGAGGAAACCCCACGATGACACGGGGAGAACGTGCAAACTCCACACATGGAACCCTGGTCTCTGAGGTGTGAGACCACAGTGCTAACTACTGCACCACCATGCCGCCCCCCTGCAACACATCTTACTTCATAAATATTTTTATTCCATATATTTTAACCACATTAACAATGTATATCATTTATTTCTCTATGTGCTTATGAGGCAAGCAGGGGCTGTATCTAGAAACTCTGACCCAATGTCAAAATGTCTTTGCAATTTTCCGTCTAATTTTACGTATTAAAGGGTCCCTGGCAAGTGAAGGCCCCTTGGATCTGCCAGGATATCCATGCCAGGATATCCTTGCCCCTCTGACGTCCCTAGAGGCACATTCCTGTTAAAAAAAAAAAATCAAAATATTTTCTTAATCCCACTCGTGCATTGTGGGTAATATTAAAGACCATTTGATTCTTTATCTTGATTGGTCCATGCAATATATTGTTAAACTCACAGCCCGATGTAATATTAGCTTCTCTGCAGCACAGATTGGTTAGACCACAGTTGAATGATGAAGAGGATTAAATATACGCTGCAAGGGGAACATGTGGCAGCACAGAGCACATGTGCAGGGTGGGAGTGTCAGGGTATCATTTTACCAAATCGTCTTTAAGGCAAAGCCAAGTAAATGGGAATTAAAAATTACACACGTATAACATTATTGATTGTTCCTTCCAGAGGTCTTACTCAGCCTCGCTGCTATACAGGAAGGGAAGTTTCCAGGGTGTTTTGGGTAAAAATATCTGGTAGGCAACAGGGTTATTATATTAGTTAACTTTGATGGGATTTACTTCTGAGGTGAGGCCTCTATTATCGCTCACTGCCTTGAGATGCATGGAGGACGTCTGCGTGGAGATAATTAGCCCTGTGTCACTGTCCTGCCTTTTCTCCGCCAGCTTTTCTCCACATGCACCGGGGCATCTTCTGAAACGTGTGCATGTAATCAGTGAGTAGACATTCCAGCAGTTTTCTCCAATTCCAAACTGAAAGGCCATTTTTTTTTAACTAACTTTTTTTTTCCTTTTATAATTTTCTTGGCCACACAGAAGTCAGATTGTACCCCGTCTCTCTTATCTGGATCAGGCATTTTGTAGCTGGGGAAAGGCACTATCCTCGCATTATAGTCATACGCCCTCCCCAGCATTGAAGAATTAGCTGGCAGCAAAGACTGTGGGTATCCAGCGTCTGTCAGGTGGATGTGGGTGCAGCCTGGGCATTCAAAACCCCCACCTCCGCGCGGTCCGCTCTACCTGGGCAGCATCCAATCAACGCCAAGAGAGGAATTTCTTTCTGAAATTCATATCAATTTCAACGACCATGTCCCCCCCCTTCACAAGACCACCAGCACTAGCCCCATTTTGCCCAAATGCCAGACATTCCTATTGAAGGTTACGGCAGATGAAGGCGGGGGGAGATCGTCCACATAAAGCAGCCTATTTAAAGCAGGCCAGAGACTGATGGGCAGCTGCCAGGGATGAGAGGAGCTTGTCGCAGCTCCTGCTGTGGAGGCTCTGTCCTCACAAAGCCCCTGACCTGCCAGAAACCCTTCGCTTCCACCCATATTCTTCATAACAAAAGGCAGTGGAACTATTATGAAATGATTCTCCCTGTTTTGTTTTTTTCATAATTAGTTTCACATTCTGCCGACATCTTTATTCAGTTATGGAAATTACTGACAATAACTGTGCGTATTTTTATTCAACATCTGGGCAAGTTTTAATGAACACGGAACTGAAAGCTGAACTAACTCGCATCCTCAAAAAATATCAGCCCCGCCGTTGCGTACAGCCTGAAATGTGCGAGTCAGTGTAGATGATGGAGTGGGAAGAGGCACACAGAGAAACAATGAATTCACAAAGGGTGCATAGCGCCCCCAGTGGAGTATTATAGTGCTGCGGCATCTTACAGTGGCACTCTTGTTAGTTTGGGCCTGAAATCCAGTTCCTTTATGCATCACTATTTAAGTACTTAGGCGTGGGGTCAGAACTTATTTTCAGCAGCACACGAAAAATTATAAAAAGACGCCAAAGTGTGATGTCAGAGTATAGAGTCCCTTTTATTAAACATTCCTGTTTGTGGTTGTGTTCGATCATGGAACACTAAGGCAGAAAAGACGTATGAGTGAGCGAATTTCCAAGGTGTGTCAATAGAAAAGCTCCCACCCTGTAGCTAATGTTAGCAAGAGACTAGGGGCCCCTAACCGTCCACACCCCCTTCCACCCCCCAAGTGACGCCTTTTACACAAAGTCATTACTGGCTGAATGGAACTACCATGACATCCGGTTACTGAGAAATGTACCTGGCAAAACACACAGGCACAAGGCCCCCATTGATGACATCATCACCAAAGGCCTGGCAAACTCTGTCTTGTAAATGTCTAAATGACATCCATTCAGTGCAGCTATTCAGTTATTGCATATTGGTGGGGCTGACTTCACTGGATATTTATTTGAAGTCATTAAGGATTCTAGAAATAGGTACTTGATGTGGCTTATGAAATGGACAAGATTGGGATTTTGATGTTCCACACTTTATTTCATATATTAAACTCAAACATTTAGAGTGAACAAGGCTGCATTTTGTTCTTTCCATGTTGTTTAAGATCAGATAAATATGAGAGCCACAAATCCCAGTCTGTACCAGTGTGTCCTTAAATATCTCCATTGTTTGAACTTTTACTTACATCCAGACTTCTTATTAAATGACATTTCTGTTATTCTGATTTCAATTACGCACTAAACTATCCTATACTGCGATGTCCTTTTCATGTTTAAAGTAACAGCGATTATGTTATGCATCAACAGCCTGCATTCAGACCGTAACATTTTAGACATCAGTCTAGTCGTCCAACCAATAGTTGCTGCAGCTTATTCCGGGTAAACAAATATCTAAAAAACATCTTATTTTGTTAGTAGTGCCCTACCCAAGACCTAATTATGAACAGACAATATTGAATTTAAATCAAATCCTGGTGAAATTTTGGTCTGGTTTTCTTTCCATTTTTAAATCTGCTCACCATTTTTATGCAGATGTGATGCAGAAAAATTGCAACAGGATGCAGGAAAGCACACGTTCCTGTTGAACATTTGAGGTAATCATGCCTGTCGTTGGCCCAAGCGTGGCCGTTATGTGAGCGAGTCAGCCTGACAAAACAGAGCCCTTGAATGAACAACAGCAGAGCTGAGTAAGATGCCATATTTAATCAGTAATAGAGGCTAATATGTAAAAGGCTAACCTGAGTCTTTTCATTTGAAGATAAATGTAGATCTTTGAGGGGAAAAGTAAAAAAAAAAAAAATTACTGTAATTTGGCGATAGTGTGCTAAAATTGGAACGGCTGAATTTAAACTGCTATGCTGAGCAACAAGAAGCTCACTAAAACTAAGAAGCATAACAGTTAAACTTCTGTCTTGTTTTGTATTTTTTTCTCGCTCGCTCAGTCTCTCACTCTGTTTCCCTTGGTCCACATTTCTAACCCTGGCTGGCAATTTACTGCCGCATTATCAGATTGCTCAGTCTGCCAGTTTCTGGTCCCAACAGATCCGGCAGTAAAAAGCCGGCCTTTTTCCTGTCGGCGGGCCAGTGCGCTGCTGCTCCATGGTCCATTTCCAGACCACAGCGACATGCAAACGCCGGTGCGGTCGGGCCCCGCGCATACCTTTGGCTCCTCGGCACTCCGAGCGCAAATTAGCGACTGGCGATACGAGCGCGATAGGGACACAATGCAAACGGAGAGGGGTGGTCAGCGAGTACGGCGGGAACGTGCTTTGTGCTCAATGACCGGCTTTGTCAGAAACGTAGCCAGTCGGCTTGGTCGAACCCCGGGGAGAGCTTGGGTTTTCGGGCGGGGCAGCGGTGAGAGAAGAGGGTTGTGTTCTGTTTATCAGATGTAGCCTTTTTTAATTTTTATGAACTAAATATCGCATAATCTAAGAGGCTGTTCATCCTAAATGGGGGCAACGCTCTATGGTCACACGGTCGAGGTCGTCGTGCTCCTCCAGGACCCCGTAAGTGAGAAGCTTGATGACAAAAACTAACAATAAAAAAATAAGTTTAAGCCCCCGCCTCACGCAAGGCACTGCTTTGTAATGTACTTATTTCAGGTAGCGAACAAATAAATGCAGGTCTCACAAAGCGTTATCGTTCCTACTGGGGGTTGGAGTCGAACACAATGACACTTTTGCACGAAGAGTTTAATGCTATATTGTTGATTGCTGCTGAAAAATGTTCTGTCAGTGTAATGAGTCAACCGATGTGCGACCTGAGCAGTTGGGAGCCTCCCCAGGGCCGAACATGGGAGCCCCCCCCTGGGCCAAACGGGGGAGACTCCTCAGGCCCAAACGTGGGAGCCTCCCCAGGGCTGAACGTGACAACCTGAAAGCGGGAGCCCCCACAGGCCCAAACACAGGAGCCTCTTCCGGCCTGAACATGGGAGCCCGAACGTGGAGGCCTGAACGTGGGAGACTCCCCGGGCCTGAACGTGGGAGCCCAAATGCAGGGGCCTAAACGTGGGAGCCTCCCCAGGGTTGAACACGGGTAGCCCAACGCGGGAGCCTCCCCAGGCCCAAACGTGGGATCCTCCCCTGGGCCGAATGAGGGAGGCTCCCCAGGGCCGAACGTGGGAGCTCGAATGCGGGAGCCTGAATGCGGGGGCTCAAACGTAGAAGCCTCCCCAGGGCTGAACGTGGGAGCCCAAATGTGGGAGCCTGAATGCGGGGGCTCAAACGTGGAAGCCTCCCCAGGCCCGAACACGGGATGCGTGCCGCTGCTGGCTGGTAATAATCAACCCTATGTCACGGGGGGGGGGGGTTGCCACGGAGCCTCGCTTCCTAGTTCCTCTGAGTCTGACACACTACAGGCATTGCTCACCAAGCGCATGAAACCATCTTGGTGTTTCCTTTATGGCACAAACCCAGGGGCTGCTATGTATGGCTATGAAAAGGACATGTGCACCTTAAGTCACTGATGAAATTCTCAGGTAAAATTTAGATTTAGCACCCTTAGTATATTAGTTATATATTTGTTTAAATATATTATATTAAGTTATTATTTATTTAATCCATTATGTAATTGATGGCTGAAAAGTATTCCGAAGAATCCTTTCTTTCTCAGTGTGTGTGTCTGTGTGTGTATGTGTCTGTTTGTCTGTATGTGTGTGTATGTCTGTAAGTGTGTGTGTGTGTATGTCCATCTGTCTGGCTGCTTGTGTGTTTAGTTTATGAGTGCATGTGTATTTGTTTTCAGAGTGTTTGTGTTTGAGGTGGAAACTCCCACCTTATTCGCTCATTCACTGCTGCTTACATTTGCTTTTTGTATTAAAGGAACCTAAGAAGCAGTTCTGTCTGGGAGCTGCTCTCTCTCCTGCTCTCTCTCCTGCTCTCTCTCCCAGTGAAAGGGAAAGCAGGCACTGGGGACACTGCATCTTCAAGGTGCCTGATAAAGCCCGGCTGAGAACCTTTCTCTCTCACTGAACCTGGATCCAGCCTCAGCACCTTGTCTCTGAAGCTCTGGCTGCTCTCTCGCTCCCTCTCGCTCTCCTCCTCGCTCTGCTCGCTTCTCTCTCTCCAGTTTCTCCCTCCTACTTTAACCCATGAGCAAGTGAGCACAGTGATTCTGAAGGTGCTTCACAAATCAACTTGTAGTCAGTCTAGAGGACAGCACTCAAAAAAGGTTTTTTTTTTCCTCCTTGCAAAAAAGCACATGGACTAAGTTTTCACCAGAGACAAACAAAAACAAAGAAAAAAGAATCTCCCACCTGCAGACATAAAAACGTTTTATTTTTGTCCTACATCTGTGTGATATTTTATTTCCTTTTAATTGCAGGACGTTGTGCATTTAAGTGTTTTCCCCTCCATCTCCTTAATTCCTGAAGTTTGAAGGAAAAAGCAGAAGATAACTGCCAGAAGCTCCACCGATACACCAAGAAATATTTCTCATTTTTCTTCAGACGGTAGAGAAAGGTAAGAAGTTACTCCTGTTCTCCTTTTAGAGTTTTCCTTTCATCTCCATTCATGTGATTCTTGCATTTTTCCTAATATCACATGTTGGTCTAGGCTAGTGTACAAACGCCAAGTGCATCAGGAAAAAAGTGTAAGAAAAAACTGGTGCCTTTATTTGTTAGTCATGGGACCTGCATAATTCTCACTGGTACGGTAATTCTAGGCGGGGAATAATTCTAAGGAGATTACAAACAAAATGCAGCATTTATAACAATGCTTTCTCTTGTCAATCTTTTTCATTCTTCTAAGCTCCCAAAGTTGTGTCTGAGAGACAGAGAGAGTTTTTGCCAGGGGATGGCATTGATTATGTTTCTGGAGAGCTCATTTTCATCTGTTTTTCGATTTGAAAAAAAAAAAAAAACTTCAATATACTTAGAGTACGGTTCTCTCGTGGAATCAGAGGACGTCCAGTGCATCCTGGGGAGGGCAGGGAGGAGGTGCTGTGCTGGGTTTGGACTGCAGGTCTGGTACCAGAGAAAGACAACAGCCTTCGGGAGCTGTGACTGACAAGTGTCCCCGTGGCCTTCATCACGCCAGCCGCTCGCTCAGAGTGCAGATTAGCGCTCAGTAGCGTAATTCAGGCTAAGCACCCTTCCCCTCCACCCCACTCGCCCTCCAGGTCTCACAGGTGCTGCCACCACACAGTAGAGATCCCATTAGACGTGCTTTAGCTATACTGTCATGCATCGAGGATTCCTTTCTCCTCTGCCTGTCCAGATCTAGCTCTCCCTCTTTATTGGTCGTATATCGCGGCTTGCTTGCAGTTTAACTGGCAAATGTTTTTGTTGACTTTATACTGAAGCTGCGACAGTATCATTTGGCCGTAGGGTGTTTCATGTCAGTGACTGGTTCTGCCGCAAACAACCCCCCCCCCCCCCTCAGCCAGAGTCCCTCATGTATATTTTGCCCTTGCACCTCGAATTTTTCTCCTCCCGTCCGAACACTGCTGGCAATATAGTCTTTTTCTTCTCGATATTTTTTCAGCATCATAAAATTTTTCATGTGCAGAGGAAGAAGAAAAAAACAAAGCCAATTTCATGATACGTTCTGCATCTGAATCTCTGGGCAAGCTCCGGGTGTTTTTCACTGCTTTCATAATATGTTATCCAATTCAAACACAAGGGGACAGGATTCAATAATACATTTTTTCTCTACTGAGCAGCAGGACTCAGCTTCTAGAATTTGACGGTGCTGAAACAGACCCAGCCCAGAAAGGCTACATTCTCCAAAACACTTGGCATCTGCTCTCTCTCTCTCTCTCTCTCTCTCTCTCTCCTTCACTATCTCTGTGGGCTGAGGGTGCTTTAGTGCCTGAAAAACCAATATAGGTGAGCTGAGATGCCACCAGTAGGGCAAACAAAGAGGATGCAGTGGAAGATGCTTCATGTTTTATCTCACTCCTTTCATGGAAAATGTGATTGGCTAGCCAGTACAAGGGGCGGGATCTCACTGCTCTTTATTAGAAATGTTTCAGTCGTAACGTGCAAAGTCTGCGCAGTATGCATGTCTGCACATTAAAACCATAATTCGGGAGGTCCCCTCATTCCATTAAGCAACACCTCCATCCCCCCAAGTCGGTCTACACATTCAGGCACTGGAGGGGCTGTAATTGCAGGACCGTTTAGTAACCATTGACAGCTGAAGAGAAAATTTCCAAGACTGCCTCAGTACATGAATGGGATAATTGAGTGAATTTGAGAATCTTAACAGAATTATATTGAATTATGTGAGAACTGAGTAAATTTTGTTAATTAGTAGCCCGGGTACTGCATATCACATTGGGTCCCAACCCATCCAACCCATTCAGGGTCGCAGGGGGTCTGGACCCTGTCCCGGAAGCCTCGCGTGTAAGGCAGGGAATCTCCCAGAACGGGGCGCCAACCCTTCACAGGCCCCCAACCCAGACCAATCCAATTATGCTGCAAATGTTTTAGGACTCCTATGATTTAGGAGCCCCTGAAATCATCCTGACCCTCCCATCCCATCCCCACTTTATAGCACCTATGATTGGCAGCCTCATCACAAAAACAACGAGAAATGGACTGAAGTTTGGAAATTGACTCTTCAATTTGCCTCTTTGGACGAGCCGCTTTCCAGGGATCTCGCGGTGCTTCCTGGTTGCAGACGCTCTAGAGCCTGAGCAGCCCCATCTCGCTGAGACCCTACTACCCTCCTCAGTGAAACTTCACTCATCCTGAGGAAACCTGATGTAAATTACTGTTAACACAAAGGTTTATAAATACGGATCTGCTTATGGTCAGTTTGACATGCCTGACTGTGTTATTCACTGCTTGGACCAAAGTCTGTCTTGAAGCTGTGGAGTCCTGAAAGAGTCTACATTCACAAAATACTTTTGAAAATTGTTGGATTCCGTCCAGTCTGAGTGGGCATGGACTCTGAGCTCTGGGAAGACAGCATATCAATTTTAATCCAGTGCTAAACCTGCAGCCAGTTTCCGGTTGCTTTTTGTTATTTTTCTTCCAAAAGGAATGCTATGCTAGAGCATATATGGATGTGAGCTAATGAAAAATCGTTTCTATTTTCCAAAAATTAAACAATTGTGCCGTAAAGAGCTTGTCATAATTCCTGATATTCCTGGTTTAAGGCAGTTTTAAATCTGATACTCGTGTTCAATCAATCTATGCTCATGTCTGTTTTGAACCTGGAAGCTTATAGCAAACATTGCTGGTAATTTAGACAATGCAGTACTACTAGAACATTTCCAGAGATGTGCCTTTTCTCAGTCTGCACCTCCCTTTGCGGTATAGCGGATTCTGATCTTGCTGAAAATCAGAGTTACCACTTTATCTGGCTGCAGGTTATCTGTCGCCACATTAAAAGTGCTCGTACAAACCGTCTGGGTGCATTAGCACTTCAAAGCACGGGGCTGTTTTAAACACAAGGTGTCTGATTTGTTATTGTGTGCATGTGATGATTTGCCTGGATGTTTTTCTTCCTTGGTATAGTTACTGTGTTGACTGGTTTGGTTTGCACCCAGTCGCAGCTGTGAAATCCAGTGACTTCCCGTCACTCTCCATTTCATGCCAAACCACAGTGCAGGGACACATCTGTGGCAGTGAACACCGCTGTTGTCCCATTACAGCACTGTTTAAAGTATGTATTGGCTGAATTTTTCAGGCTCATTCCATTGGAGCCACAAGAGGGCAGTATTTCTAACGCTGTTCTGCAGTTCTGTGATTACTTACCTAGACGGTGCAGGGGAGCTGCCTTCACAGACAGTGATACAACTGATGTGCAGACAGTGAATATTTATGAAAACATATCGCGTTGACTCATAACGTAAAGGGTACCAGAATGGTAAATTAGCTAATAAATCTGTAAGATTTTATATAGAGCAATGCAATGCAAACTCATAAAGTACTTTTATAATATCTGGTCGACTGAGGTGTCCAGTGGAAGTAAGATACTATTTTGATTGAACTGCTGATTGACTTTTCTTTCTGAGAACACACTTTTAGAACATGCTGGTTTTAGTCTTAATGATATTTTAATTACCAACTTTTCTGGCTGTCCTTTCTTGTTAATGAAATGTTTAAAATGATTATTTAAACATCTCAAAAGTAATTTATAGAGATATGTGTGTCATTTTGCCTGTAAACTCCTACTGTCCTGCACTGCAGAAGAAATGCAGACTCCGGTTTGCTACGGATCTTTGTAACTGGTACATTTGGTGCACAGATGAAACAGGAAATTAAGTGGAATGACTCCCATTACCAAGGAAACACAAATGCCCGACCGACTTACCTTCCAAACGCGAAATGTTCTAATTCTTTAGCAGGGGCCTTTGTTCTTTTCTCCACATGGAGAGTTTGTGCTTTTCTATACGTGTGCTGGCGGTGAAGCAAGAATCCTGCTCCTGACAGAGACAAGTAATTGCATGGCAGCCGAGGCCGAGCGAACGTGCAGCGGCGCGGGGGAAACGTCGCCCTGGGCCATGGCAGCCGAGGCCGATCCAGCGTGCTGCGGCGCGGGGGAAACGTCGCCCTGGGCCTTGGCACTTGGTGCGTTTCCATTGCTTAAGGTTCATTTTCATCAAACGTGAGCATGAGTGTCCGAAAGCTCAGAATGCATTGTGGGTGGTTTGCAGGGCAGAGGGAGCCAGGACCAGAGACTGGGGGGTAAATCTGAGCTGAGCTGATTATTCATTTGATATTCATGAGGATGTCTATTCTGCTCTTGTGTCAGCCTACATATCCAGTCCTGTTCCTCTGCTTACTGGACCAGTGACGTGCCCTGTGC
This sequence comes from Hippopotamyrus pictus, assembly GCA_026781145.1. Taxonomy (NCBI): domain Eukaryota; kingdom Metazoa; phylum Chordata; class Actinopteri; order Osteoglossiformes; family Mormyridae; genus Hippopotamyrus; species Hippopotamyrus pictus. The sequence continues at coordinate 14,484,550 of JAODLC010000050.1, forward strand.
AACGAATGTCCCGCAAATGCTCTACAGACGCAGTTCCACAGTTTCACATGAGCGAAAGACAGTCCCAAAGCAGGCATGTCCGGGAGATTGAGAGCATGCTTCAGGGAAGTGTTTGCAAGGCGCTGGAAGTGACCTCTGAATGGCGAGGGGAAGCTCTTCATAAGACGGGTTCCTCAGAGGTGATTTATGGCTCTGTTTATGGAAGTATAATGAGTCCTGGTGGGGGGGGAGGCCCACAGCTATAGGTTTTTGCCAAAGCATGGACACGCTGGTAGGCCAAGTGAACACGGAGGCAACACATGTACAGGAACCTGGTGTTCTTCAGCGGGGTAGCAGCATGAGGCTAAAATAATACATCCAGATATGCTCATTGACTCGACTTTTCATGGACCACATGACCAGTGCCCCCCCTTCAGGGGGAATTTCACACAGCATGCTGGAGGAGACACTAATAAAACTAACATCTGTATGCCTCTCTGCGTCTCCCCCTTCCCCCTGCCTCCTCTTCCCCTCTTTCACTCCCTCGGAATCTCCCTCCCACCCCGTTGGACGCGGGAGTGTTTTTCCGTTCCACTGGCGGCGTTGGGAGAGACGGGAGCGCTTGGCAGCCGCCTGTTATTATTTTTCCTTTCGCTCACCGTCGGCTCTGTCATCACTGCCGCTCTTAAACGTCTCTATGGCGAGACTTTAAAGGCTTCCTTATCGCCTGCAGGCCACTGGGGGGGCCCTACTAAGGAAGTGCTGTGTCAGCTGGTCCCCCCCTGCAAGTGCATCGCTCCCAGAGAGCTGGTGGCAGACTGTAGTGATAGACAGTTTTGATGGGGGGTGGGGGTACTTTGTCCACATGTCCTGGATCAGCGGCTCTCTGATATTGGGCCCATTCTGCTAATGGACCAGAACCTTCAGTCACACGTGTGAAGGTTCAAGCTGTATATAAACATTTACATTTATTTATTTAGTAAGTGTGTTTGTCCAAAGCAAGAGAGAAAGCAGGGTCAGCCAATCCCTGCAGCAGTTGGGGGTTAAGTGTCTCGCTGAAGGACCCAACAGAGAAATCACTCCAGCTACAGGAATCGAACCCGTGACCTTCCATTCGTAGGCCAGGCCCGTAATCCCTAAATCCACATATGGGAGCTGTAAAGCTTGGAATCAATGGGTTGTCATTTTGGGTACCGGAGGAAGCTGCTGCTGTACCTTTGAGCAGGGAGCTTTACCTGTACTTCTGGAGTAAAAACATCCAGCTGTATAAATACGTCTCAAACTGCAGAAGAAATGTGACTTCACCCAGTTAAAATATAAAACATGCATTATTAAACTCAAGGGCAGAGCGTGTCATCTCGTAATAAAATTGGCACACAGACAAACATACATATGTATATACTCAAATATTTAAATACTCTTGTTAAGTTAAACCTCGGTCCTTGGCTGCATGTATGTACAGAGGAGGTGTAATCAAGGACTGGCTATAGTAGGCAAGTAGGTCCACCAGCAGACATACAGAGAAGCCAGCAGAGCAAACGCCGTTTTGGGTCTTATATTAATGTTTTTTTCTAATAATAAATATCATAAGGACCAAGTCTGTCTGCCCTTCGGTGTTAAAAGGGTGCCGGTGATGACAGAACTGCAAAGGTATGAGACTCAACTGCCTTTCACCCCTGCCTCATCCCTAAATATTTACTCCAAGAGTCATGTTTGTGATAACGAATGTTAACATATTGCGCCCTTAGCTGATGTCTCGGCGATACATTTTTAACAGCGTCTTCTCATTAGCTGTCTCCCTGGAAGAGCCCTTCGGTTCATGAACTTCACTCCTGAAAGATAAAGCGGAACGAGGGCTTGAGCATGGGTCGAGCATGAAGAGATCCATGAAGTCCAGTGAAGCATGGTGCTCGTGGAGAACGAGCAAGGCAGCCAGCCGACAAGACAGGAGTCGCTGAACTACGGCAGGGGCCGACTTGGACGAGCCGCTGAGGGTTCTTCTTGAGAACTGGAGGGGCCCAAGCTTTAATGTGGGCAGTAATATGTGGTTGTGAGGAGCTTGTCGGGTAGCGCGAGGCTTTGTGTGTGGTATGGCTGGAACAGCCACAAGGGAGAGAGGGATTGATTGTTGGCCAATTCCCCTAGAAGAATATGAAAATCACAGCTCCCTCATGTAGCAGATATATAGCGGGACATGAGAGCCAGCTGGAGAGACTTCACTCCTTTGTTTGGTTTAGTTTTACCTGTTTAAGAAAATCCAAGTGAAACAATGCAGTTATGTTGGCTACAGGGCGGAGTTAGCTGGACTGTGGAGGTTGAGTTTATTTGTTTTAGTTGTTCCTTCTCCCCTGCCTTCTTGTTCAATGTCTGGCACTGAAATCCAATAAGCAGATCCAAGACTGTACAAGAAAACACCAAGTTCCTCTGTAGGTCAGATCCTTTGTGTCAAATGCGAATTTACTTTTTTTTAACAATAGATATTACAAATGCCAAGTTTTATGTCGCTCCTTATTTAAAGGGAGCTTGTCATTGGAATACAGTCAGCAGGTGACGAATATGCAAAAATATTGCCCGGTGTTTTGGTTTGGGTGTGAATCGGCAACAACGGTTATCCAGATGTTTGGGGGGGGGTGTATTTCGTGGGGTTGGGGGCCCTGGATTTTTGTAGCGCTGGTGCACACCCCCTTTGTCCGCCCCCCCCTTTGCCCAGACCCCCTTTGGCAAAACCCCCTTTGGCTGCACCCCCCATTGTCCACACCCCCCTTGCTTCCTTTTCAGATGAAACTGTGTTCACACATCTCCCCATGTGAGTGTTCTGCAGACGCCAGAGGAGTCTGGAACCTAGAATTAAGCGCTTACTGTGGAGGAAGCGCTTTCATATCCACTGTAATACATCTGTCTGGGTTCCTCCAAAATAGAGAAGAATAATGGCCAGGCGTTTTATTCTCCTCTGCTCCTTCTTTCCCATACGCCACCCCCGCCTTTCCTGTACTTGCTCCCAGCCAGCTCTTTGTGTTTTGAGCCTCGCCTGGCCTGCTGAAATGGCCTTTGTTTTGTCTGAAAGTGGCCCGTGACGTTCTCACCGCGACAGCGCGGCATGGGATCCAATCCGTGTCATGGTGTTAAAATCAAACCCGGAATAACCTCCACCTAGTCTGGGAGGGTCACCCAGTTCTGCATGTGCTCATCACAGCCAGTGCACAACAGACGCCTGACCCTCTCCCCCGCCAGGACTTTCATCCAGGATTTTTTACCGTCACTTCAAAACTCTGCTTTGCTTTAATTCTGGACAAAGGAACAGTCTTTACATTTCGCCGGTCCAATTTCGTTAAACCCGACGGCCAATGCCAGGATGGAATTTCAGTACATGAGCACATTATCACTTGCATATCCTCAGAGAAGGAACTTTGCGAAGGTCATACATATTACGTTTAGTTATTATTATTTATTTTGCTTTCGACGCAAATTAATTTGACTTTGCTTAAAGAAGATCACCTTTTTGGTTATTGCTAAACTGAGGTAGATTTGTAGTATAGAGAGTAAACGTGAAATTTGGGACAATATTTATGGATTTACACATATGTACCATAATAGTGATTTTCAGCATTTAATGTGTGCAGCTTCAGCCTCTTGCTGCCTATCTAACGAGACAACCGAACATTAGTTTTGGGCACAGGACCTCAGCCGATGTTTGTTAGGTAAGTGGCAAGGTAACACTGTGTCTTAGCAGCTAATGTGCCAAAACTAGCGAGTTCGAGTTGCGTCCTTTGGTGCTTTGAAAAGCAGCGCGAACAAGAGATGAGAAGGACGAGATGAGTTTGTTGTAAACTGTGCATTGATGATGTGGCTCACTTCAGTACTCTGCCTTAGCTTCGTTTGCACTGGATAGACCAAGTATTATAAAAATGTTCAGTTTATGAATTTTAGGGAAGGTTTGGCTTCTAAAACCTCCTGTTGCTCGACAAGTAAAAAACTGCAAAGGTGGTGGGTTCAAACCCCAGGCAGGACTCTTTAATGTTTGTAGCCCCTTACGCTACTTAAGCTTTCTTTATTCCTTTAAATAAAATCCATCAGATAAATGAGTAAAATGTAAAATTCCCTTGATTGTTTTTACTAACTTCATGAATTTTCTGTAGTGTGTATACAGTAGGGGGAAAGCTTCCTGAAAGACAAAACTGAGGTTAAGTACCATATCCCAGGGCTTAGCTACTGTAGACAACACTTCTATTCTTGACCACCTCCTGTCATTAATTTCAGAATAAGGACCTAACAGTGTCACTCTGTCCAGCTTTCATCATCATTGACTAAATCATTGCTTCAGGGGCTGTTTGCAAGTTCTGAAATAACACTGCTTGATAAGCATACCCACACCTCAGACATCATTACTACAAGGCACATCAAGAAGGTTAGGGTGAATGCCTGCACCCTAAATCCAACCACCAGCTCTTTAGCGCTGTCACTCTGTGTAGAGTCCTTGTAGGTGCAGTGAGCTTTTGGGTGCCAGTGTCTGGACAGCACGGCACGGCAACAGATTTTGATTGATCGAAGAAAACAAGAAAACCAGCAAAGGCCAGAAAATCCCACAATACTGAATAACCCACATTGTATTGCAGACTCTCTTATAATTAAATCAGTTCAGTGTCCCCCTTAAAGTAAACATGAAATCAAGGAATGTTCATGGAACGGAAATCTCAGAAATTACACTGCTTCAGACAGCCGGCCAAAGACTAATCTTGTCTGGATGGATTAATGGAATGTGGTGACTCTCGCTGTCACTCACGGCTTATTCGAAAATTTTTCAGTCCTTATTTTTTCTGGTAAAGAAAAAAATGATTGAAGTCTTCCTTTGGTCAGCAAACACGGTGGTTTATTAGTCCAATATTTGAGTCAATTAGTAGTGTCCTTCATATGGCTTGCAGATGCTAACACAATCTCCTTTATTCTTTCTCTTTCCTTTTATACATCTCGTAAAAATGCAGCCCTGTTGTTCTGACCCTAATGCAAAGCAGAATCTTACTCTGGAGTCACTTCTCCACCTGCCAATTTTTAATAGCGTTTTTATCAGCCAAAGAAGAACGAAACAGCACAAGTCGTCTCCTGGGGTGCATCTAGCGAGAGGCAGAGGAAGCCTCGCTTTGTTTTCAAGATTGCCAAGATATTCACCTACCTGCGGGGGCGGGGGCGGGGGGTGCTGGCACGTTGTTATCTTCTGGGAACATGACAGCTTTGATCCAGCAGTGGTTTGAAATGGCATCAGCGGAAACATGCCGACTGTTAGTTGGCTGGTCGCACGATCGAGAGGGTGTTTCCATTGTCAGGTCATGCTTCTTCCATTTATTCCCTACAGCTGATGCAGAAATGAGGTTAGTCTCAGCCACTAGAGGCCCAATCTCCTCCTTTTATGATCCAATCTGCCAAGGAGCTCTGCAGGTTGCCATCTTTGTGGATTTCCTCACCTTCAGCACTGGAATGAGCTCATAGATCCAAGCGGTGATCTGATATTGGCATTGTGTAAGGGGACATTGTGGCTTCAGGACTGATTTAGGAGTACCGTCACACTCATGGTGGTCTACAGAAGGCCATCATTCAAGACACTGGGTGGCCTCTGAATGTCTAGAGGTTAAATTTGAAAACAGTTTGGTAGTTACAAGATCAACTTTATAAGCTGCTAACAATTAGCATTTATATGCGAGCTACTGACCTCATAAATGTGGATAAAATTAAGTGCCTTTCGCTAAGGGACTACAGCAGAGACTCACACATATCTGTAGCACACTTAATCTACACCATGAGAAGAGTTTGACGCACTTAGCTGGGTGCAATGACAACCATGCCACTATCCGTCCCTGCGAGCGCCACATCTCATCCCTGTGAGCGCCACATCTCACCCCTGTGAGCGCCACATCTCATCCCTGTGAGCGCCACATCTCATCCCTGTCCACGACTGAATTCAATCCCTCTGATTTATCATTTGAACATCGTTAAATTGATGACAAACCTTCACTGTGGGCGGCTGCTCTGTGGTTCAAAGTGACCTGTAACATAAAACACTGTGGTGCCCCCAGGGACGACAGCAGCGCGATTGTACCCCCCACCCCAGTAGGAAACACTGCCTCTTTGAGCTAGGCTGGAAACTCTCTCACGACCCCCACTCTGTTCTCCCTCTAGGACAGAAATCTCTTCTCATGATTAATTTTTAGCTTTTTTTCCTCCCATAACTGGTCTTTTTTGTTCAGTGAATCAGTCACTTGACTGTATCAGCATAAGTACATGCCAGCACGGTGTAAATTTGGGCAGGGGGAGGCTGGCAGAGATCCACAGAGCAAAGACCAGGTGAGGACAGAAAGACGGCCCCTTCAACCCGGAGATATACCCTCCGAGATGATATTCAATGCCCTTCTGACCCTGCCACTCGCCGAGATCTCTTATCTTTTACTATTTATTTATTTCTTTAATATTACATTACTGCCTTTCTTCAGCATATTGCAGTGCGCACTGTGTACTTAGCATCATCGTCACTTGTTTGCATTATGTGCTCTGACTTTACACATCGTCTGTCTCCCTCTGTGTGTGTTTCTCTCTGTGCACCTTGCCGCTTTACTCACAGGTATTTCCCCCGTGATCAGTATTAATGTTTATCTTAATCTTCGCCTTGCAGACAGTATGTACGATTCCATTGTGATACCACAATGGGCTAAAAACCTGTTATTTTGATTTTGTGGGGACCATTTTTCGGTTCATGCACTTCAAACAGTTATGTTTGTTCATGATTTGTACTTGAGTAGTGTCACAGCGCACAGTGTTGGGCATTTCAGGTCCAGAAGCTACAAATCCAGACCATGATTTTGTTTCTACCCAGCAGCTGAGTACTCTGTGACTGTGACTCCTTATACTGAACTGGTTGGTAAAAACTAAATCCTGGTCTGGATTTGTAGCTTCTGAACCTGAAATGCCCAACACTGTCAGCGTGGCATGGTGCAAGCGGGAAAAGGGTGATGATCCACTTGTGGTTCTAAGCTAAACAAGAGTTTATTAAATTAAACAGAACACACTATGGAAAGGCACAAATTAAATGGACCACAAAGGATTAAAGACTAATGGGGGAAAAAAGAAGAACGAACTAAACAAACCATAAAATATCACCAGGGAACAGAGCAACACAGGGAGCAGGACTATGAAACAAACAGAACTCCTAACACACAACAGTATAAAGATGAAGAATGACAAACTAGGAAACAGACAGGAAACAGGCCCTTAAATACACGCAGATAACCAGGGTAAACAAGGGACAGGTGTAACTCATAATCAGTTAACCAATCAAGGGAGGCACAGGAACAACATGAAACAGGTGGAAGCAGTAACACTAAATGAACAGAGAAACACTAAAGACTAAGAATACACTGCAAACACTAGAGAGAATAGGACCGTAATATGCAGAAACAGTAAAACACAGTGGAAGTAGGGAAAACATAAAAATCGGAAAATACACCAAGGAATAAACACTAGGACACAAAAAACCTAATAAACATAGAACAGGTGAGATTGGTCTCATGCCAGCCTTAAAGCCACAACTGGGCTATGCCACCTCTAAGCTACATGTTCGAGCCACTGAGCTAAGCGGCAGCCCAGAAAGCAACATGAGGGCTGAGGGGGGGTGACAGAATGGGCAGCAATACAGGACATGGAAGACTGGGTTGGACGGGTGCTGACCCTGGCAGAGTAGTAATTAAGTAACTAAGTTATAAGCAAAGTGTTACCTAGTATCATGTTACATACTGTTGTGGTTGCACATGTGTTTGCTGGGAGAAACATCTGTGCTCAGCTGGTTAATTAAAATGTAACATGAATCCTTGATTTGCCCAGGTGCTAAAGTACGAGACATAGGTTGCCTATCGCTGTTAATCCGTCTACATTACAACACGGTTATAAGAGTATTTTAATTACATGGATTATTTTGCAGACTGACTTCCTACAACCCAGAATCCTTGGCAGAGCCTTTACACACATTATTTGGGAAGAGTCATTGTGCTTAATGGGAGACACAGGTGACCTGTATCACAACGGCAGGGATTTGGAATACCCCAGATGTTTGTTTGATGCTAAAATTGCATTAAATATCTCTCTTGCATGCAACTAAAAGTAGTATTTATCCAAAACCAGAAGCACCCTTCTGAACCTCTGAAGGTTTGATGGACTCCAGGTGTTATTGGAGTTGATGTAGGCAGTTTGACAGAAACAGCTGGTTAATTTGCTCTCCTATCTGCCAATGTAATGCTAATTGATTGGAAAAGTTTAAAAGAATACTATGTGCAGTATGCAATACAGACACGTAGAATAAATTTCCCCCGACATGTCTGGACCCTGACTGGTGGATGGCTTTTGTTCTTCAGACATGAGTCACGCGGCTGTCCACCCTCAGTGAGCACTGAGCTTACAAAAGAGTCCATTTGGCCTTGGTGTCCCAGATCGTCTGCATAAATATTTCTAATATTGCATACTTAAAAACTATTTGTGTTTGACTGGGCAGCCTAGACGATTATGAATTAAGATTGTGTCATCAACAGCTCTTAGCTTTCAAAACTTACAGGAGTTCATTAACTGGTGTTTAACCTACTGTACAGTAACACACAGAAGTACATTTGTTATTTTGGTCCTTGTATAGGTTTTTTTTCCTTTCCAGGGTTCACTGAAAATCCTCAAACACAGCCTCCAGAATCCTATAGGTTTTTTTGTTCTCTTTTTTTTCTCAAACTGAACCTCAACTGCAGAATAGAGGATGCTCAAGACCAGGGGTGCCCAACTCCAGTCCTGGGGCTCCAGAGCCCTGCACATTTTTGGGTTTCCCCTCATTTAACACACCTGATTCAACTCCTTGTGCTAATTACACCACAGC
>JAODLC010000050.1:14497298-14513426 GCA_026781145.1 Hippopotamyrus pictus
TAGTAGTAGTAGTAGTAGTAGTAAGTGCCATCAAGTTGATGCCGGAATTCCCCCTGAACGCTCGGTCTGGTGTCTGTGCCTCGGCAGGTCGGAAAGCTTCCTTACCGGCATCATTACAAGGCAGCCCACCATCTCGCTGCTCACGCACGCTATAGGCCGAAATCCACTCGCTTACCGGCTTTGACCAGAACCGGCTCTGCAGGGCATGTTTTCTACCGGTAGCTTCAGTCTTGTTAGATAATGTCCAGCTTCGAGATGCAGCGTAGAAAATGTAAAAAGTAAATCGATGAAATGTAAAGTAAATGTAAAGCGAAAAATATATCCCACATCATATACTCCAGCGTTTTAATGCCTTCATGAAAATCAGTAACCGTAGGGAGTAAAGGCATATGCCTGTGATCACAGAGTATTCTGTAGAACAGTGTCATAAGTTTTAATGATCTGTGAGTTTGAGACAACCAATGAGTCTGTTAAACTGGTGGAGAAACACTTCACTTGCCTGTAAAAACATATAAACTTTCCCCAAACGTCCCACTGATGTGTGACAGACTCAGGCACTGGGGAACAGGCACAAGGTACTTCTCTGGGTCGGCTGTGGGGCTGCGTTTGGGAAGTGGGGGTTTAAACTGGTTCCTGGTTGACTGGACCCACTCAAATCTTTTCATTTAGCCAAGAATAATGGACCATCTTTTCCATAGAGTCCTCTAGGGGCCCCTGGGGGGGGGGGGCATTCAATAATTCTGCTTTTTTACATTGTCGTCACCTAACTCAGGTCAGAAGTGAAGCTCTTGGGCTTTGGGGGGGGGTGGGGGGTAGATAGCTGGATCCTTGCCCAGTGAGGCTCCCTTCTTGAGGCCACAGAATATGAGATTGTGCCAAAAAGTTTAGACGTTTACGCATTTTGTGTTTGCCTGCAATGTGTCCAGTACCAAGTGCTAAATGACACACAAGAAGTAACAGCAAAAATACTATTCTGAATACAGTACTTGGAAATGCCCTATTAGATGCTGCTTCTAATTATAAGGACAGTACTGGTAATAAACTATTATTACAGTATCAGTACTGTTAAGAGTGACAGAAGGAGAGAATGTGATCTAGGTTATGATTTTAGGCTTTGTACTTTGTGTCTGGAGATATGGGTATGAAGAACTGGTGATTGACCAGCAACACTACATCTATAGTGAAACATTACATCAAGTATATGAACCAGAAATACACAGGTTACAAATAGAGTTACATCACTAGACTTCAGCTAATGGTTTAGTGTTGTCTGCAAACAGACTGGTCCTCCTGTACATCCTGGAACTTCAAATCTCATCAGAATGTCTGCTCCAGAACATAGCCGCTGTCCTATCTGATCATCCTGCACCCTTTGGTACCTGCATATGCATTTATTAATGCATTGCAGAGTCTTTCTCTGCTCCCAATCCACTATTAAGAACCATGATGCCCCTTGACACAGCCTGTACATTTTAGCCTTCGCGTTTCACCTGCTTTGGTGTCGTATGCGCTGTTATTCCCCTCCTGGCCTATAGGGGTCGCTTGGGTCCGGAGCCTATCCCACAAACAAGGGGCGCAAGTCAGGGAATAACCCAGAACAGGGCGCCAACCCATCACAGGGCGCAGACACCACTCACACACAATTTGGCAACTTGAATTCACCTCAGCATGTTCTTGGACTATGAAGGGAAACACGAGTACCTGGAGGAATCCCCACGACGACACGGGGAGAACATGCAAACTCCACACATGCAGAGTGGAGAAAACTAAGTGGTGTCCAGAGGTGTGAGGTGAACACTCGTACAAATGTAGCTCCATGCTACCTAGTGTGCAGGTATAGAAAAGGACATTTTATCCAGGGCTGTGATTTCCACTTTCTCGCTCTGGTAATAAAAGCCTGCATGAGGATGACAGAAAGCCTTACCGATGAAGGATTAAACAAACGCCAGGCTCTCCAGCTGGCAGAGTCTGTAGCACAGCAGTGTCCTTTTTAGACCATGAATACTTTGCTTCCCATTCAATGACTCTGCTAGACTGACATTTATTGTGCAGCGGCTGCAGCAGCAGCTGGGAAGCCGGATTTGTGGGCTGAGTGGGTTGTGTTTGGCTCTTAGCTGAGAAAATGCTGTTTAACCTGTAAGAAAGTGATCTGAGTGTCCGTTTGATACCGTCGGCCAGAATGGGTCTGGTATAAATGAGTAATCTGTCGAATATGTATTTTTACGACTTTCTCCATTCCCACTGGCCCACCTTAATTCTTCTCAGCATCTCCTTCCATGGCAGCTGGACTGGCGCGGTTGCCGTCGTGTTTGGGATTGGGCTGCTCTCCCTGGCGCTTAGATCTCTGTCTATTAGTGGTTGTCCCTCTGGGATAAACAGGATTACTCATAGCAGTCAATGAGGGAAGCACTTTGTCAAAATACTGTAATCTGCTGGGTTCTTTTTTGATCTATGTCTAAGTAAACACAATCTTTTCCATACCAGACCAAAGAGAATTATTTAAAAACAAAGTACTTTGTCACCATTAATGAACGACTTCGTGGCTAAAAAAGGTACACGGACCATGTGCGTGGACTGTACGTCATTCACGTGTGAGACGACGATGCTGACTTTCTCCCAGGTTAATCTCTGCGTCTGATCCCTGTCAGGTTCTTCAGAAGGCCGGGATCAGGCCAGTATTTATTCTGCTCCTGATGTGGTCTGACTGGCATCCAAGTCCGCCCAGTAGAAATATGTGTCCCTCTTGCTTTGCTCACTGCACTTTCCCGTGGGGATATTTTTCGGTATAGCTGAGGTATGGCTTTGCATCTTGCATCTCCTGCCTCCTCCCTCCATCTGACTAACCATAGTCATGTTCGGAGAACAATGGACCAGCTATTTGTTGTGGCATCAGCTCAAATCCTGTGCCTCAGTTTGTGGACCGGGCCCAAATATCCAACAGCCACATCACTGAGCCACAGAAGCGCCCCCATTTCAGGAATGGGATAGCATTTATAGGAGGCTGACACATTCTGGTTTAACTATGTCACTCTGACATAATTGGGGAGAATAAATGTCATGGCTGACAGGTTAAAAGGACTCTTTGATTATGTAGAAATAGGTGGGATGAAAGAATGTGGTCGAGGATTTTAATTGAGTTCCTTTGAGTGCAGCTATGAACTTAGTAAAAGAAAACTCTTTGAAGTCCATAGTCTCCTATATGAACAAAAGAAAAATCTGTTCAGTGGTTTATACCTGGAGGCAGGTGTGTAGTTTGGCACTATTCATAAATTTCTATAAAACAGAAGCTTTTTTTTTGGAACAAAATAATCGCTTTAACAGAACTGCCCCAACCGCACCCCCAGCTCCACCCTTTGTGCACCAATCCTGCTTCTGCCACCTGTTTGGTTCTGTGTTGATGGGACAGCCATCATGGAGACATACAGGGTCGACCTGGATAAATGTCGCTCGCAGGTGGTTACAGACTATAACCAGACTGCATGGCCATGATTTTAGCAAAACAGGACTGTTTTCAGCAGTGATGTTTGGTTAAAAAATGGCAAATAAAATAAACAACAGCTATAAAACATAGCCAAAGAACTGGGCAGAAATTGGATTTGAGGTGGATTTGTGGTGGATTTGAGGTAGTTAGGCTACATAAATACTAAGTTTACAAACTAGTAGGATGCCGATTTACTGACAGAATAAGACATGAAACACTTAAAGATTAAATATTCGCAGCCTGCCTTTTTGGGTGGAGTTAAAGCCTTTACAGTTGAAATAAGTTTCAATTCAAAGACAATTTTGTTGCAACTGCCTCAGTCTTTTCTATGGGTACTGGATCCTACTGTCTTAAGTCAACCAACAGACTTCAAACATTTTCTTGTGATGTAACTCACAGATATAAGAAGCCACCAGCACACCTGTGGCCAGAGCTGGAGTTTGGCAGGAGGTCAAGAACATAGCATGTGGTCAAAAATGAGAGGTCAAGATGGGGGAATGATGCGTCAAGAAGGGTGAATTACTATTGTTATCTGGCTGGCAGCACGAGTGGTGTCTATTCAAAATATCCAAACATTTATGGCTGTGTTCTTTTGCAGGGATACATCATATTCAGCTTTTATCTGTAGAGAACAAAAAAAATGGAAATCTAAACAGCTGAAACAAGCTCTTGTGGTTTTGTTCATCTATGGTCTGTCTTCTGCATCCCTATTACTTCAAAAGAAAATAATAATGATCTTAATCACTATTATAGTGATTACCCTACCAGACTGAGGCAATTCTATGCCTGTGCGTCTGTGTGTTTTTTCTTTCCGTGACCAAGATTGGCCTCTGCCAAGTCCTATGCTGACCTCATTTGGTCTGGGGTTTTGCGGCCTGGCATGATAAATTAAATGTTTCTGGCATTTCATTAATGGTGTTTCCTCCTCAAACGTTAAAGTGGGTGACCAAAATGGTGCGCATAAAATGGCTCTTGTGGGATAAACGGGGCGCGGGAAATTAGGAAGGAGCAATGGAGAAAGACGCCCACATCCTTTAAAGGAGAGCTGATTGCTTTTTAGGTGCTTTGGGTAACAGTTTTTGTGTTTATGACCATAATTCACCTCCAGTTCTTAGCATTGTTGTCTATAACTACTTGAAATCACATTTTCACGCTGCTTTTAAGAATAAAACAACTAGATTCATAGTCGTTGTGGTCTGTTTGGTATTATTTGGGTGGTCAGAATACAGAAATGTAGCTGCTTTTGAGGCAAAATACACATTTTCTTATGTAACTCGTCTAGCAAGCATGTCTGTTATCTGTGGCTCTGAAAGCCTCTAAAGAGGATATTTCACATGACATACCCCTTTTTTAGTGTACGGGGCGTGTGGGGCCCACAAACAGCTATGCACCTGGCAGGCATGCAGAGGAACGATTTCAAAAGGCTGGTGTGGAATTCACATAAGACGTTATAAATCAAAGAAAGAATTTTTAAAACAAGCAGAAGGGGGAAAAAGTAGGCCCTCCAAATTTTGAGAAGTCAAAGGGAACATTTAAGCGAGAGATCAAACGAATCCTTTCCAGTTTGCTGCCTACTATGGTTCACCCCAGTGGATTTTCAGAAGCAGCAAGTCTGATGAGTCGTTTTTCGCCGAGATGCTCTGCTCTCATCCAGCAGGAGTGAGAGAATAATGTCCACACTAGTGCTTTACAGGTATGGTTTCCTAACTTTGCTTTGTCAGGACTCAAAATAAAGCAAACGGCAGCAAAGACTTACCACACTTAGACCAGCCTGTGTTCTTTTACCAAGGAATACCTACGAAATACCTCGTATTTCACCTTCCCTCAAGAAGAATACAGTCACAATGCTGCAGGTATCTCCCTATAGTGGGAATGATGTGTGGTTCAGTGGATCATGGGGCTCTGCATGTTGTCAGAAGGTTGCCAGTTGAAATCCCCAAGTCAGCACAGTGGTTTCACCAGTGAGTCCCTGAATAAAACCCCTAAACCCCAACTGTTCCAAGTGCTTGCTAATGTTGCTTTCTTAAAAGTATATGTTGCTTTGCATAAAAGCATATGATAAATAAAATGTAAAATGGTACAACTCTACATACCCTATACTCGTATACTATATTGACAATAGTCTTGGGACACACCTCATAATCATTGAATTCAGGTGTTTCATTCAGACCCATTGCCCCAGGTGTACAAAATGAAGCACATAGCCATGCAGTCAGGTTTACAAACATTTGTGACAGAATGGGTCATTATGAAGAGCTCAGTGAATTCTACTGTGGTACTGTCATAGGATGCCACCTTTGCAATAAGTCGGTTTGTGAAATTTCTTCCCTGCAAAGTGGAAGTATTTAGGAACAAAAGAAATGGCCGACCATGTAATATAACAGAGCTATGCTGAGGCGTATAGTGTGTAAAAGTTGCCAACACTCTGTTGACTCAATAATTGCAGCGTTCCAAACTTCCTCTGGCATTTTCCCTGGTATAAACTCTGCACACAGGGAGCTTCATGCAATGGGCTTCCATGTCTGAGCAGCTGCATGCAAGCCTCACATCACCGAGTGCAATGCCAAGCATCGGATGGTGTGGGGTAAAGCACGGCACCACAGAACTAGTGGAAACATGTTCTGCAGAGAGATGAACCACGCTTCTCTCCCTGGCAGTCTGATGGATGAGCCAGGGTTTGGTGGATGCCAGTAGAACGCTACCTGCCTGACTGCATTGTGCCAACTATTAAGTTCAGTGGAGGAGAGATAATGGTATGGGGTTATTTTTCAGGGGTTGGGTTAGGTCCCTTAGTTCCAGTGAAGGGAACTCTTAATGCTTCAGCATACCAAAACATTTTTGACAATTCAATGCTTCCAACGTTGTGGGAACAGTTTGGGGAAGGTCCTTTTCTGATCCAGCATGACTGCGCCCCAGTGCACAAAGCAAGGTCCCTAAAGATATGATTGGGGACGTTTGATGTGGAAGAACTTGATTGGCCCACACAGATCCCTGACCTCAACCACATCAAACCTTTGGGATGAACTAGAATGGAGATTGCGAGCCAGACCTTCATGTCCAACATTAGTGCTTGACCTCACAAATGTTCTTCTGGATCAATGGGCAAAAATTCCCACAGACACACTCCAAAATCTTGTGGAAAGCCTCCCCAGAAGAGTGGCAGCCATCATAGCTACAAAGGGGGAAGCAACTCCATATTGATGCCTATAGACTTAGATTGGGATGTCATAAAAGTTCCTGTAGGTGAAATGGCTAGATGTCCTAATACTTTTTTCCATATAGTGCATTTCACCCAATTTAGTTGCTCATCCATTTTCTTGACATTGATTTCTTGATACACCAGCTACAGCAGAGATTTTAACTTACAGAGAATCCTCAGAAATATTTCATTGTCAAGAACAAAGCTGAACATGAGGAAAAACATAGGTTTGCACAGAAGGGATCCTGAGTTATAGAACAGAATCATCGAAGCAGGATGATCTCATTAAAATGAACTTTTCCATTTTCTGCTGGATTGTCTGAGATTAAATTCTGTACGTCTCCAGCAGTGGTCTCTCAGCTGTGGTTCTGCATTTAACAAAATGTTTCCTTTCATGTTTTTTTTTTTTTTTCCACTGCCATTTTTCTTCCTTACATTTTGTTCCCAGGATTTCTTTTACTGTGGTAAATCTCAGTATGAATTTAAAGTTTCGTTTTTCTCCTCGTTTATGCGAAGCCCCTGCCATTCTCCCTGGTGTCTCCTGTAATTCATTGCCAAGCGCTTTCAAAGTGACTGCTCGCTATGAAAATTGGCCCCATCTATCATCCAAGCGTTGCCCCCTAATTTCGTTTATTCAGGCTGCTGGCCAACTGACCCCACCTTGCCGGGGCTTGAAAAACTTATGTTTGGCATTGTTAGATGGAGGGGGTTGTAATTATGGAAACTATTGGTCATTTTTTTTTATTTATTTTGTCAGTCAAGGTACCAGTGCTGGCTCTAGTAGGACTGAACCTATATTCGGCTAAATGGAATGCAAATGTACTTCCCGGCTCGGACCCCAGTGTCGTGGAGGAGGAGTTCCCTTCTGCTTTTAACAAATCTTTCCTTAAGGAGCTGAACCTAATTTTGACAGAGTCCTTTGAGATTTTACTTTTCCTGCATGACAGGACGGTTACAAGAACATTTCACAGGACTGCAATAAGAGGGAAGAACAGTCTTTGAGAGAAACTGAGGCATCTTGCTATTTTTACCATTTTTTTTTACCACCCCCCCCCCCTTTTTTTTGGCATGTGACGCTACATTTTTATTACTACATTCAGAGCCAATCGAAGATATCATAGAGAAAAAAGCGGTTTCTGAAGTTATATATTTCCCATTTCCTAACCAGGGACACAGTTAGTGAGGCTTGCACGTGTTACTTAGTCTGGCTACGTAGCAGTTGACTTTGTTGGGATTTGCTGCTTTTTTTGGGAAACGCACCCGAACAGGTGAAAGTGGGCCGGGAGTACTATAATTATCTCAGGAAGGTTATTGTCCTTAAACTTTTTTACAGGCTTCACTGCAGAAGGCAGCAAATTTGGGCGAGGCCCAGGCATTTTAACAACCTATTAAGCATAAATTTGTTGTAATTTCTTTGTGTTTATGACAAGAACAGATGTGAAAATGATTCCACTTGTACCTATAAAAATTTTATTTTATTTATTAGTTCAAGGACGATAAAACCTAAGGAGCGATCCCTCCGTTAATCCAATCATACCTCTTATCCTTTATTTCCATTAAATATGTTCTGTTGACCTGGCTGAGAGAATGAGAAAACCAGCTCTATAAACAATTTCATTTGTTTGTGGAGGATGGCCTGGTTGTTGTTTTGATGAGCATACTATCCTGACTCACCGTGCTGGGAATTACCGGCCCAACACAAAAAAAACCATAACCACACCCCAACACCAAGACCCTTGCCAAAGCGGCCTGGCTGAGCAGCTCTGTATCCCCTGCACCTGAAAAAGCCCAGTAATGACCTCACTCCCCAAACTGGTTATAAAAAGCACTTAGCCAGTGGGAGATTCCAGCATCTTTTAAAGGTGGGGGGAACAAAATGGGCGGTAATTCATATAGAAGGGCCAACCTTTTCATTAGCCAATGATATGTCTTACATCAGTGAGTGACATGGGAGCGGGCCAATCAGCTTTTGCCTGTGCTTCTGTGGCCTCGCCCTGCACTGAGCAACTCTCACTGCAGCACATTTGTGGTTCATTGCCAGCATTCACTGGTGATTAATTACCAAAATGTGATTATTTGCATTTTTTAGTAAGAAGGACAGCTCTCTTGTGAACAGTAGATGTATATAATTTTATCTCATTAGTAGATCATATAGTAGATGCTTCTGAAATATTTGTTTACATGTCGTTCCATGGAAGATTAATTGTCTGTTTTCTTCAAAAGTATTTATGCTACCCATTTTATTGCATTTATTGTATTACTATGGAGTAACACGTGCTCCTTAATCAAGTGTGTCTTTTTATGTTTGACTGTTCAGAAATTTCTCCAGTGAGGTTCACTTGCCATAATGAGTGAGAGTAAGCCTAAGAGAAGACCTGCTCTTATTTTCTACCTAAGCGATGGCACTGGTATTTATTTCATGAACATATTTGAGGACAGAGGGGCACCATTCGACATCACAGGTGACCTCAAGAATGCTGAGATGTTTCTTACTTCTTCCTGAAGAACTGTTCTCCACTGTCTAGACTAGTATCTCCCAATCTGCTCCTCGGGGGCTCCATGTTTTTGCTCCCTCCCAGCTCCCGGTAGGGAGCAAAAAGGTAGGCTGTCTGTGGCTCCCTGAGGACCGGACTGGGAAACAGTGGTCTAGACAGATACACTCTGATGTCATCTGTCAGAATCATTCCATCCATGTGTCACATTGTGTATTAGCAGAAGCTGAGCCTGTCTACACCCAGGCCAGCTCCTGCAAATTTGAGCCGTATGAGTCATTCGTCTGGTCGACTCTAACACCTGGATAATTTGTTATATCTATTTACGATTATGTCCCCCATTTTGGAACCTCTAACTTATTTCAAATTGCCTCTCTTGTCCAAATTTGCCTGGAGTTTATGCTTGTCTATGCAATTCGTTTTGGAAAAGAATGATTTTCCAAATGCAAATTAAAAAAAAAAAAAAACTAACTTGCAGGTTATGGGCATTGTCAACACAAACACCTGCGTGTGCTTGACTTACATGTGCAGTATGCATACAGCAGGTTGCACCGCGGTCTGGTGACATAGACCCGTCATCAATAAATCGCCCGGAATGTTCCCTGGTTTACTGGAACGCATCGCTGTTCCCTGGAACACTGAATTCCCCACGGAGGCCGGGCATCCAGATCTCATTCTCCTTGCTATTTAAAATTGGGTTTTACAGCCCTTTCAGCACAGGGTGAGGATGGGGGTAGTGGTGTCTGCTTACAGGGCCTGAGTCTGAGGGGTAACAATGCTCAGTAGTGTTCAGACACTGGGTTTGATGCGGGGGGTGAGCCGTGAGAGTGAGGGTGTAAGCAGCACTCAGTCACTAAATCACACTCCAGTGCAAATCTGGTGACGAACGAGGGAGCTGCATTAGAACAGGACACCTCAGAAGGTCCAGATTGAGCTCTAGTCACACCTTTCTGCAAGCCGGCATGTTTACATTTTGAGTTATTTATTTATTTATATCCAAAGTGACGTACGTTTTTTGGGGAAGGCTGGGTCAGACAAGCCTTAGTGTAACTGAAGATTAAGGATCTTGCTCAAGGGCCCAATGTGAGAAATGACTCTTCCAATCTAGGGACTTGAACCTTTGGATCACAGACATACTGTCCCAAACCATAAGCCACCCTCAGATGAAAATTTTGAGAGATCAGAAAAGTGAAAAACACCAACCTGTGCTTGGACTAAAAGCCCTGAGGGGAGGCACTAAGAGAAGTTTCAGTGCAGCGGACTCATTTTAGAACGTCCAACTCTATCAAAGTAACGTGTCCTGATCAGCTTGGCGTCCAACTTGATGTCCTGCCTTTATGTTGACCGATATTACTCACTGACACATACATGTACTGTATAAGCATTGCAGTTAAGTAACAAAGTGCACTGAGAGATTTGATAGCAAAACAGTAATTTGGGTAACTTTCACATATACCATCTTCTGTTATGTGACAGACACAAAAACATGTGTCTATAGCCTACAGTTGAGACCAAGTTTGGGGATCAGAGCAGAGGGTTAGCTCTGAGCTCAGGGGCAGTTGGGGTTTAGGATCTTGTTGGAGGACCCAAAGGTGATGTAATTTCCCTGCTAGCCTGGAGTCCCCCCCGACATACCAATCATCATGGGCCCCCTACCCTCTTTACATTATATAGTTTTATACAGTCACAGGGCCCTGTAAGGTACTGCCCCTCAGGTCTGCCAGGGTATCCATGCCCCTACTGCACCCCTCTGCTAGCTGTAGGATTTAAACCCACACCCTACTGGGAACAGCTCTCTAACTAAGCTCTCAGCTACAGACCCAGGGGTGGAACTTAAGTGTTTTTGCTACTAGCCAACTGGGCTAGTTCAGTAAAAACTGTAGTCCAATATGTAACTTTTAGTACTAGTCAGCACACTTGTGTTCATGGTTTTAATAGCCAGTATGCTAGTGTTCAGGTTTTTATTAGCCAGCATGCTAGTGTTCAGGCATTTAATAGCCAGCATGCTAGTGTTCAAGCTCTGTGCTTATCCTTCATTTGAATGAGTTTATTTGGTTATCTGTTATATCACTGAAGTACATTGGCATTTACAAAAATAATAATCGGATTTTAATAAGGAAGTTGGCAGGATGACACCAAATCTCATTGTGCTTTGTCATATCATTATGATGATGTGTGTTTTCACTGCCTTCACCCCCCTTACTTGAGCCTCCTCTAACCTGATTTTGGGGCAATAAGTGCAAAAAACTGCAGCCCATTCCATGTCTGGAACAGGGAAGCATTTCATCTTATTTGGGGATTGGACGAAGATTTCCTGCGTCGTATTAAAATAAAACCCCAGCCGACTCTTGATCCCCATTAGAGGGACCAGGCTCTGCTGCCAGCGGGGCCACGAGAGCAAGCGGGGATTACCACACGTCTTCGCCAATTTGACGGTGTACCGGGAAAACGGCAAATGGTGAATCGCAAATGAGGAACAGGTTAGCGTGACGGCGGAGTTCATCGCCAGCATGCTGCCCCGCTGTCCCCTCCATCTGCTTGGGGAGAACGCCGTTAGTGCTGCGGAGCCGCTGCCCAGCCACATTGTATGGGAATTACTATTCCCCATCTGAAGACTTAATATATACACTGTAAATTCACTTCTTGTTTCTCATTCTTTCACTGGACCTTCACGTCCGCTGATTTCAGATTTTCCGTGTTCGAGTTTCCGAGTCAGTGTGGGATGGTGGCTCAGTGGGAAGTCCTGGGGCTTTATATCTGCAGTGATAGGGGTTTGCGAGCTGCCTGTGCTCCCTGTGCTGCCTGTGCTCCCTGTGCTGCCTGTGCTCCCTGTGCTGCCTATGTTCCCTGTGTAGTGAGTGTATCCTCCTGGTGCTCCCGGCCTGTGGTATGTGGTTAGAAGATGATGCTAAGCAGAGACCGGTAGTTTGGATCCAGAGTAAAAGTCAAGACTTACATTTTGTTTCAACTAAGGCTGTCACTAACGACTTTAACATTTTCGATTTTTCTATGGATTAATCAGTCGACCGTTTTACCAGCTGATCGATTAGTCTAAAGGATTAATTTTCCTCTAAAAAAATCAAATTGGCTGTTTAATTTAAGTGAATTTTATCTTGACAACAACAAACTCTATGTCATTGGAGGGCTTTAGATAATGGACAGCAGCTTTTTGGCACTACACAGGTATTATTTTGCCCACGCACGCACATCTTCCGGATTCTTGTATACCAGCAAATCAACTTCTGGTTGATCAACCCCAATGGAAAGGCTCACTTTTAAACTCTTTAATCTGTTATTGCCATGCTCCTTTGTCAAAGTTAACCCGATACACCATCAAATGGTTTTCTTTTCTCTACCCCCTTATTAACAGTTTTAAATTTTGAAATGTTCTTTCAGCCCAGCATGCCTCAGTCCCCTATGCTTAAATCTGCTTCCCGTTGTTGCCATTACTGTTTTTCCTCATAGCTTCTGAATGCAGTGAGTGTTATTGGTCTGCCTTTCGTGGGGTCGTCCTTCAGCTTCAGTTATCCAGTTTAGTCATTTCTAGTTTGCCTTGAGCTGCAGTGCTCAGATTATTATGTACCACTCGTAGTTGATAATAGACACCATACTTCATGCTCTTCTGGTTTATTCTGCAGCATCATTTCCTGCCTAATTTTTCCATTGTTCTTCAAATAGCAAATGGCAGAGTTTTGTCTAATATTGCTCCTTCGTCTTGTAGTCACCGAAGTCAAATCGTATTACACTAGTATAAGAACATCATAAATCCTGGTTCTGAAATGTTTCCTTTCTCAGTAGGTTTGATTGGCGATGTCAGCATGAGATCTTAAATTTCCAGTGATGCATTCCTGTTTACATGTTTCCCATTTACATTTTTGTTGTATCTGTTAACAAAGTTAGGCTAATATGTAAGCAGAGAGAAAAGATCACTGTTGTGCCACGGCACTCTGCACCAGTAATCTAGAGATTTAGCTACATGGACCGCAGTGTATTCAACTTAGTTGGCAGAGATGTAGAAACCAGCAGGAGATGGATAGAATCAGCTTCATTTAAAGCTGCAAGGAAAATCTGTTTCCATTTCTTGTCCCAGAAAGACGAGGTAGTTGGGTATGCAATGCTTTTCCGCTGCACACCCATTTGGCAGAAAACAGGAAGCAAGTGCTGTACACATAGAGATCACAGTCAACCATGATTTCTTGCAGCATGTCATGTGCTCTATATCTGGTCTATAGTGATTGGAGGACTGTCTGGATTATATCATGCAATGAAGCAGCCATCCCAGAACCGTTTCCTTATTTGAAAGCATTTCCACAGATACAGAAAACGACCATTTCACCTGCTGGAGAACCAAGGTTCAAGCGCTCCGGATAAATCTGATCCACTCCGTAATCCGTCCATCCTTCTGGAACCTTTCATCCCATGCAGTATCACATGATACCTGCAGTCTGTCCCAGGCAGAGCAGACCCTGAGCCTGGGTACACACAGACCAAAGTCATTTAGATGCACCAGTTCACCAAAGACACATGTTTCAACTGGATGGAAACTATAGCACCTAGAAGAATCTTACATGATCGTGGGCAGAACATGCAATCTGAACCAGGCACTGCTGGTGCAGAAATGGCATCACAGCTGTAGAGGTTTAAGGTCATGTGTTATAACCATTGCTTTACTCTTACAAGGTACCCTTTTTTTTTAAATAACCTGCTTGGTCATTTTATGCTCTTCTATCTAGCCATCCAGCAACTGGACCTGGTCAGGGTTGCAGTGAAGCCTGTCCCAGACAGCATGGGACAATCCTGGGGTACAGCCTGGGTGGGAAGTTTTATGTTCACAAATTGACTAATTTTAAGCCTGATACTGTTGCATTACGCAAATGAATGAGGAAAAACATGAAAAGTGACATAAGATCATTTATTTACGGTTTAGCTCTTTGGTGATTTAGCCATAATCAATTTAGGCATCAAAGAAGGTAATAAAATAGGCTAAGCCACATGTTCTAATACATTTTGGGGTAGAGGTTATAAACGTTGTAAAATTTAAGGAAGGATTGGGAAGGCATGTAAAGAGCCAAGCCTCACAATGTTAAATGGAAGATTTATTCCTAATGATTCTGTTAAATGTTGAAGTCTCAGTTTCTGAGAGAAAGGCCCCCTATGCAGCAGTTCAACAGGAAACACTTCTTCTGGATCATTCTCTGACTGAACTCTTTTAAATTCGATTACGTGTGATTCGCCTAACCTTACATCATGAATTAGCGACCACTTAAGCTGCTGGCCTTACTGTTTACCCATCACTGGTATCACTGGGACGGAGGTGTTGTGCTTAGCAGTCGAGTTCATACGACTCACTAGTAGCAAGGAGCTGAGGACAGGATGGGGGCTGGACCCCGTAACTACTGGGCATTACCTCACAGTAGTCGCTAACTTCAGACTTGGAAGTCGATTTTTAGATGAAAAATTTTCCTCAGTCTCTTCAAGTCTCGCTTTAATGTGTCTTGAGTACAGTATGTTCTCTAGTTATGTGCCAGATGATAAGCATTTTCATATACGCATGTCAGCATACAAAGTACACAGGATTAATGTAGGATTAATAAAATATCTATCTATCTATCTATCTATCTATCTATCTATCTATCTATCTATCTATCTATCTATCTATCTGTCTGTCTGTCTGTCTGCCTCTTTATCTATCTATCTATCTATCTATCTATCTATCTATCTATCTATCTATCTGTCTATCTGTCTATCTGTCTGTCTGTCTGTCTAATCATGGGTGCTCTTCACTACATGCCTACATGCATAGAAAATCCATTAATTTACCAAACTGATGATTACTGTCCAAAACTCACATTTAAAGGATGGGATCAAAAATCCTACATATGCACAGGACTGTCACTTCTGCTGTTCCGACTTTTCTGAATGGTACGAATTAGATTAAAATCGTGGCATGAACCAGGCAGAACTGGATGAGGAATGCAAAAAAACAAGTAGAATATGTAAACATTTAGTCTTTCTAAGGGCAGTTGGTATGTATGGTTTATAATTGCAGAGAATATCGAGAATATCGTGTTTTGGAGGGTTACAAGCTGCCATCACTTTTGCAATCAAGTGTTGTTTTAGCCTGCCAGGGTGTCACTCTGTTCTGCTCCACCTTGACTTGGGAATGTCTTGCCAGCGGTTTTGCTTCCAGCTCACCTCCGCCCCCACCGTGGCAGCGGGGCAGATCCGAGCCACGTGAAAGGAAATAAAATCCGCCCGTCTTCTTTTTCACCATCTCCGCGCGGAGCTTTCGATATTTGCGGTGAACCGGTCGTCACTCCGCACGCTCACAGGATCCTGTCTTTCTTGGCTTCTTCTCCTCCAGTCTGCTCTGGTTTTCCGTTGCTTAAGACACGATATGTCACATGGCACATTAAAGACTTGGAGTGTGTTTTGCACGCAGGCGGATGCCGCATTAGTTTAAGACTTTCTCAGACTAGGCCAGCTATTAATCCATGGTAATCTGGCAGCAAGCAGCGGGTTGTGTGTCGGTCTCCAATCCTGTCATATTAAAGGAGCACTACTGACACAAATATGTAACGTTTCCAGACCAGCTGAAATGAACTTAGCTGATCTGGTCGGTGTGGTTGAATGACTAGGTCAGCAGCCTTCAATCCAACAACAAGTGATCAGGCCAACAAGTTTATATATTTATATGTTAATGTTTACAGTATTTAAATTCTATTTAGTATTTTCTCATTTGCACTATGACCAATGCATGACATTTCATACATCGGACTTGAGCTGCTTAAGAGGTCTGCTGATAATCTTTAAATGTTATTTTATCATTGAAAAGGCCGTCAGGGAATTCCCCGCAGTATCCTGTTATTAAATTTCTAATTTTTTTTTATCTATCTATCTATCTATCTATCTATCTATCTATCTATCTATCTATCTATCTATCTATCTATCTATCT
>JAODLC010000050.1:14513526-14531246 GCA_026781145.1 Hippopotamyrus pictus
ATCTATCTATCTATCTATCTATCTATCTATCTATCTATCTATCTATCTATCTATCTATCTATCTATCTATCTAACTTTCTTGCGATGTTGCAGTTGGTAGCGGGCTCCACATTTCTCATTTGTGTTCTCTTGTCGCTCATGCTGCCAGCCTAATGCCTTTTACAGGGAATGTGGTTTTTGTCGTTTCATTTTTTGGTCAGCAGGGAGCTGCTAAGCTACCTCAGTGTTTATGCAAAGCTTGTTTCACTGTTTGTTTCAACAACCCAGCTCGTCGCCGTCTGCACAAGGCCGTGTCTCCGGGCCCAAGCGTCACGCTGTAAACACATTTGCCGTCGCCAGGCAGATTGCGTGAGACATTTTAACAGCTTTGACCAGAATTTTTGGGGGAACACATTCAATAAACAGATTCTGTGAAAAGTGAGACATGTCTGATTTCACTCAGGCAGACTGTGTAGACGCCTTTGCAACGCTGGTAAAGTGCTGATCTGCTTTCTCCACAAAAACACAGCTCTCAGGAGCAGTATAGGAAGCAGCTGGAGGGTATTGAACTCCCACAAATCGTGCTGTTTTTTTTTCTTTTTTTTTTTTTAAAAATTAAAAATAAAAAAAAAAAAACAACAAACTTCCTTATATTTGTTTTGTCATTGTGCAGCTTTCGGGAGAGTTTATCGTACGTGCTATCAGGCATAAGGGAATGATTGAAAGAAGATCACATATTCAAGTGTCCTTACTTAAGCCTTTGGATCCTATATTATCACATGGAGAAACAATCAAGATGGCAACCACAAAAATGATTTGCACACCAGAAATGAAATAGAACAAGTTTTAGCACAGGAACTGGGCTTGCATCACGCTTGGACTGAGTGTCTCTGAGATCCAAAGTCCAGTAAAAATAAAATAACCAAATATTAGGAGGCCATATTCGGTGAACCACACAGGTCCTACCTCTCATCACAGAAGTTCTCCAAGGTTGGCGTCATGGGACCTGGCTGCCTTGCCCGCTTCTGCCTAGACTTAGGGTCATGTGGAGACGCTCAGACAAAAATGCCCTCTAGCCACCACTAATCACATTTGTCCTCAAGCTTTTTGCTTGTCTGCATGACGACAATGTGTCAAAAGTGTCAAATCTCCCTTTCCGCTTTCCCCACAAGTGGCGTTTATAGCTTGACGCTTCAGACATACTCCTCTGACAAGGTTTATTTTGGTGAGACTGTTCATGATTCATGACCGGGATTTGCTATAGACTCACAGAGTTCATGGTAATCATTAAATTGTTACAATTACAGTTTACAGCCATTTTAAGTTTCTGAGCCTTGATGTATGCTGGATTCGTTTAATCCACATTGTGCTTGCTTACAATTTTGGGATCAATACCAATTAGATTAGTACAGGGGTGGGCAATCTTATCCGCAAAAGGCCGGTGTGTATGTAGGTTTTTGGGGTAACATTTAGGTCAGCTGTTCAAACCCAGGTGTGAGGACTATTCAGCCAATCAGTCTTCTAATCAGTAATCTAATTAGGGAGTTGCAGCAAAAACCCACATACTGTACATACCAGCCCTTTCTGGATAAAATTGCCCAACCATGGATTAGTAGATGAGTTTAATTACATGATTGCTTTGATTGCCAAGCAACAGTAAATGCTGGTAAATGATGGATGCAGCAGAACATCTCTCACCAGACTGATCTCTGGAACCAAATAACCAGTGTTGTGAAACATCAACCTACAGAGCTGGTGTCTCCTACCTTTTCCTAATAAAACCAGATAAGCATCCTCCCCAGTCTTCTGGGACTGGTTTCCCTCATTGGATATTGCCCTATTTCATCACCTGTTGTTGTGTAGCCCGGATCTTTGGATGCTAATTCCTAAATGGATTAAAACTGTAGGATGTTATGTAACCCGCTCATGAATGCCACAGTCCACCTGACCTCCCTCATCTTAGTAACTCAAGTATATAAGAACTATTTTTTTGTGCCATGTGTTTGTTATTGTTTTATGGGGCAATGTAATGAAGATGTTTAGGAACTAAATTAGACATTATGAGGATGGTTCACCCAACACAAAAACAATGTAACACTATTTGGTAACACTTCACTTACTGGGGCTCTAATAATGTGGCATTATGCTGTTACTTATGTATTGATTAACAGCAAACTAAGTCTTAGTTACATACTTACCTACATACTACATTAATGAATGAATAATGCATTTTTTATCTTGAGCAATTACTATAGCTAATTCTGTAAACCTTTGTGAATTACTGGAGGAACTACTGAAGGAACAAGTAATGAACACCAGTGAAATACTGATCTTATGTTGGTTCATCATTAATGAATCATGATGTATCTCCAAGAGCTACTATATTTGTTCATGATTTGTACTTCAGTAGTAACTGAGCAACTACTTAGTATTTGTGCCCCCTCAAGTAAAATGTTACCCTTTAATGTTTTGTTGTTAGTTTGAGTTTATTCCTGAGGTTCAAAGTGTCACTACATCCACAAGAACGGGTCCCTCGCGAGCGGGCCCCTCGGCCCCCCCACCGGCCGCTCATCAGAGTAAGGTGTACAGAGCCTCGTCAGCCTTCTGAAATCACCAGCCCCGCTCAGCACCTGAATGGCCTTATGTAAATATTTGGTGCGGGTAACATGAGGATGAAATTATCATTCCAGCCTGTGAATTAAAGCAAAGAGGCCCGGCTGTCCTGGGGATGGACAGGTTACACAAACAGCGCAACGCGGAGCGAGCGGCTAGGCGCGGCCTTGCTGAAGTCCACCCAGGTGCAGGCAGCTTCAGTAACAGCGACCTGCACAGCCCGTGAGGGGGGGGGGGGCTGCCTCCT
Source organism: Hippopotamyrus pictus (assembly GCA_026781145.1). Taxonomy (NCBI): domain Eukaryota; kingdom Metazoa; phylum Chordata; class Actinopteri; order Osteoglossiformes; family Mormyridae; genus Hippopotamyrus; species Hippopotamyrus pictus. The sequence continues at coordinate 14,516,366 of JAODLC010000050.1, forward strand.
GGCTTTCATCTGGGTCTCGCCCCCCGTGCCAGAATGAAAACACACGCCCCGGCTCCAGCCGCGGCCTCCTGGTACCAGGTTTTTGTAGCCCTTCTCCAGTTCAGTCTGACTGCTGCATCTGGGTCTCCAAATGCCCGGGAATGATTACAGTCTTTGCAGTGTTTCTTTTTCTGCGGTATTATCTTTCCTGAGTGTAATAGCCCAGGCCTCATATGTGGTTTACCAAGGACATGGTTCACTGTTTACACCTGACGGAGGCCCTCGTATTCGGCTCTTGATGTGAAGCTGGGGAGACCCAGTGCCCAGAGCTGAGCTGATTCCCAGCCGATAATCAGTCTCCGCTTACACTGCGTATCACTGCAGCATTTTACCTCTGCAGAAGCTATGTACTGTATTTGCCACCTTGTTCTTATTACAAAATCAATTCCTAGGTGCATTTCTGAGGCGTGACATTGAGCAAGCAGCCGCACAAAATTGCAAGTGCTAATTCAACACATGTTCCGACTCGAGAAAACAAACAGCACATGAATAAATCCGTGTGAACACACTGCCGGTGCATGTGCATCTTTTCATCATGCACTTTTTACTTGAACAGTTGTCTTATTAGGCTCTTGGTCCAGTCCTGCATGAGTGTGACTTACGTATGATGATTCAGCCTGAGTGAGTTTGGGAAATTAGCCCTGCAGTTGGACATCAGCATGAACATGCTCTGCTCCTCGCTCCTCTCTCATGCTCCTCCTTCCCCCCCCCCACTCCCTTCCCCATAGGTCGCCCGTCCCTGGCTGTGCGAGGCTCCTGACCATGCTCCCTGTCTTCCTGCCGCTGTTCCTGCTGGGGGGGGTTCTGGGAGGCGGATACCACCCCCTGCCTCAGATGAAGTACGTTCAGCCCATGATGAAGGGCCCTGGGGGGCCTCCCTTCCGGGAGGGCAAGGGCCAGTTCTTAGGTAAGCTGTCTTTCTTTCTTTCTTTCTTTCTTTCTTTCTTTCTTTCTACCTACCTACCTACCTACCTACCTACCTGTCAGTTCCAAAGTCTGACCTGCTGTGCCCCCCACCTAGGATGGTAGACATTACATGTCTACCATCTATTCAATGTAGTGGGGACAGACGTCCATCCTCTCACATTATCCTGCATGACCTCATATATTGCAAGAATGTAAAGGTTACCTGTCCGTTTCAGTATTGACTGTATACATTCATTTATTCATATGAAACTGAAATCATCAGCTAAAAGCATTTCTGCCTCGGTCACTACGTTGGATGAGAACCAAATTCTCCTGACTAGTTTCTTCATGTTTTTAAAAGCAAAATCCGGGGAAATATTGCGTGGGATAAATTGCACTGTTTTGAATATTGGGTGGGATATGTCCCAAGCCCCCCCCCCCCCGAGTAATGCCTATGGATGAGAGTATAGCTGTTAGAATTAGTGCAACAAATTGAATGCCAGCTAGGAGTGAGAGAAGAAGTTAAAGAAAGAGAGAGTTACAGGCGAACGGCGAAAAGCTTATGTTTGGCATAAGAGGGGCCTTAATTTAAACAGAGGGACCGACCTTATGATTAGCCAATGATGTGGCTTTGAATCGATGAGTGAATGGAAAGAGGGGACTCAGGGGACCAATCAGCTTTTAGCTAGGGGCAGCGCCTCTGTGGACCTGCCGCTGTATAAACCTTTGCATGTTCACACACTAAGCATTTTCTAGAAAAATGAGCTTCGTGCTGGTGTGTGTAAGGCCAGGATGGCAGGGTCAAGCAAACGCTGCGATGGAACACAAAACGTGTTCTGTTACAGACTAAACGCAGGCGAAAGCCTCAGGTTGCTTTTACCTGAGCTCTAATTTATGTCATTCCGCTCATCTATAAGTGGCTCGTTCGCATGTTTTGTGGCAGCCGCTTCTGTTTATGAAGGTGTCATTTCGAAGCCCTGAGGGTACGCTGACTGGATTTCCTCTTCAGCTATTAGGTAATATGTTTGCTTCTAAAAATTGATAGTTAACATAAATCTGCCAGTTTTTGGCTTGATATTGTCCTGCAGTCCTGTTAAATGAAGTTTCCGTTAGCTGAGGAATACAAGCAAACTCTGGGAAAGTATAATGAATACAAATACTAAATTTGAGCTGGAACTAAATTCAGCCGATAAGAAAGATTGCTAATCATTTAAAATATCAATCATTTTATTATTTATTACCAATATTTATAGGGGTTGTAGTTTGGAAAGAGACTTATTTTTAATAATGCTTTTTTTTAAAATCAGACATTAAGCCAATAACTAGGTCAAGATGTATTTGACCCCAGAGACCTGAGATTCACTACCACTGTTACAAGCTTTATGACTCTGTTGTCACCCCTTTTTGTCAACGTGTAGAAATATTACTGAGAATGTAAGTTACTTACACTTCGTGCTTTTACCACTGCAAGCTGTAGCGTAGGGCTCTTGGTGTGTTCGCCTGCAGTAAACAGTAAATATTGGCCACTTTGGTTAAACCCTCGAATCAGCCCCTGGCAGCAATGAGGTATAGCTGCTTTAATATATATTCAACTTTTATAAGTTCCAGTAAAATGCCTCCCCACATCTGTCTGTCCTTCAGAATAAAGAAATTAGCACTGAACTACGATTCCAGTGCTTCATTAAATTTTCAAGAGTACAAAAGTAAGATGACAGCACACACTAATATATCTCGCTGCTAATTCCTTCACTGTTTACTATTTGCCGAAAAATGTTTGGACCACAATTCATGCAACTGATGCTTTCTTAGTTACTTGACTTTTAGTGTTGGCCTGGTAGGTAGAGTACATTACACACCACTTACTGAGCGTGTGGTTTTTCCTCCAAAGGAACACATTTTTGAGAAAGCAGGCTCAGTCAGTTCCTAGAGCGGGGGAGCAGGGGTTTAAGGGCCTCCCTCGAAGGGCCCAGTGGGAAATTCACTCTGCTAACCCTGGGGTTTCAACCCTACAACCTTCTGATCAGAGGCACAGAGGCCTAACTCACTGAGCCGCACGCTGCCCCTGTATGGTGCGCAGCTCATCTAAATGTGATAGTGCCGCGAGGAAAGCGGATGCCGGCCGAAACCGCGGCCGCCGACGGAGTTGCCGTGGCAGGGCTGGAGGAAGCAGACAAAAACATTCCTGGGATTGCGGACTGGATGCGATTCAGAGTGTTTCTGAGAATGGGAGCAGACTGGAAACAGGAGTAATCAGCGCATGCGTGTGCCCGTGAAAACAGCTTCTCACGGCCCGCTGCAGCGCTGCACCCTGAAAGGGGCCACGGGCCCTTGCTCAGACTGCTCTCTGGGGCCGGAGGGGCCACATGGCTCATTGATAAACCTTTGATTGCTCTCCGTTTGGAAAGCCTCACGAAGACAAGCTCCTCCGAAGCATCTGGTAGCTGTTAGTAGCGTTTTTTTTTTTTTTAAAGTAAGTTTAGTCAGGGGCATGTGAGATTGTGCTAAAGTGTGTCAGACTTAACGGTCAGTAATGCTAATATCCCACCCAGCTTTGTCAGCATAAGCTGCCTCTGACCCATCCTTTGCTTCCTCCAAGCGAAAGTCCACCCTGGACAAAAAAAAAAACAACAGAGCAATTTCGTTCGATGTTTCGTCCGATGTGTCACCCGTACTTGGGCCTCAGAGCGGCTGGAAAAAGAAACGCTTTTTTGCTCTCCCAACACGTTCCAGTTAAGTGGGCTGTGGTAAAAATGGAAAGGAGGCATGGAAAACAGAGACTCGTCATCTCCTGGATCTTGCCTGAGGCAAAGAGACCACAGCCATGAGTGAAGTGGTCTCCTGACCCAAGCTGAAGTTTAGCTCCTTTCGCTGCCACTGACTATCCATACATCAGGTATAGTAAGTAAGTAAGCAAGTAAGTAAGCAAGTAGGTACAGAAGTAAGTAGCTTATATATATAGTACTTTTAGAGACATACACATATCGATGTAGAACAAATGTCACAAAGTACTTCACAAGAAATAAAACAAGATATTCAAACATCAATAAAAGGCTGTACAAAAAGTTTTCTGACATCATTTAAAGGAGCCCTCTCTGCTGGCTGATCCAACGTCCATGGGCAGACTGTTCCAGCAACACCTCTGTCAGCTCTGGTTTTAGACTTGGACTTCGGATAACAGCAAAACCTGGATCAGAAAGCCGGAGTGTCCTGTTTGAGGAGTATGGGGTCAAAAGGTCACAGATATCAGTGGGTATCTGATTGTAAAAAGGATTATAAATAAGTATACAAATATCTTAAAATCTATTCTATATTTTACTGGGAGACAGTGTAGAGAAGCCAGAATGGGAGAGAGATGTGCTCTGTAGCTGGTATAGCTGGTCAGACATCTGCTGACTCAAGTTAAAACTGGACTTGACCTGTTTAATACTGGAAGCAAAAGTTTCCAAAAACTTTTTGATATGGAACCATTTTGAAACCATTTTCAGCATCAGCAAGCCCCTGCACCTTCTCTTATTGGAAGAAGATGTTATTTTAACGAGGAAAAAAAAACAAAAACTGTTAAAAATGTCACCATAGTGCACCCTGATCTTAAGGAATGCAGCCAGCCCTCTTGAAATGTTACCATTTGAGAAGAAGTCAGATCCTCACCCTAGTGTCAAATTGTCCGATACACGATTCCTAGGACCTACCACAGAAGCCTACATTTGTAAGGAAGATAGGAGTCCCTTCTGTTTGCAAATGGTCCTCTTGAACCTCTCTGTCATTCCTGGGTGTGCTTTGCTCTCCTGCACATGGAAGGTATCCACCACAAGAAGAATCCGCTGATTCTCTCCTGGCAAAGTTTGAGCTTCTGGATTTTGCTAACACAATGGCGCCTAGTTACAGGGCCTGCTGCTACCAGGAATTTTTATTTTTATTTCATTATATATATATATAGCTTTTTATGTGCTGCTTTTTGTAAGCCATGAGCCCAATTTGCTGCCACAATCCTAGACTTACTGGGGAATGAGATCATCAGTGTCGTGCTGGGACTGGGGCACGCTGGCTTTGTGAAGGGGGAAGTCCTCTGTATTTAAGACCCATTCTAGAGCCACGGAATTCCTGTGTCCTTTTACCTCTGTGCAGGAACGTTCCAGTGAAGATAATGTGTTTTTTAACGGCAGCTCTCGCATTTATTTGTCTCTACTCCCACCTACTGGAATAAATGCAGCATTGCATGTAAAAGTAGACCATTTTTGTTTGGTGATCTGGCCCTAAATTGCTGGCATTTCTGACACCAGAGAAAGTGGTCAAGTGTTTTGTAAGGATTAAAATTGATCTGATTTGACTGATTCTGGAAAAAACAAGATATATTACTTATATACTGTCCACACATAAGGCTTCATTTTCCCAGTATGTACATTTTTCTTCCTAAGGTTTATATAACTGGAATGATTAGCTACCCTTTTTATTATCTAGTGATGTATTGCATTTTCATAATATTGTCAGTTTTATATATTTAGCATATGTATATGATAAATATTTACACTAAATAATGCATTAGTATCAATCAATGCCACTATTCTTCTGCCGGTCGTAACCTATTTTAGTCGACTCTTTCTTCGGACATGACAATTAACTCACCTTTAGCAAAATCCCTCTTTCTGCAGTACGACAGAGCAGATTTTTATGGAGCAGGCTACCTGGTGTGGCCGTGCAGACCCCCTGGCAGACACAGACCCCATGGCAGATACAGACCCCCTGGCAAATACAGACCCCATGGCAGATACAGACCCCCTGGCAGACACAGACCCCATGGCAGACACAGACCCCCTGGCAGACACAGACCCCCTGGCAGATACAGACCCCCTGGCAGACACAGACCCCCTGGCAGACACAGACCCCCCGGGCAGGTACCATACTGTACCAGGATGACAGAGCATAGCCTCCAGAAAAAAGCTTCACCACCCACATATCGTAGATTGGCTGGTTTCCTGATGGCCGTTGAAGTCTGACGTGACCATCACTGATGACCTCACATGGTCACGTCACACTTCACACACCAGCCACGAGGAAGGGCAAGCCGTAGTGCCTTTACATCCTCAGACATCTGACAATGGTCTGAATGTCATCAACAGCACCAGCCCATCTTTACAAATACACTACTGTGTCTGTTCTCATGAGAATAACAAGCGCAGCAGAGAGTGGAGGTGACTGGCCAGAGGAGAACCAACACGAAGCAGCTCAGGGCATTTGCATGATACACTTCTTAAAAATGCCGACCTGGTTCATAAACTTGAGCCAAACTAAGTACTCAGATTACATGATTCAGGCTCCTCAACGACAATTGATTGCACACGAAATCCTGCTACACTTGACAATCCGACACTTTACACCTCAGCTTCTCTTTCCAGCACCGCTCTCGCACATGTGTATGCCGAGTGTTTGTTTATCCACTGGGGTGCTATCGTCTGTTGTCATGTATCATTGTTTATCTGTGACTGCCATACTTACCGTCTTGCATTTGTTGTCTTGTGTTTGGCACTATAATCTGCAGGAAGCATACAGTTAGAAAAAAAAAGTTTATAAAAATAGTTTATAGTGTCAAATAAATGTATTTAAGTTTTATAAGTACTTCTTTGTTATTTAAAACTTACTATGTAGTAAATATAACATTTTCTAATGATAACAACTGACCGTTAATTGTCTAACGAGGCATATGCAGTCAGTGGGATGCCGGACATTAACAGCACTTTATGTTATTTGGTTCTGGTGGCTTTCAACACAGTAGCCTCTTCTGGCACATAGAATGGAGAACATATTACCTAGATTACTTCTGTCATGTTTGGATTGTACCATCAGCCAGAAAAGACAAATTTAGGAAACAAATGTAACACTGTATCTCATTTCCATTCAGTAGTAAAGAAAACATTTTTAGTTTTAAAAAACCTCAGTCCCTCCACATGTAAATTTTTTTTCAGACACACATCGCATAATCGTGTCCAACACAAGTGGCATTCTGCTAGCGTTACTGATGTTTTCACTACAACTGGTGAGATCATTTCCACAAACAGTGGAAATATGGAATTCTGGCTGAACGATACATTTTATATAAAGTTATGAAATATACTCTAATATCACATGACTCTTTAACATGAGTTGATCTTTTGGGAATTTACATGCATCATAGCAGACAGTGATATTTGTTATTCACACCGAATGTCCAAATCTGCAGGTAGCCCCACAGCACTGAGACGTAGGTAATGTGTAAACTGGCGACGCATCTTGAATCAATCTGTAATGTCTGACTGAGGCCAAAGACTCGGAACAACCGCCAGACCAGGCCAGTGGATAGACTGAGATGACATGATAGATGACAGCAGCTCGCTCTCTCCATTGCTTCTATTACTAATTGATCTTGAAATGTGCATTCATCATCCTGCCCTGACTTCGAAATTCCCACATATATTGCCGCCATTTTGAAATGTTAGTCTACATGATGTTACTTATTCTGACACTCAGATAAACTGTGGAATGGGGGAAAATTGTGTATCTTTCCCATTATTGTATTTTTACATTTATTTATATTATAATTGGACATAAACTTTATTTTTCCCCTGGTAATGTTGTCTTGGATTTCCCTAATAAACAACATTTCACATGGTTTGAACAACCAATTATCCATGAATTTGGGCGCCAAACGTGAGGATAGCTTTACAGATACGGTTTGTTTCTCTTATTATGTTAGCTGATGAGAAAAAAAAATGCTTAATGGTTCTGCTAATTACCCAGTAATTTGTCTCCTTGACTGATCTGCCATTATGTGAGCAGGATGTGGCCCAGTGGGGTTTGGGTGCTGTGACTGAAAGGTTGTTGGTTCAAATCCCATGGTTAGCCAAGTGATTTTACCATTGGGCCCTTGACCAAGGTTCCAGGGACTGGCTGACCCTGCTTTCTCAAAAAAAAAAAAAAAAAATCGCTTTGGTTAAAAGCATCTGCTAAATAAATAAGAATATGAATGATGCAGTTGACGCCGATCAGTAGCGCAGCAATGCATCCGTTCGGTGTGGGCAGTGAGGGACCGGAGCCGTCTGCAGTCCATTCTGTCTCCCTCTGTCAACAATGGCTTTCCAAAGCTGCAGCAGACCCTCCCGGAAATTAAATTCTGAGGAATCATCATTCTCCTCCATTCATTTTCTTTTTTATGTCCTCTAAGGGGATATGAGGCTGTAAGGCAACACCTGTGACTCCATTTGCAGGGGAACAAGAAAGAACTGGGATCCCAGTCATTTAAGGACGATGGATTTCCCATCTGTGTACAAAACAATAGGTCACACCTCAGTCATAACAAATAACAGCAGATAATTTTGGAAAAATTCCAAAGTTCACTAATCTTTTGTAAAATCCCATGACTACGTGATGACAGCAAACCAGTAAATTCATACAGCTGGGAAACGAGTGTGAAGTTGAAGTATGATCCTCTTTAGGAGCCAAGAAAATATATGAGCACATTGTCAGTGGCCCTTAAATGGTTTCTCTTTGCTTGCTTCGCTTTGCAGATACACTGCCTATGGTGGACGTCAAAGGAGAACCTGGCCCTCAAGGAAAACCAGGACCCCGTGGGCCACCGGGACTCCCAGGTCCTCCAGGGAAGCCAGGGATTGGAAAACCAGGACTCAATGGGCAGCCTGGGTCTCAGGGCCCCCCTGGGCTGTCTGTGATTGGGAAACCAGGACCCCCAGGCCTTCCTGGAAAGGCAGGTCTGAAGGGCATCGCCGGGGGAAAGGGTGAGATTGGCCTGCGAGGTGAACCAGGCCCAAGAGGATTGCCCGGGCAGCCTGGCCTCCCAGGACCCTCGGGCTTGTCTCTGAATGGAAAACCTGGACTCCCCGGCATTAGGGGCCCTCCAGGGGCCAGGGGTGAGCCAGGGTTAAAAGGGGAACCGGGTGCTCATGGAGAACGAGGGCAAAGGGGGGAAAATGGAAATGGAACTCCAGGTGTACCTGGGCCACGGGGCCCGGCTGGCCTTAAAGGTCTTCCAGGACTACCCGGGGCCCAAGGCATTGGAAAGCCAGGAATGAATGGGCTTCCTGGGCCTGTTGGGCCAAAAGGTGATGATGGACTTCCAGGAATACGAGGACCACCAGGAGAACCTGGTGCTCCAGGATTGCAAGGTCAGCCTGGACCAATTGGACTAGGGAAACCTGGCGTAGATGGCTTGCGTGGAGTGCCAGGTCCTCTTGGACCAAAGGGGGAACAAGGGCACCAGGGGCCACCGGGTCTGCCCGGAGCTGCTGGCTATGGCAAGCCTGGGTTGATGGGGCAGAAGGGGGATCGTGGTCCCTCAGGACTACCAGGACTCCCTGGAGATAAAGGGGAGCCTGGAATGGATGGGCAGCCAGGTAACATTGGCCTGGATGGACAACCTGGACCTCCAGGAATCCAGGGCCCTATCGGTCTTCCAGGTAAGCATGGCATACCTGGCCTAAAAGGAGAAGTTGGGCCTGTTGGGCCCCCAGGAGCACCTGGGATCAGAGGAGCTCAAGGTCCCAATGGACTTGCAGGAAAGCCTGGTGTCCCTGGAGAAAGGGGTCTGCCTGGCCCCAATGGTGTTTTTGGAAAGCCAGGTCCCAAAGGAGAGCCTGGCCACATAGGCTTGCCTGGTAACCCTGGGTTGACGGGTGTGCCAGGATTAAAAGGGGAATCTGGACTTGTAGGGGCCCCGGGGCCTCGAGGTCAATCTGGGATTCCAGGCCTCCAGGGCCCATCAGGGCCTATGGGGCCCCAGGGAATTCCTGGTTTAAAGGGGGAGCCTGGTCTACCTGGCTTACCTGGGGTAACCATGAATGGCAATGATGGAGTACCAGGACCACAGGGCCCCCCAGGAAAACCTGGTACTGCGGGACTGAATGGCATCCCAGGGCCCCCAGGTCCTCCGGGCCCCCCGGGTCCTCCAGGAGCCATCATCAATGGTGAGACGCGAGTGTCTGGGCTGCATGAACCTGACCTTGGCGGGGAGTCGGTTCCAGGTGGTCGGAATGGGAAGCCCCAGTATGGACAAGGGGTGCTGTCTGCCGCACTAGCTCCTGCTTTCACTGCCATCCTGACCACTCCCTTCCCGCCCTCTGGCATGCCAATTAAGTTTGACAGGACTCTGTATAATGGGCAGAACGCCTACAATCCTTCTACGGGGATCTTCACTAGTCCATTCGCTGGCATCTACTACTTTGCCTACCACGTGCATGTAAAGGGAACCAGCCTCTGGGTGGCGCTATACAAGAACAATGTGCCTGCCACATACACCTACGACGAGTACAAGAAGGGCTACATGGACCAGGCATCCGGCAGCGCCGTTCTGGAGCTGAAGGAGGGAGATCAGGTGTGGGTCCAGATGCCCTCTGACCAGGCTAACGGGCTGTACTCCACTGAGTACATCCACTCCTCCTTCTCAGGGTTCCTACTCAGCTCCACATAACGGCCCTCCCCACATCCAAATCCACGACCATCATCATCATCATCATCATCATCATCATCATCAGCGTCATCAGCCATAAAACACCTACAGCATCAAATGACTTTGTGAACAAGCAGAAGAAGGAAAGAAAAGATTTCAAAGCAGGGGAAGGGTATTTTATACTGTCTTTGAGTTTCTCTCTACCTTTCAATGTTTTGATTTTGTTTTCACTTTTTGAATCTGTTTTGTTTTCTAGCATATATTATTAATATTAATATTATTATTGTTTCATTTGCTGTTTTGTTGTTCTTTTTTGATGTTATTGTCATTGATGTTCTATTGAATTGGACAGTTATTACTTACCAATGTGGTTGCGCCTGCTGCCAGTGCTTATCTGTGTGACTGAACGCTGCCTGACCCCTGACCCCACAGAACGTTACATCCCAGGGTTCATGGGCATTTCATTTTCTGCAGTCACAAACTTCTGATCACTCACGTGCCACCGCTTACTCCATATATGCATTATTATATCTATATAAACATATACGCAGTTCAAAAAAGTACAATCAATACACTGAGACGTCATATAAACCGGCTTGTTCTCTGATCATTTATCAATACATTTTACGTATTTTTTTCATCCATGATATTCTGAGATCACGTTACGAGTAGGTTGCATCAGGATAGCTCTGCATTACAAAAACTGATGGATATATTTGTAATGCGTTTTTTTGCTGATCTATTAGATTATGATAGCCTGTTGTCAAAATAGCTAGGTAATGGTTACATTCTGGAAGCTGACGGCTGTGATTAACTGTAGTATTAGAGGTTGCATGCCACAGTGTGCTGTTATTTTAACAACTATAAAGACAAAATCAGTCATCGCAGAACCGTTATGCGTGCAATGTAACCCAGTCTACTATTTGAAAAGTCCTAGATAACATTTGCGTAATATGCTGCCACCAATCGATCAATACATTTTTATATACGTAAGTGAATATGGACCAGATATTGGATTTAGCCTGCTAGCTTTCTCTGATCAGAACAGTGGATTTTCTTTCTCTGTGTTGTGGGATTATATATATTTTTGTACTGTAAAGATAATTCTTTTCTGTCCCATGTACTGTAAGACCTGAACATATCATGTTATTTATTCCCCTGTTGCATTTAAGCACCGTTGCTTCACAAGCTCGGATCATTATGACTTCTGAGCAATTTGTGTTATGAAGCATATCAAACAACCTTTTCTGAGGATTCATCTAAAGTTACACATCGCATTTAAACATTCAGATCATGTATACGCATTAGCTTCATTGGCTAAATACTGTTGGAGATTTTCCTTAAGGTCATTTTATGTTTTGATACGTGTTACTTGTGTGCTGCTGGTGTGCACAGGATTTGTGTACCTATTTTTTTTTTGTCTTAGTGGCAGTGGTCTTCAATGCCCTAATCCCTGGACTAGGTTCTTAAATGTGTCATTCCATGCAGTGTTTCTTTTTTTGAGGGTGGGGTGGGGGGGGGGGGGGGGCAAAGTAATCAGCTGCTTCTGTCCCCCGAAAATATATGCATGGAACGTCTAACAGCAACGCTCTTCTTGCCTTTGCTCTCCTGCCTTTCTGTGAGCACAGTAGGTGCTAACCTCCACCTACATGCTGCAAAGGGCCACTTTGCTCTAGCTGTTGTAGGCATAGATGGGAATGAGTCTTAGTCTCCCTTTAAAAAGCCTGACCAGAGTTCCTGCAATTATATAAAAAAAAATAGCTTGGGGGTGTTTAATGGTAGTATTAGTTCGTTCACAGATCTAGAAAGAATATTTTTAGAATCTTTCTCCTATAACAGTGTTACAAAACACATTTGGCATAGAGTTTTCTTCAGTGACATTTTGTAGTCACCGAAAAAGGTCTTAAGTTCAATAAGGATACTTAGGCCTTTAAGAGAATCAGAAGTTAAGTCTAATGTTAATTGAAGGTGCCTGCATCTCCCTTTAATTTAAGGTGACACTACCATGAAGTGTTAGTTTGTCAGGACCTTCCTGTGGGTGACACTCCCCTTTATGTAGTAAGAAGTAAAGATAGTGATATGCAGAGTCTTATCCTCCATTATTGGCCTGCACCCTGAAGGATGAATAGCTGATCCACGCAACTGCTTGATGTGTTTGACTGGGCCAACAGTCAACAGTCAGCTACAGCTTCTGCCGGGTCTAAGAGACAGTGTCTGGACTCAGCCCAGGATTTCTTTCACTGGGTGGTGGCTAAATGAATGTCTTACTTGGGGTATTCTGAAGGGCAGTAACACAGTAGAAACCCCTTAAAGATAGCATCATTAGCAGGGGAATGTGTGACACCAGCAGCAACTGTCAAAATGGACAAGTGCTTGATGTTTGCAGTGTGAAAATACTTAAAAGAAGGGATGGCCAAATGAAGCTTCATGAACCACTTCTTGTATCTTCTGATGCCACTAGATGGTGCTTTCTGTTCAAAAAAGAGCTCAAAGCATGCCCCAAACAACCCAAGAGCACCATCTAGTGGATTCAAAGAATACAGCAAATGGTTCATGAAGCTTCATTTGGCCATCACTGTTTCAAGGGTATTAGAAAATAGAGGAGCTTACAGTACATTCACATCATCCTTGAAGTTTTGGCTCAAAACAAAACAGGCTTCCAAACAAAATACATTGCTCCATCTATTTCTAAAAGGATGATAATCCTGCTAATGGAGACTGGAATCAGTGGTCGAAAAGAGTAAGGTATAAATCTGGGTGTACTGTTGAAGTGATGCCTGTCCAGGAGAGGGCAGACACATAAAATCAATTTTCAGGTATCAGGTGTGAGGAAATACCAACAGACTAATGCTGAGGATAAATGTGAACATACAACCATGTTGGTCTGAAACCACAGAATAGAATATAGAGCAGGGGTCTCCAACTCCGGTCCAGGAGAGGTACCGTTCAGTAGGTTTTCTATCATACCCGGCTTCTGACGAGCCACACCTGTTCTCAGCTAAATACCAGGAACAGGTGTGGTTCATCAGAAGCCAAGTGGGACAGAAAACCTACTGGATAGTAGCTCTCCAGGACCGGAGTTGGAGACCCCTGATACAGAGTCAGCACGCTGCCTTACATCATATGTGCGATAAATATTACAGTGATCTCATATATAAAGACGTTTAGCAATGCTGAACAGGATCCTTAAGAGGTGCCTGCCACTAAGTTAGAATCACTAAGCATCTTATCAGACACCCATGCTTGTTTCTGTGTTCGCTCCCTATTAACCCTACTTTCTGCAAGACTTTGGTTCGGCCTGCCTGCATATTTCACTACGGAGCTCGACATTTTTGACTGAGAAGGAGTGTCAGCCTGGACAATAGTTTTTTGTTGGGTGTCTAATGTTGGTCTCTGCTGGATTGAATCGCAGTGCTGATCTTTTTCAGGTCCATCATCTTCCTATCCTTTGTGCCTGACTATCAGCAAAGCATTTCCAAGGCACAGTCCGTTCAGTAGCCCTCTGCACGTTTTACGTTTCTCAAGTATATATAAACAATGTACCTTTTTTACCCTGTGTTGAAATGGTGCTGTGTGTACCACATTCCTGCAGCATGCAAGCTCAGGAAAAGGTGTGGACTGGATGTATGACACATCCTAACTTTCTGAAGACCACATTCCTCTGACCTGGAGCAATGAAGTGGGGGGGGCTCCACTGCCATTTCTGCCAGAGATTTAATATCTGGACAGGCTTGTAGTTTCTGCAGGCTAATTATTCTATTGGATAATTAATTACACAGAGTTGTGAATGAACTGCCAGTTGTTTTTATGATGTTCCAGTATGACCCAGTCCCACCAGTATCGTTGCTAATAACTTAAAAAAAAAAAAAAAAATATGTCAGCACTGGCTTGATCCCCGATAAACAGAAAGACACTCTTATCTGTTTACCACCTGGTACCCAGAACCTAGAAATACACCCCCTGCTTATGTGGGTCAGGTACAATTAAATCATTGTCGTATATCTGATACTTTCCATTTTTGGCCATTGCAAAGTTTCCAGTTTAGTGCACAGGAAGGAATTTCACTTATTGATTTTTTTACACCCCCCCGCCCTGGAAGCCTGACAACGAAATAGAACTTTGTCCTCATAAACAGTATTTTTGTACAGTTTTAATGCACTGTTTGACATTTCCTTCGGCCTAGTTCTCCAATCCACCATCAACAGAAAGTTTGTAAATGATGATTGTTGTGAGTCCCTTTCGACATGGCAAGGTTTTTTCTTGTTATATATCATTTATATATTTTTATATATCCTTTCTGTTATGAAAATGCAGGATGGATTTCCATGTTCCCATTATATCCTGTTTTTTCTTTTCCAACGAGACTGGATGCAGTGTTGCATTGTTATACACTCTACCACAAGTGTGCATAACAAAAAGGAAAAAAAAAACATATAAGAAAAATTGTGCTTTTGCAAATAAACAAAAACTAGGAAATTAAATCTCTTGCTTGGGTTTTACAGG
>JAODLC010000050.1:14540726-14554971 GCA_026781145.1 Hippopotamyrus pictus
CCCCCACCCGATTAATCGAAAAAGTAATCGACAGATTAATCAATTATCAAAATAATCGTTAGTTGCAGCCCTAATTGAGACCATGCCTCTAAAAATGTGGCCTGTTTGTATCTATGGAAAGGTGAGTGCTTTTTAGGAACTTGGCCCCTAGGCTGAATGTGCAGTCTCCCTGTTCTCACAAAAAGTAAACGGTTTTATGCTGTGTTCCAGCTTTCACGATTATCTGTACAGTCAGTCAATGTTCTTGGTGCTTTTCAGAATGCAAGTGCTTGTGTACATCTGATATTTGTTTCCTTGTTTTGGGGCACAATTTTGCACAAGTTCATATGCATGGGCTACTGTGCTGTTACTTGTTACTTCCTGCAATGACATACTGAGAATGGAGACCTAACAGATTATGAATAGCATACTGTATGATCCTTTATCAAGATCAAAAACATTTTTTTTTCCTTTTTGCTTGAATGAACTTCTTTATATTTCTTGAAGCCTTTGACCTGTATTTTTTTATTTTTAACCCATGCACTGGCTGCTCAGACAGGTGCTACTTGGGGTGAATCTGCTGAGAATGACTGGGCTTTTGCTTTAGGATGGGGTTCCTACTTTCTTTTTCAGGAGGGTGCTGTGGATTCTCTGGGAGCAGAAGCTGTCCGGACCCTGGGTGTGTGCTCTTTGACAAGCATGTGAAACGCGTGGGACCGTGAAAGTGGTGCCAGTGGTTTGAAGTTCTGCTCCGTCGTAATCCTCAAATTGTGACAGCTTTTGAAGCTTCGTCGCAGTTTAGGGAGTTCGGTTGCCGGCGAGCTGCATGTCAGTGTGGATGTAAAGGTGGCCGGCTGCACACTGGGGCTGCTGTTCTTGGTCCTTGATGGGTGGCTTCGGAGAAGGTGTTACCACAAAGACAGTTTACGGGGTGTAGTGACTGGAAAATATCACATCTCAAGCTGGACTGATTGTTTCACTTTATGCTGGTATTTGGTGCTTCCGCTTCTGTGAAAGTACCTCGTGCACAGCCTTGTGGTAATGAGGTTGCCCTGTGTAATTGCAACACCTCCGTATTTACAGTACTTGTCGTATTTGTCAACCGGGAGGTTTGCGAACTGTGTCCAACAGTAAAAGTGAAGTTGCAGCTTTTTTATCTTTGAAGCCGCTATATCCCTGAGTTGCATGTATTGCACACCTTGGTCCTGCGCTCAATTTGTCTCCACCCCCAACTCAGGGTTCTGTACTGATGCTTCCTGGTGCAATGAGTTTGAATTTTGCTTACCCCTCTAACCCAGTGTTTTCCAATTCGGTCCTTTGTGGCCCACCGACAGTCCACATTTTTTGCTGGGAGGGAGAAAAAATGTGGACTGTCTGACCGAGAGCTTGGAGCAGACAAAAATGTGGCCCGGCTGTGGATCCCCCAGCACCAGATTGGAAAACACCGCTCTAATGTGTTGCCTCTCTTCTCATTTTTGCAGTGTTACTGTGTTGATTTTGGCCGCCCATTTATGGCGTTTGTGAGTGTCAGCGGAGACTTCTGCCAGGCACAGCACGTCGCCTCTGCGGACAAGTGAACCATTGGCCCCAAGGAGGACTACGCCACCCAGAAGCCTCCCTGAAGACCAGCACCCTTGGATTGTAGCTGCTTTCTCCCACTGCCCTCCCTGGATTCACACGTTGTCCTTGGCCAGAGCTACTTCTCCTGTGTCCCCAGATCAGGCATTAAATACGACCAATACAAAGTTTACTGCCTGCCTTTTCTGTCATCAGCCAATCCGAACACCTCTTCTGAATGGGGTAATCTGCTGCAATAATCTGATTGGATGATTGAAGGATTGACCCCTACCCCCTCCCTGTTTTATCCGTGGAGTATTGTGGAATTTTTATTTCCTTTTTTAACCTTTTGAGTTCCTTTAGCGGTCTAGTCCAAATACCCAAACTTTCCCCACTTGTATTTTTTTTTTTTTTTTTGTCTACTAGGAGTCCTTAAACATCTGAGCCAAAGTCTCCCTTTTTAGACATTTTATTTATTTTTATATATACATATATTTTTAAGACTTCTCGCCAACATGAACCGCCCTGCCGCCGTCGAGATCTCCTATGAGTGCATGAGGTTTCTCATCACCCACAACCCTACCAATGCCACACTCAACAAATTCACTGAGGTGCGTCCACCAAGTGTCGCCATACATTAACCACAGTGGTTGGGGCTTTGGCATGAAGTGTTCAGTTGTGCAAAAAAGAAAACGTCACATGATATTTGAGTCTCAACCCCCAACCCCTCTTTCCTTGCTACCCAATTTAGGAACTGAAAAAATTTGAGGTGAACACCCTGGTTCGGGTCTGTGAGGCCACCTATGACAAGGGCCCCGTGGAAAAAGAAGGGATTGAAGTCCTGGTAAGGATAATGTTTGTGCTCGTTTTCTAGAGCGTTGGGTTATGCGGGTCTTGACTTTTAGGCCTATAGGATTAAGCTTGAAGAGTAAATGCATCGGTGCCATGCTCAGCAGACTGGGCTGAGATATTGAACATGGGGAGACGTCTTTAGCCCAGATGCTCTCTAAAACCCCACTTCTGTGATCCTGCCTACGGTCTCGCACAGCAGTGAAGCCGAGAAAGAACTTCAGAGCAGTGTTATGGTGTATGTTCCTTACAAGCCATTCAACTAATCGAAACTGTGAACCATGCATGGATGCATGACATTACTAATAGATGCTGGGAGAGTGCTTGGCTTGGTGCCGATATGTGTCAGACATGCTTAGAGGTGTAAGATGGCAATTTTTCCATCATGATCCTGGTGAAGACCCTGGTGTTCCCAAAATGAACACACTCTGCTCATTTAATGTGCCGCAGCTGTGTTTTGTGTTAATGAAGGTGTGTTTTACTAAACTTAATGTCCATTTGAAATAGGCCTAATTCTAATTTCATTGTGATTCGACAACTAAAGGCAAAATTAAGATGCCAAAAATTGATTAGATACAGCTAATTATTTTAACGTTTTAAATTAAGTCAAGTAATCTTAGCAAAAGTTAGCTTCTGTTCGTTGTAAATTAGAGATGTGCCGATCCAGATCTATTTGACGGATTGGGTATCGGCCATACGTGACCGATCCACGTCCTATGTTTATTTAGTTTTTGGCAATCTCTAAAAAGATAGCTCCTATTTCGTGTTAAATCTATTTGTACGAACAATCACACGACAGCTCTTTCCCAATTTACATGTGTTTTGTGGCATTCAAAGCGAACGCTAACGCTGCCACTCAGTGGGTGTGAGTACAGTGACTTCCGCCTGCTGTGATGTCATGTGCATAACCCTCGCAATACGAGTAGCGTAAGATGAGATGTGACGATCTGGGGGTATTTTACGCTTTTAACAGAAACCAGTAGCACAACGATTTGTAATCTTTGTAAAATAAAGTTGAGAGGTGGGAATAGCATTTAATGGACAATCTCACTTAAAGTGCACGCAACTGTGAGACAAAGCAATGGGTGATTTGGGAGTCTTGCGAACTCGCTGCAGCTTGTGATACAAGAGGGGGATCGGAACTGAAAAAATGTGCCCATCCCTAGTGTAAATTCCACCTCCAGTACCCTGAGTGCAGAAATGCATGACTCTATCATTGTGGCCAGAATGTGTCCATATTAATCTAGCCCTAAACTCAGCTGAATTAAACTCCAAATACTCAAGACCGGTAGCCTGTACTACGAAGCGGGGTTACTGGCTTATTGGGGTGACTTGTTGGATTTAAGATACCACAGTTTAAATGGGCTTAATATTCGTTCGGTTACATTTTGCCCAGACTATCTTAAATCCGACAAGTTACCCTGATAAGCCAGTAACCCCGGGTCTTAGTACAGACCACAAGACTGTGAATGGCCTGTTTGTCACCACTGTTAATTGACACGCTGTGCCGTCGAAACCTGTGAGTTTGTCTTTCTGGAGGTTTCAAAGCGGATTAAAATGGAACGCTGAGTAGTTATCACTTATTGTTCATGTACTGACGTTAATGTGCTTTACAAAATTCCTGCATCACGGATTGTACGTCTCTTCCAAGAAAGGTATTTCTTCCCACAGCAAAGTCCGGACTTCTGTTGCTTGAGATCCCTGCCGACTTCCGGGTCACTCGAGGACAGCGACTGTCCATTCTGTTTTGCTTGGCTGCCATCCTGAAATCGCACCTTACGAGGAAGCACTGGCCTACATAAGCGAGAGACTGTGCCCTGGTCCAAGTATTGCTGCTCCTCCATTGTCTGCCAGCCTTTTCTGTAAAGTGGAGTGTCATGCACGTAAAACTAAAGAGGGTGCCCTCAACGCTGTATTATGCTGTTTATGGTTTATCCTTTCTTGTGTGCCGAGTTGAGGTTGAACAGGTGAACAAATTAATCGATGTGCACATGCTGGGATTTTACTCCCACCTGTAATTTTTATTTTAATTGGCTCCCTGAATAGTCAGTGTAACATTTTGCCTGCACCCAGACCACACAGCTTCTGCTCATTGTAGGTGTTGCCCCCCCAGGACCTTAAATCCAGATGGAATATTGTGCGATAACCCCTAGTGTTATCCTTCATATCTCTGCTCCCTGAACTACCCCCCTCCCCCACCACACCACAGCACTGGTTACTTGGCCGGTTCCTGCCCTGCTCCTCTCTGGGTGTCACAGCGTGGTGTCATGGTTAGTTAATGGTCCAGGATTGCTTCGCTGTAAGCTCATCAAAGTACTGCTTTATAGAGGAAGTATAAGGACAGAATGTCTGGCTGTTTAGACCTTTCTGCCTACACTGCATCTTTAATTTCACATGCAGGATCTTGGTTAGTGGGCACACACCTTGACTTTTATGAACATTCTGAACAATAAATGAAATGTTCGGTAGTGCTGTTCTGAAATTCATTATGGCATGTCTTATAATGTCGTGCGTCTTCTGAGGGAGAATAAGTGATACTGGGGAGTTTAGGAGGACTTGTTGCTGTTTGAAAATGGTCTTAATTATGAACACAGGGTGACTTTTGTTGCTCGTGGACTTCTATCTAGGAGAGATGGCCTAAGTGTCCTGACCAAGACTGGAACGTGGCCTAACCTCAAGTTGGGGGTCATTCAAAGAGCCTGCTTATTTACCGTAGCGACATAAGCATGGACACAGTGTCTCAGCCCCTCTCCTATGTGGGCAACCGCACCTTCATGTAGGTAAATATGCCAGCAGAGTGAACAGGAGTACTGTTTGTGCACCTATATAAAGTGGGCTCACATTGTGCTGCGATGTTACTGGCTTGGGTTGTGGTCCTGTTCCTTTAACTGTTCTGTAAGCACGGATGTCCAAGCAGGGTGAGTTCGGCTGCCTCCCTGCAATGAACTGTGACTTGTGGCATTGTAGCAGTTTCACTAAAACCTGGTCCTCAAAGGTACTATAGGGTATGTCAGGTTATTTGAACTAGTTTACCTATCATGAAGTACTGGGTGTGTTTGCGTTTTTACTGGGTGTATGCGTGCCTTTTATATGTATACTCAAAGCCTGGGGAGCTTTGGGAAGTTAGCCTCTACTACAGGTAAACAGCTGACAATGGGTATTCCAGGAATCCTGTTTGTCTAGAGCCTTCCTTACCATTCCATTAAATTCTGCATGAAGTCGGTGGCTACACTTCCTGGTTAGGAGCCTAAGGAGGACCATGTGACCTGGGTGTTGCTGGTTGGGATCCCTCTAGAGCAGGGCTATTCAACTCGCGGTCCTAAAGGGCTGAGTTCTGCTGTTTTTTTTTTTTTTTTTTTTTTTTTTTTTTTTTTTTTTTTTCTCCTCTCCCCAGCCTTCATCTGTGAGCCAGGTGTGAAACCTCTGACCAATCAGAATCAGTAATTATTAAACTACCTGGGAGAACTGAAAACAAGGCCTGGATTTGGAATCGAGGGCCTGAATTGAATATCCCTGCTCTAGACCAGGGGTGGCAATCTTATCCGCAAAGGGCCGGTGTGTTTGTGGGTTTTCGCTGTAACTCCCTAATTAATAATTAGAGGACTGATTGGGCAAATGTGGCCATCACATTAAGTGATGAATGTCAAGTACAAAAATTATGGCAATTCTACAAAACCAGAGTCTCTCAATTATGCAAATGGTTAATACCGCGACTATTTTATTCAGATGGCAACATTGCTTGCTTTCCTCCATTTCTTGCTTTGCCATGTCGGTCTTTATTTTCTCCCTCCTGGAGGTCTGTGTCAGTCTGGCACGAGACCAGAAGCCTCTTCCTCAACCCCCAGTGTGGCTGGGTGCCCAAGTCAGACCCGTGAGAAAAGAGATGTCAACATTGCACAAGGCAATACAGCTTGTGACTTCCAGGGCCAGGCCCCCAGGGCTGCAGCCTGCAGTGTTAGCCTGTCACTGCATGTCACCCACTATCCTCGGGGCCTGTGGAGATTATGGCTTAGTTCTTGTTTAGCGACAAACCAAAATGATTGACTTGAAGACGACCCCAGATGTCTTTGGGGAACATTCTGAAGGAGGTGCTGATCCTTTTATTTCTCTCTTCCTCCCTTCATCTGTTTCACTTCTTATTCAAATTGTCATGACTCTTCATGATACAAATCTTTGTGGAACACCTCACTATGAACATGCACTTTGATAACCCTTTCACCAGCCTACTGTCACCTGACCCCTGGTGATTACACCCATTGGCTGGATAACTTTGTCAAATACACTGGAAAATGGTGGCAAACATTTCTGCAAAGAACGATTGCTTCACTAATGGTACAGTCCTGCTTGGTTGGGAATCCCTGTAATCTTTCCCCTAGATTTGACGTTTTAGTCACGTTTTTAAACGCCTTGTGAAATTGCTCAATTGGGTATCACTTTCTTTTTATAGTGTGTATTTTATTAGTCTTATTTGTAACCATATTGAAGCATTTGTCATTTTATTATAGGGGAATCTCTCTTCAGTGCCCTGAAATATAATTTCTCTTTTCTAGGATTGGCCCTTTGATGATGGTGCCCCTCCCCCAACCCAGGTTGTTGATGATTGGCTGAATTTGCTGAAGGTTAAGTTCCGTGAAGAGCCAGGATGTTGCATTGCAGTGCACTGTGTTGCAGGACTAGGCCGGTATGTACAGCAATTGTACCGGGTGGAGGGAAGTCAGGTGTTTGGGATGACTGTCCCCTGTAGAATGGTGGAAGGTGAATGTGCTTGCATGCTCCCCAAGACTGAAAGTCACAACATTGAATACCTGACCATGTGGATGGCCGTTGACACGGATAGGTGTTTGTAAAAAGGAAAGTGAGATGGCTTTCAGAAACGGCATTTTAATGTCAGATACATCTGAATGTTTCATGATTTTGGCCTTCCCTTTGCGACATTAGTGTCCAATATAAAGTACTGTACACAAAGGGAACTGCAGGCTGACAGTATTTCAGCAATTTTTAAGTCGCAGCAGGATGGAAGTTAACTAAAAGAATCCATTTCTTCATCATATGAAACTACTATTGCATCCTTTTAGCTGCCAGATTTTCCTATTTGTCAATGTATAATATGAATTTTCCTATTAATCCAGTTTATGAGACATTTATGGAGTGTTATAACATGCACTTCCTCTTTTCTCATGGATGTCAAGCTTATTTTTATCCGAGGGGCCTGTAGGGTAACTGAGCTGCTCGTATGACAAGCAGGAATGCTGAGCCAAACTCCAACCCACATTCTTGGTCCTCCCCCCCCCCCCCCCCCCTTTTTTTTTTTTTTTTTTAGTGCACCTGTTTTGGTGGCTCTGGCCTTGATTGAGTGTGGGATGAAGTACGAGGACGCAGTGCAGTTCATCCGACAGTAAGTGGATCTGGCTCCGGTGCAGAAAGATTCACGCTCTTCTCAATGAATTTTAAATGACCCGCTCGCCCCACTTCTGTTTTTAGGAAGCGACGTGGAGCCTTCAACTCCAAACAACTGCTTTACCTCGAGAAATACCGGCCTAAGATGCGTCTCAAGTTCAAGGAAACCAACGGCCACAACTGCTGCATTCAGTAGGCGGGTCCTCAGCAACTAGGGAGCAATGCAAAAGGAAAAACTGCAATTGTAATTATTAAAGTGATGATTCTCATGGCAGTCGATTACAGGGAACAAAGGTCGGTTTTGTTTTTTGTTTTAATATATGGATTCACCAGCTGAATGAGAAGCTGAAAGCACAAGGAAGGCCCTTTCTGCTTGCCCTAATGTCTAATTGTGGGCAAGAGCCTGACACAGGTTCTGCCTGGTAAACAGTGTAATCATGGGAGGGTTTTTTTGTTAAACTTTGTATACTTAAAATGAACAATGGTATAGATATTTCAAATGTAATAGCATCTTTATGAATTTATATTTATGTAACGATAAATATAAATTATATCAGTGATCCAAACAAATGGATTGAATGCTGATGTTTTCTGTTAACATGGAAACTTACATATTATTATTATTATTATTATTTTTTTTTTTTTTTTTAAACTGAAAGTAACTTGATCTCATGCAGTATGTTATATATTTTTACCCCTAGGGTTTATATATGGTCTGTTTTTACCAGGCATGCACCTCTTGTCCTGGTTTTGGGGGGGGGACCGTCCCCCCCCTCCCCTTTATATGATGCTCCTGTCTACCTTGGAAAGGCTTCCCTTTGCCGCTGTCCCACAGAGCATCTCTGTTCCTCACAGGAAGACACCTGGCACTTTTAGGTTCTTATTCATCACTGCATCACAGTTCCTGTGGGGGTTTACAATAGGACATATTTGCAACTATGCTGTGCCACCCCCCCCCCCCAATAACATGTGTGTGGTGTCTAAGGGTCTAATAGTCGGGAAGGGGGGTGGTGGAGGAGGATCTACTGTAGACCTATACATTTCTCCCTTTTTAAAACATCCCCCAATTCTTATTGCTTTTAAATTTTGAAATAAAATGAACTTTTCTGCTTTTAAAATGTGCTTGGATTGACAAATGTCTGTTCTTGGCTACCTGATATCAGAAAATGATACTTTCTTCCAGGGAAAATAAGGATTATGTATTTTTGGGCAGTGCCTTTCATCACAGAAATGGACATGCTCATGGAAAGGCAACTGGTCATTTAAAGACCCTTACACATTGTGTGTGGGGGGGATGCTACATACATATAAAATGTTGTGGGGACCAAATGTCCCCACAATGTCATAGAAATCTGTTATCTTGATGTGGGGACATTTTTTTCCCCATCTCCATAAGAGGAAACTCTTTTAAGGCTGACTGCAATCAAAAAGCTAAATGTCAAGTCTGTTTGGTTAGTCATGATTTAAGCTTAGGACTGGGTAGGGGTTAAGGTCGTCATTGCTGGGATTAAAGTTTTTCTAATACAAAGGAATGGACAGTCCTCAAAAAGGTGTTTGTGTGTGTGTGTGTGTGTGTACGTGCGCATGTAAATATTTTCTTTTTTTTTTTATTTAAGTGCATTATGCTTGATTTGAAGGGACTGAGGCCTTTCTGAAGACTCCACCACCAAACGTGCCTGTAAGGACCGTTGAACCAGCCTGGACTGGAGGCCCTTTGCCCAGCTGGTTCTCGCAGATTTCACCTCCTTTGCTTGTCCTTGGAGTTCGCAGAAAGTGACTTGCCTGATTCCCCCTCCCCATTCCCTTCACTAAGTACAGATATTTTGTTTTAGATTTTACCCAGTTATGCGGGTAGAAATTCTGGTTAAATAAGTTACTAAATGTCACATCTTTCTCTTAAAGGTTCACACTTAAGTACTACTCCTAGCTACACAGCTGTAGGTCTTACACAACCGATGACTCAGTGGTTCACTTGAGAAGGTGGAACATGGTTCTGTGTGGATCACTCATCACCTTTCCTCATCCAGCATGACAGCATGTCTAGTAGTGGCTAAGAGGAATTTTCTTCCTCTGACCTTTTTATAATCAGTTTTCATGCTATTATTTTGAAATGTGAGAACTAAAAACTGAATTATCAGATGCCTTGAGCTATTCAAAGCATAGAATTTAAAGTCTACCACTGGAATTCTGTCGTACAGTGAGGTTATCTCCTTCATTTTGAAAGGATCTCGGAACTCGCTCATGATTGTAAGAGGTTATTCGCAATGGCCCTGCCGCCCAGTCATGCATATTCAGTACAAAAAAAAAGCTGTCTTGTAATGTGATTAACCTGTGATCTTTGGGGACCTTTCATTGAATCATTTGCTGTAGTAAAACTGTTCCAGCTGTATTCTTGACAGAACAAAGGAAATGCTCCGAGTCATTTCAGTTGACCTTTGCATTTTAGTAAATGACTCGGTGAAACAGTCACAACCGCTTATCAGGATGTCTTGTTTTCAATGTGTTCACTCACTGAATGAGTTAGGATGCATGCACAAATATAGGAAGTTATTTCTCTGAGATATGTCCAATTTGGATTATTTGGTGACTTGTGTTGTCTAGAAACACAATGTAGGAGAATAATGTACATAATTTGCCTTTTTATTTCTTAATCCCCTTTGGCATACATGGGCCAATTTACTAATAGCCAATGTCACAAAAATAGCATTGAAACCTGCTCCATTTACCTTCCAAAATGAGGTATAAGCCAATATCCTTAGAACCAGCCCCATGCGATGTACTTAAACCAGAACAAAAAACCTCTCCTGATGGAAATCTGAACTGGCAGCAACCACACAGTAAGAAAAAAGTGGCAAGCATTTCACAATAGGTGTACCACAATCATCTCTGTTCTGGAGGAAAGTCAATCAGTCTCAAGAGTAACTTGGGTTTTCCCTTATTGTGACACACAAACAAAAAGGGCACTTTGTCATTTGAAGTTAACGTGCCGGGTGATTATGACTCATCCACATGCGGCAATGGAGAGCGCTGACGACGGGGTACTGCTACCGGCGTGCACTGTACAGTGGCTCATCGGTGTCCTAAAAGAAATATTGTCCCTTTTACATTGATCGGGCTGGATAAAAAGACCGAGCCGTCCACAAACTTGTCGAGCGGGCGGATCCGTGTAGCACTGGATGCAGTCGGCCCACCCCGCTCCCTCGTGTTCCTTAACGTCTCTCGGCCGAACTATCGCTACAGCATTTATAGATGAGTTTTATTAGCCGTATATACAATACAGCTGTCAAACCAGAAAAGCTTCATTTAAATGCTGTTGACAGCTTTTCCGAGTTCTGGGTCTGTATTGCGGCAGAACAGAATTGATCTGATTCGTCTAATTTTCAGCTGATCACGGTCGGAACCCCTTCAGTGCCTTTGTGTGATTTTCTTCAACCTCTGCGATGCAGCTGGTGGGGAAAACCCGACTGGCAAACCTACACCGCTTATCGTCCTCTCCGGTAGTGACTGTCGGCCGGGGTAACGCGATCTCAGCCCGGCTAGATGAGTCAGCAGCGCCCAAACGCCTGGGACACGTTTTATTCTGACTCATGTCTTGGGGGCGGGGGGCAGGACCCCCCCTCCCACCTCCCATTATCTTTACGATTTGGGTTTTACCGGGGCACAACACATAAATACTGGGCCACGTGCCCCAGTAAACGGGGTCTAGCGACGCCCATTGGGGGTGATTCATGCACATATGGATACAGCGCTGACATTTCTTTAGATTATTTACAGCCACGAAGCAACATCTGATAGTATATATACCCAGAATATTTTTTTTATTGTTTTTATTTTGCATACTAAATTGTAGTGGGTCGTACGTTTACGGTAAGCAGTTTAATAGTGATCGAGACGACCTTTTTGAGACATAACTGTATAGCCCTGAAATTTAATGTTCAGGGTTCACCTTTCGCTATCGGCAATTCGCAGAAACACTTCCTGTTAAACGGCGTGCACGGAAGTCTTTCGTTGATTCAGCAGAAGCTGTCCCTTTCTGTTTCACGTGGTTTGTAAAGGAATAGCAATAGTTTAACACTGCGTGTTTATAAATATGTATCGCTCTGCGGGATGAAACAAAATGTTATGATCCAAAACAACCATTAGACCTACTAAATAGACAGCGGGTTACAACTGTAGCAGCTCAATACATTTAATTTGTATCGCAAGGGCGATTAAACAGCATGGAAAATGTTATGTCTTTGTGATTATGAAGTTAAAGGAAAACAAAGGCATGTAGAGAGTGAAATGCTTTGCATAGCTAGAATTATACTTGTTTTGGAATTTAGATTATCTATCTATCTATCTATCTATCTATCTATCTATCTATCTATCTATCTATCTATCGCGACCGTGTTTGGTGCCCTTTAAATATATAGGCCTAGTTGGTTTACTGCTTCGTGACAGTTGCATGGTTTATTATGTTTAATGAACCTAACGGATGGGTTACCGCTCTCTCTCTAGCTCTGATCCACGCCAGTGATGACGTGAGAGATCTGGCTCTTTTATCCACCCACTCAGGTGGGAAAAGCATTTCATATAAAACTACATAAATCCTTTTGTTTTGTAAGCAGCTACAGGTGTCGTGGTTGATATTTTAAAATGTTATCAGGACCTAGAGAAAAAGCAGAGGTATTCACCCCCTGGCGTTTTAACTCCCCCAATTCACTGACCGGTGTGAGGTTAACCAGGAGCTCCAAAAAGTGCACTGACTGCTCTTTGGACCAGAAAAAAATACACGCAGTAACGCTGGATTGATGAAGGAACGCGGCCGCAACGCTGCACATGTAAGCATTGCCGTCTTGTTCCCACGTGGTCCCTGTTGCTTTTCAGTCGTCAATTTCACTAGTCTCTTATCTGATATTGTGACATCCATTTTATGAAAATAATTCGGTTTTCTGAGTCGTCTACCTGCATTTTCTAGAAAATAGTTTTGATTAAAAAAATAAGTGGAAGGAACTTTCTTGGTCTCGTTGGGACATCTGCTGGGAGAAACCGGAATTACAGCAACCTGATTGCATCAAGGAGGGCACTGACCCAATTTCTCTTCCGCATTGAATGGATGAAGAAAAATAAACATACAGCTTCAGCGTCTTAGTGTCTTTTATTTATAATGGTGCTTTTAAAATGGCAATATGCAAAATATAAATTGCAGAACTTATACGTCATCAGTTGAACTGATATGTTAAAGACGGTAATGTGCAATTCGTTTATTAATAATACGCCGAACGTTCTCTGGAGAGTCGTAGGCTGCCCACGAAGATAAAAGTAAAAATCGGGAAAAAGTGGTCGTAATAATCCACTGGAAAGCTAAACATTATAACTTTTTAACAGAATCGCGGGTCTATTATGATACATTTTAATTAAATACGAAGCCGGTTTGAGCATGTGCGTGGCTCACATGGGTAGAGACTGAAATGCAATACGACTCATTTCAGTAATCGGTTCTCTCGCGTTCGTCAAGCCTTCAGAATCATTTACTACACATCACTCTTGAACGAATACTTATAAGGGTGTCTGTATGCACGAACCACGGCACAGGGGTGATACGTCCCATTCGCTTGGATACCAATCTTACAATACACTGTTCAAGCAGAGGGGAGCCAGAGCAATTTAAGTAGGTTAACTGTTCTTGTGACAACTGTGGTAGGTAGCACGTGAACAGTAGCCTTTCGCACTTTCATTACCAGTGACGTAATTCTTGGCTTCCAACACGTTTAAAGTTAGGGCACAGTTGCAAGGCTCCGTGGGCTGTTTAAAATCAATTCTCTTTTTTGTCGAACAAGAGGAGCTTACTAGCTCAAACGGAGAAAAAAGAGAGAAACTCAGCATATCAATCATATTTAAGAAAAGTGGTGTATTGCTGGTTTAGAGGAGCAGACAGAACGATGAAGTATATGAGAAATAATTTTGGTGTAATAACAGTTCACAAGCCGAACTATGGAGTTGTTAAAGCAGTTGTTAAAATTGTGTTGCTTAATTGCTTTGCAAGGTTGGTTTTCCAGAGACCCATATTTGATCAATTTTTGCTACTTTATTTCATAGGAAATCTCACGTACATAATTTAAGCCACTTGCTACAGTATTGATCGACACTTTGCAGTTTCACATTTTCTTCCATCCCTGTCATCAAATTAAATTTGTAATACCACAAAAATGTATTTAAAGAAGTAGCCACTTGTATGATATCTATGACAGATTTCAGGAAGATGTGTACTTATATGTTCAGCAATGCACAAAATGCAGTATTTAGTAAATGCAACTTTGGCTGGAACAACATAAATACACATAAACAAATGGATATATAAATGCTCCACCTACACATTATAAGAAGTTTTGAGTGTAGAAATATCTACATGATTAAGAAGCAAATGAGAGACTTACGAAAGACTTATTCATGGCGCATCTGACGTCGTCTGAGCCGTCGG
>JAODLC010000050.1:14556283-14567295 GCA_026781145.1 Hippopotamyrus pictus
CGGAGCCTATCCCGGAAGCAACGGGCACGAGGCAGGGAACAACCCTGGACGGGGGGCCAGCCCATCGCAGGGCACCAAAGGATTATCAGTCCTGTTTAATTTTTCTTTTTCAAAACCAACCCCCCCTCCAGACAAGCCATAGTGGTAGCATCCATGCATCTCACACAGGGCCCCCATAGGGAGGCCATCGCAAACCACACTGCAAACCACTGGGGTAGTACATTGGCCTGCAGCTTAGTGGGCGGTTCCAGGAGCTGCACACAAAAGGGGTGTCACAGGTCGCACAACATCTTCCCATAAATATCAAGCCGCAAGGCAGAGCCTTGGTAATCGAAACAGCCTTACATCAACACATATACCACCCCTGGGGTAAACCACAGCCGCTGGTAGATTATATACCTAATTTAATTTGAATGAAAATGATTAAGATGGTTTAATTAGACACAAGAAAATTTAGTGAGATTAATTTAACTATGCCCTGTTCTCAGAATTGCATCAACTTAAAAGGAATGTTTCATTTTCAGAATAACCATTCTAGTTGTGTGGAACTGCTGTCCATGATTCAGTTAATTTAATTCAAAGAATTATGCATAAAAACTAATACATTTACATTGTATCAGCACAATTTATTTAAGTAACACCAACAAGTAAGTTGAATCCTTTTTCCTGTGAAAGATATAAAATGCGTATTGCATTTTAAAGAAAAATGGGTGATAGATTTCTGGCCTAATTATTTTCTTTGAAAAACATGCAGTATAAATCTTACTGGGATTAATAATTAATTCAGCCTTTTTGATTAATTATTTCGAGAAATATATTGGTAATAGTTTCACGCAACTTTGCCAAGCAGTAAAATGGTGATGATTAAATATCGTTTTGGAGCGGATGTGTTTAATTTAGAAATTTGGGCTGAAAAATAAAATTTCTCCCTCTTTCTGGGTGTTTCACTCGTACGTTTAGTGCTATTTCTTTGATTTAAATTGTATTATGTTGACTGCAAAAGGAAAATGGCAGAGAACATATAATTAGTATCCGATTGGTATTTTGTTTCAAAGTTCTTAAACTGGGAAGATTAACACATTGTTTACGAGATAAGAAGCAAATCGGGTTGTATGATTATAGTTGCAATATAATTTTTGTATCTCCTGACATAACTTTACACAGTTTTTTTGTGTCTATCATCATCATTTTATTTAGGTCACAGATAACATCTGACTACGCTAATGTGTCGCTATAGAAACCATGGGCCAGTTTTTCTTGGTCGTAAAAAATCGAGTCATTTTCATAACAGCAGCAGAACAGGAAATGATCCATGTCAGTTTTTATGGGACCTATTTATTTTTTTAATATTTTGGGATTACAAGGGATGCTCTAATCGAATTTTCTGTAAAACATTTACTCTTTGATGGTTAATGTCATCAGGATGAAGGTTTTCCACTAGATACTGGTACGGTAACTCGAAAATACTGAAGACTTGAGACTTCTTCAGTTCAGAGGCTGTTTCACAGATTGTGATTTTTAGTGACAAAGCCTAAATTTGCAAATTACCGGAGGTTGTGCAAAAAATAATGGCTCTTGACTCACAGTGAATGCAAAATTTAAAAGCATAGTGGAGACCGGAATGCAGTTAACCACAAGCATGGGCACAATTTACTCATAATTTTTTTTATAAATAAGTTAAGTTAATGAATCACAAAGGTACATGCCAGGATTTAGAACTTAAACTGATTCAGCTGATAAAACTTTAAATCTATTGAGACACAAACAAATGAGTTTGCATTTAGGGATAGGTAGGGTTCCATGTGTGGAATTTATGTATTTTCTCTATTTTGGTGTCCTTCCTCTGGGCAATTTGGTTTCCTCAAGTACTACCAGACCAGGTGGACCGGTCAGGTGCACTAGTGAAAAGGTAAATTACCTGGAAAGTGTAACTGCATGTGAGTGCTCTGTCATAGATGGGTGTGCCCTCAACTATACACTATCCAGTGCCCTAAGAATTAGTGATGGCCCAATGAAGTTTCATGAACCGCGTGCTGTATTTTCTGACCCCACTAGATGGCACACTCTGTTCAAAAAAAGGGCTCCAAGCAGGCCCCAAAGCAAACCAAGAGCACCGTCTAGCAAATGGTTCATGAAACTTCATTTGGTCATCACGACTAAGAATCACATGATCAGGTGCAGATAAAGTATAATTGGAAATATTTAATTGAATATGGACTAGTAAAAAAAAAAAAAAATCTAGTTATTTGAAGTTCTCTGCACTGTGCACCACTGAAAGTTTGCCACATGACTCATACAGTCACATACGCATAAAGTACATTGACTTCCCGCGGCATTTTGATGAACGTGGCTCTAATTCATAAAAAATAATAATAATAACACATTTCTGTTAAATATGGTCAGCACAGTGGCTTCCTATTTACTCGGTCGCCTAACCAAGCATTTTCAATCTTGTGTCGCTTTGGATAAAAGCATCTGCTAAATAATTGTACATTTAAAATGTGAAAATAAATGCCTGGTAACAATATATATCAAAGACACTTGGAACTGTGGGCCAAAATGCCATTCGAAGAAGACACCACGATACTTCAGTTTAGGATTAGGGGAGCTTGGCTGATTTGGCATTCACCATTCCCAAAGCGAACAGTCATCTTTACCGAAGAGCCGCTTGCCAAACTCGAAACGCAAGCAGATAAAGATTTCCAGGTGAGACCCACTTTCATAAATATCCAACAGTATCGACGGGTGAATTGCAGTATGATTGTGAAACCGCAAGCTCAGTATGTAACTTTGGAAAATGGTGTGACGGGGAGAATCAGCGGATTGGGTATCAAGTAAGAAATAACATCTCTGACACATTTTCTCAATACTGCCCATCCTGTGGTAGCATAAGAGAATTGCTAATGGTTTCACTACTCTCACCATGACAAATCGCACGGACCTTGACAGGTAATTGCTTTTATTGTATGGGTGGTGAGGCTCCTTATCCTGCTGATACTGATCCTTCTATAAAACACAGTGTTGCGGTTTCCTGCCTCACATTTTGAAATCGCTGTCTGTGTTTGTACAAACAGATATGCATTATATAGCAGGAAGCTAAATCAGGTCAGGTATAGCATTGAGTACAATGATCGCAGAACCTAGTCAATAAAAGAAGAAATTAGCCTACAGTAAAAGTGTGTGTGTATGTGTCCCAACACCTATTTCAGAAAAGTAACGTCAACATGCAACATCTCCTTAGCAAGACCCCAGGAACAAGAGAATTGACTGATGGAACGAATCAATAAAATTCGGCACATAGCGATGCTATCTGTTTCCTTACCATATAGTCATGTAATAAATATACAAATGTCAAGTAGATGGTAATCTGTCGGTGACATAAAGAAGAGGAAAAAAATTGGTTATAATGAACACTATAAGCGGTTTCCACTGTCTATGATTGGGTAGTTTTTGTTTGTTGGAGATGTTATCGCATCCCTCACAAGCTCAGTATTCCCTCCTGATTGATTAATTAATTCAGTGTCCGTTTAATGTTTCCAAGACATTGCAACGTGGCTTGACAGCAGCCATTTTGCGACTGTTTGTGAGTCGGTCTTAGTGACTTAGGAGTCCTCTCGACTACTCCTTACTTCTCCCAGACGCAGGTGCTGCTTTTAGTGCTAAGGGGCTTTGTGAATTGCTCTTAGTCAAAAAAACTTAGGAGCCCTACATTTAGGACTGACACGCCCATTATTTTTAGGAGTTTCTCCTAAATCGGCAAGTTAGTAGCTACTTTTAGCCTTAAGATGCTTTGTGAATACAGACCCTGATCTCTACGCCGCATTTACCTGAACGCAGAGTATGCAGCGAAATCTGCACAAACCGCTGCAGCCGGTAGCAGCCCGAGTGCCATTTGTCAGCCTCTGCACAGTTCGTAATTTAGAACTGACTTATTCTTTGTTAAATGCACTCCTTAATTGGATGAAATGGAATGTATTAAGGGGGTTTGATTGTCACCGCGACGGAAGTGGCAGCAGTTTGACGGGTGTCTGTGTTGCCATTCACACTGTGCAGTAACTCATAAACCGAATTGACGGCCACATCCGCACACATGGCGTGGTTGAGTAACAGGTACCAATCTGTAAAAATATAATAAGGACATTCATTATAGGCAGTCATTGTTTGTATATTTTGGCTTTTTAGGTCTTGAAGTGTTTCGGTTTTTCCAGCGTGCTCTATATTTCAGATGGGGCCTTTTAGTTGACGGGGGTCATAAATTGGGTAGAAAATACGTAGGCTTGTAGCTCCTGGCTTTTCTCTGGCATAGTAAATATCCAGCCAGCAGTTTTTTATTTTCCCTGAAACCACCAGGTGATGCTGAATTCAATCTAAGCAGTCCTCGTGCAACATGGTTGCTCAAGCTCAGGTCATCAGATATCCTAAGTAGGCATTATATATTTATTTTTTAAGAATTGGTTTTGCACTGTTATTTGGCAACCCTAAGGTTTCAAAACTCTACTGTTAAAACCGTGGTATTTTAGCAAAGTTTTCTTTCTTTGTTCATTTATTGTAAAGCTAGATGTCCTCTGACCTGCGCTGTTCGAATAGAGTTTCTCCTTTAAGTATTTCACATTTCTTAGCTTCTATATAGAGTTCCGGATTTGCGCTGTCCCTCTGCTCTTGGAGATGTTTGCCAATAGACGTCAGCTTGAGAGACCAAAGCATGCCTCGGTATGTAGTATAAGGGCACAGTTTTTACTCTGTTTTCCTAACACTCTTATTAATGATTTTACTTGTCATTTAATACATTTTATAACTCACTCCTCAGGGACCACCTAGACAGTGTGCATTTTTTGGGATGGAGCAGAAGGGTGGGTTTGCCAAGGACTGGGCTGGGTAGCACTGAATTTATAGATCAATCCTGCTCATCCTACTCAAGGTTACCTGAAGCCAGTTCCAAGCAGCATAGGACACAGGGTGGGGTGCACCCTGGAGAAGGTGCCAATTCTTATGCACACAAACATACTCTATGGGCAATTTAGGAACAGCAGTCAGTCTAACTACATGCTTTTGGCCAATGGAAGCGAAGCATGAAGAGCATGCAAGCCCCACACACTGAGAGCAGATGTCAGATGCATCCCAGCCCTGGAGGTGTGTGGCAATAGTGGTACCAAGTGTGTCACCTGTACTTGTATAGCAGACACTTCCACCCAAAGCAATGTGCATTTGAGTGAGCAGGATCAGTCAATCCCTGTAGCAGTAGACAGTAATGGGTCCTGTGATGAAATCACTCTACTGACCTTGGGATTTGAACTTCATTACAGGCCCAGTATCGTTGCCTGCTGAGCAACACACCGCTAACCATGTACATCTTTTCTTTGTGGTATTTATGATGTTTTTTTCTGATTTTTGGAAGCCAAGTCATAGCTTTACTTCCTATTGTTAGCATGACCACACCCCAATGTGGGTTTAAGGGCTACTTTTCCTTTGATCAATACTGAGCATTTTATGTCCACCCCATGGTGATTACTGTCAGTGAGTGCACTGCGGGTTGCCAGATTCACCTGCTGGTGTGGGTCACTAAGTTGCCAGATTGCAATCAGGGTCGCGATGCTGGCAGACCTTCTCTTCACTGGAGGGACAAACCCAACAGGTGATTCCACTGGGGATCCGGGCCCTTTTGCAGTTTTCCCTAATTTGGTCTCATAGCATTCTCTGACTTCCACACCCACAAACCAGCTCTCGGTGATTCCCGGTTCAATGACAAGTTGCTTGTAATGAGTTTTTCTGGAAGATGCTTTTTGGTGACCTTGCCTGTTCTCTAATCTCAGGAAGTGGGTTGTGTGGGGGAACAACATCCCTATGGCACAGTGGCATGGGGGCTGGGCAGTCACTAAGTCTTATAGTTTAAGTTCTTGGTTCAGCACTCAGCAGTGTAATACAATCATGTGCATATGGGTTAGTCTCTAATGGGACAGAGACCAATGAGCTTATACTGCCTGTTTGTCAGTAGCCAATGAACATATACTATCTGTTCTTCAGTAGGCAATGAGTATGTACTTCCTGTTCTTCGGTACCCAATGAGTGTAAGCTTTGCCCTATAAGCACCTGGAATTCCACATCACCATGTAGCAAAGCCCAAGAATAATTTAAAGTTACAATGTACCTTTAATCATGTTAACTAAGTGATAAAAAGGAGAAGGACTATACAGATAATGGGACGGATCTGGCATAAAGCAGTTTCACAGTTGTATAGTTGTTACTGTTGAACACAAAGTAACTGCATGGCTTATGTAAAATGTGAGTGTCAGAACATTAATAACAGGCTGTAAATAGATTGTTTTTTTTTTCATCTTACCTCTCTTGCATGATGATCAGAATGTTCTTAATCACAGAAAAGTCATACAAGGCCTTACACCTCCAGGTCTGAGAGAAATCTTTCAATTAAGACAGTTAATTTTATAATGGACCAGTGTAATTTGCCGTGAATTTACTTTGAATTATGACTTCCGAGTATGTGTGCAATTTGACTGCTTGATTAAAACAGTCTTGTATTTCCCATCACAGTAATTCTTCTCAGGTGGAGGATAATGTAATTATGTTCAGGCCCACAATAAACTGATGCTGGCAGAGTCGCGTCCTGACATTCACATGTGACTTGTGTTTCTCGAGCGGGAGGCCCTGCAGCCAGGCTTAAGATGCTCCATCATCTAAGGCTGAGCTGCCTGCACTGGGGGTGTCTGCATCTCAAAGGCCGCCGTTATGGGGAACTTCCTGGGCTTCATTAAAACACTCTCTATCTGTGGCTCTGGAGAATCAGGTTCATGCCGTGTAAGTGTGTTTCAGGCTAGAAAAAAATACTTTTTGTTTGAAATTAAATTACCTCTCATGGAACGTGGAAAAACTGTGGCATATCGCATAGTAAAATCAGCAGAAAGGGGGGAGTAGTGGCTTCCATTATAATTGCATTTCTAAAGTGCTCATTTTGATC
Source organism: Hippopotamyrus pictus (assembly GCA_026781145.1). Taxonomy (NCBI): domain Eukaryota; kingdom Metazoa; phylum Chordata; class Actinopteri; order Osteoglossiformes; family Mormyridae; genus Hippopotamyrus; species Hippopotamyrus pictus. Next base: position 14,563,254 of record JAODLC010000050.1, read on the forward strand.
TGACGAAGCGATATTTGATACTCAGTGCTCTGGATATTGCTTATTTTGTTCATGTGGGAACAGTGTTCAGGGTTTGCATCTCTGCTAACCCCTCTACTTTTTGATCGGGACCCTTGACCTCTGGATAAGATGCTAGCCTGAGAATGGCAGGCTTCCCCTATGCATGTGATGTAACATTTGTTTTTTTTGACCTTGAGGTGGAAGTGTCTAACTGTGGGTCCCTGAGGACTGGATTGGGAAAGCGATCAGTGACCTACAATCGCACCCTTGGCGCCCAGTTTCCTACGGTGGAGCAACAAGACACAGGAAATTAGCTTTTTTCCACTCTTGTGCTACAACCTTGACTAATAGTAGTTGATGCAACCATTCGGAAACTATTTCAAGCTGCATTATTTGTTTTGAGTTATTATACAATATTTGACAACTGACTGTCTGACCACTTAGTACCGTCCGCCGTATCGTACCATGAAGCTCCATTTATGAAATTTACGGGAGCAGTGAGATACACATTTTGTATTCATGCATATTGCCCAGTATGAATTTACAGCTTAGCAGGTGCTGCTAATTGCCCAGTGATTTAATTTTTCTTTAATGCTGCTTTTTCATTTCATTTACATATAACCCCTTTGGTTCTGCTGCCTACAAACTCTGTTTATTTTTTATTGAGTAGAGCAGTAAATGGTAACAACATGCCTGTTTTTGTGAATACTTAGAGATATGCTAGGTGTTTAAATCCTAACAGAAAGGCAATCTGTTTTGATATCGTTGTTGCTGTTGAGTTCCCATTAAGCTAATTGAATACAATGGTATATGACCTGTCTTTCTATATATGCACAGTTTTTTAATTTCTCCCGCAGCCTCTTCCTTTGATATTTTGGCTGCCCGTGGCTTTCACAGCTACGCATCCACATCTCCTTCTGATCTGCTGGCCTTCCTGCAGCCGATAGCCTTCATTTTGGCCTAAAAAACATCCAAGAAGTCGGGAATATATGCTGCTGCTTCCCATTAGTGACTTACTCGCGGTGCGATTGGTCGGGCTCTGTCCTTTTCATATAAAGCCTCATTCTCTGCTTACTGGGGTTTGTTTAGCCAATATTCAACAGCCAGCAGCTATTGACAGAATGTGAAGTCAGTTGATTTGCTTGCATAACTGCCATCATTTGCCAATTGCACTGGATGTGGCACTGGAGTCCCACTGTCCTTCCCCCATAATTATAATCTTGATCTTATAATCTTTTCTTAAAGTTTTTTTAGATCTCTCTTTTATAGTTGCCGTGCTGGTAGTATATTATTGACTATAAAATGGCCTTAACTTTTATGAAGAGTTATTCCTGCTATCCACTGTCTTTCACAATTTATTTTCGGATCATCCATGCATCGTCACAGGATGATGCTGGCAGTGGGTAGGCGATCATGCGACTGTCGGTCATTCTCAGTCCGATCTCTCTCCCCAAACTGGCCAGAAAGATAATGGAGGCTGACCAATCCAGGAGGGCGGGAGAAATATTTAAAAATATACTCCTACCTTGCTTGCCTACTGGTTTTTGCAATGTATAGAGCCATGAAAATGTCCCCACAATGTGATAAAATCCTGTTATTTTCATGTCGTGGAGACCATTACGGTTAAGGACAGGGCTGGCAATCCTTCTGAGCAGGAGTCTCCTGAAGTGCCCTCGTGCTTTCTCACTGAGGTTATGCCGTGCTGGGAGATCGTAGGGGTAATTATGAGATTGTAGCCCGTTCTTCATAATGCAGACACTGAGGTGAGGCTGGGATCTGATGGCAGTGGGGTCATCTGCTCAGGCTGACAGGGGGCTGGGTGTAAGTGGGGGCCGGGTGTAAGTGGGGGCTAGCTCCGACGAGGGCCAGCAGCCAAGCGGGACTGAGCTGGACACTCCACTTCAGAGCAATTTGTGAACCTCAGCAAGGTCTCCTGATGCTACAGATCTGCTGGATCATATTTTCAGGAAGGAGGTTTCATTTTACTCTCTGGAGGTGGGGCTCAGCAGGTTAGACCTCTGTTGCTCGTGGGCAGAAGGTCACTGGTTCGATTACCGTCCTCGGCAGAATAGTCACATCTCCGTCAGGCCCTTAGTCCTCCAAAATGGTCCAGGGGCACCAGATAAATGGCCCAACACTGCACTCAGACTCCAAGCTTTGCTCATAACAGTGTATCTGTTGTGTTCGCCTCAAAGGAGAGCAAGATGGGATTCGTAAAAAGAAGCATTTCAATGCTCTTGTGCAAATAAAGCTTGATTTCTTAAAAGTAATCAGATGTAAGTGTGCTGTGCTCACAAGTAACTTTTTTCAAAGTGGAGGAGTTAATAAGTGTCTTTGTATTTTACAATACAAGCATTTGTTATTGGTTTACTTCATAAATTTAGCGGAAGAAATGTTTTAAAAGTTGGCACAGCCAGTTCCTTTTCAGTGTTAAGGGTCCTGGTGCCCCCCGTCTTGCTGTACGGCTGCGAGACATGGACGCCATCCAGGGACCTGAGACTGAGACTGGTCTCCTCTGGTGCTGTGTCTCTTAGGAGAATCCTTGGGTTCCACTGGTTTGACTTTATGTTGAATGAGGAGCTGCTCGGGGAGTGCCAGGTAGCACACAGACAGCCATTTCTGCAGAGCGGCACTGGGCCGCGAGTTGGCCTGGGGGGGGGGTCGCCAGCTGGGATCTGGAGGTGTCTCATTGTGTGGCGGGCGTGGCAATGCGCTGTACCAGTGCATGCTCCCTAACCTGACCTGTTTATCGTCCATTCTAGAACAGTCCTGTCCGCCAGCAATAAAAAGAACACTTACGGCTGTCACTCCAATATCGACCAATGAGTCTGACACGTCGTTCAGTATTGAATAGATGTTTATGATTTATATACACTCATTTCCAGTTCAGATACTATCCCCGGCATTATCCTTTCCCCACTACATAACTTTTACTGACTGTTATTGACTAGAACAAGATAACTGGTTCAGTTTTATGGAAGAAATATTTTTTAATGTTGCCATTGCTAGATCTTTTCAATGTCTGGAAAAAAAAAATCGACATTTTAAGGCCTAATGAGGGAAATAAATAGACTGTGGTTTGAAGACACTGGGTATAATAAGATATGGGAACATTTTGCAGGTCAAAGATAAGCTAAGACGTGCTGTATAAGCTCAGTGGGTCTGAAGGCTCATTCTGATAATCAGGCTGCGATAAACTGAGTGATTAACTATAGTCCAGGTAATAGATTATCATAGGCTAGATGAGTATTTGGGCGGGTAGTTTGGTGAGGTAAAGGTGGATGCTTCGGAATTTGCAGAGTAGAAAGTTTGAAAGTTTTTCTAGACAATATGAACCGGGAGAGTTTGAGTTTCGTCATTGCACTGCATTGCTGCTGGGATTATTGCCATTTGCAGATGCTGACATACAATAGAGGGGGGGGGGACAGCATGGAATGCGGGGAGTTTCCATCACCAACAGGTTCACTTGCAGGTGGAGGCTGGTAATGCAGATGACAATGGCGCTCAAGCGTGTAGCGATGAGGGCGGAGACTGTATGTCAGAGAGGGAGAGAAAGGAGAGTGATAGAAGGAGCGGGGTTTCAGAGCTGATGGAAGGTAGGAGTTGATAAATTGGCATTACAAATTAGAGGGAAAAAGACTGCTGTGTGAAAACCGAGAGTGAATTCTGCCTTGACAGTTTAAAAGACCATAGAGTATTTTTCTGTGTCAGCTTTGATGGTGGCATGTGCACAGAAAGAGAATGTTTTATATAAGGCATGTCCAAAACATACAGTGAAGTGCTTTGAAGACTGGTCAGGTTTATTAGAATGTAATCTCAGGCCAAATCCCACCCTATTAGGCTTCTGAATAGCAAAATACTAACACTAATAATTCGTTATACAGCCGCGGAAGAAATTAAGAGACCACAGCACAATTTTTTCTCTCATTTCACAATTTATGGGTGGATCTGTGAATAATTTTTAAAATTTTTTTTTGCAGACTGCAGCCTGGTTCTTCCCTGCTTCTCATTAATGAAGGGCTTCTTCCTTGCTTTATGGGAC
>JAODLC010000050.1:14579466-14589762 GCA_026781145.1 Hippopotamyrus pictus
GGGGGGGGGGGTGGTAGTGTTCGTTTGTTTTCATAGATCCTTTTATGGAACACAGCACGAGATCTCAGACTCCATAAGTTACATCATTACTTCGTGTTTGTTGCTCTGAATTTTAATGACTCCTCTGGAAAGCGTAAGACTTATATGTACTGTATGCGCACTGTATATAAGCTTTGTACATATAACAAAGATGGAAAGATGCGAAAGGTTACACAAATGCAAACTAAATTTCTTGAAGGTTATGAACTCAATGTTCAGAAATCTCGCCTTCTGTTTAAATAACGAGCTGGGTTTGTCTACTTTGTGGAGACACTGAGGCTCTGTTTGCATCTATCCTTCCCTTGGTATGAAGGTACCTTCATAGGTAACTCTGAAGACAAAAGGGGCAACACAACATTCATGGTGAAGGATCCTGAACGTTGCGCTCTGGCCCCAGACTTCCCAGCCCTGGACTGAGGTACACTGGTAAGCTGCGGCCTTGTCAATATATTGAATGTACAGTGGGTGCACGTCTGCCTAAAGAAGCTGAAGGGGAGATACTTGTGTGTGGTGAATGGGTGCATGCGTGCATGCATGTGTGTGTGTGCGTGCATGCATGTGTGTATGTGTGTGTGTGCATATGTGTGTGTGTGCATGTGTGTGTGCGTATGTGCGAGCTTGTGCGCGTGTGTGTATGTGTGCGAGTGCGTGAGAGAGAGTGCACATGTATGTTTATGTGATTTTTGCTCATCCCTAGCTCTGATGAAGACCTTTCTGTGAGCCTTTTTATGCTCTATTGATGCAAAGATACACTAAGCCCAGAATCCATACCTCTATGCCATTTTGCAAGCTATAAAAATATTGATAGTACCATCCATAATAAATATGAAATATTTATTCATTCATTTATTCATCCATCTATCCTTGTATCTGCTTATCCTGGTCTAGTGTCTGAATTTCTTATGAAAAAAAAGGTCAAAAGCCATTTATGGTATGTGCGTGTATGTGTGGTTGAGGGGGGATGCTTGAATACAAAATATGTAAAATGAAAATGCTAATCATTTCATTATACCTTTTACCTAATGATAAAATCTGTGCGTGTCAGCTTTCCATATAACCATACTTGTCTATAGCATTTACCAGAAATCCTTCTCAGAGAAGCTGTGTTAGTCTGATAAAAGAGAACCAGTGTTGTATCACTGTGTAAGCCTGCTGTCCATGCTAATCCTGTCTGCCAAACCTGCGTGTGCTGCAGTCGTGACTATCTTACCAGCTCCTGTAACCTGCAGTGTCAAGTAGAGAAGTACAGGTAGTGAAGATTTCAAGACACATTGGGGTTTGAAAGCAAAAAACATCTATTTTTAGATGGCTGACATTCATAACTGCCTCTTCTTAAGTTTATGCTCTTTGGTAACTCTAAATAACCTCAAAACGCTACTGGAGAGAATTTTAAAAAGAACAAATTCAAATTTTATTTTATGGTCACTTTGTTCCTGTACCCTAGATACAGGAAATCAGCTTTAATGTGCGTGTGTCTAAGTAAAAAACAAGCATATCTTAAATGAAAAGGAGAACTGTTCTCAGAATAAACAACTAAATCATATATAGGGTACCCTCATTTTTGCTTAAGGCATTTTCTAGCACATTTGAATTGCTAATTGCATGAAAAAAAAAATAATAAAAAAGAACATCATCAGAAGTTGTTAATCAAGGCATTTGCTGAAATTTCCTTTCGTGGATTGCACACTCAAATTATCTGCTAAAAATATTAAATTAATTAGGAATAAGGTGAAATGTGAACACTTTGCGTATTCAGAACTAATTAAAGAATTTATATATTTAATTATTTCTACTAAAATTTTATTTAAAACAATTATGGCAAAAAGTACGAGCAAGGTCTCAACTATTTTTTTTTTTATATATATATTTGTTGAACTTTTGAAGTAGCCGTTCCGAAGGATGTGTCTCTCGGCCCCTGGGAGCCGGCTAACCGCATTTAAGCAGCGTGAAAGACCGTCTGTGTTTGTGTGATACTTAAATGCATATTTAGCCAACATACAAAACAAAAGTGCCGCCATAATTGCTCGACAATTCAAAGTGCTGAGCTGTAGAAAAGTGCGGACAGAGCAGCTGCTCAGAATCCCGCCGTCTCCCCATCCATCACACATTTGTACGCCCTTTATCTCTCTCGCTTAATTTAGACCCTCACAAAGGATCATTAATGGGAACCGGGTCCCACGTGAGGCTTTAGCTCTGCCAGCAGATATCAATTAGAAGCGGCGTGTCGTGTGCAAGCATGTCGCCAAGCCCGTGGGGACGAGCCGGATGGAAGCGCACGAGGGGCCGGCATGGTGACAGCCAGCCCCATGACCGAGCCAGTGAGCCTGCAGCTGCTTCTGCAAAGTTACAGACAACTGGCTCCATATTGGATCATGGCCGGGATTTTCAGAGACACATGTGGGTGTGTAGCAAAGTGCATTAGGTTTATTTGGTGTTTTTTGTTTGTTTGTCTTTCTTTTTCCATCAGATCAAGCATGTTTTTCATCCTTCTCTCGATTCTCAGTCTGTTCATGTCGAGGAACATTCTTCAAACACTTTATAACACCCTTCTTCTGTCCTACAGCAGTCTTTGGTCATTATGTTTATATGTAATCTGTGTTTTTACTATATTTGAGGGAAAAAGTAATGGAGATCGTGAATGATGAGTGTCACTAGCGATTTATGACATAAGCCTTTACTAGGGAATTTTAATGAAAGTCAAAGAGAACATACTATTTAAACTAATTATCATGCTAGTTTAATTTGTTTGTGGTAAGGTACTAATTAGCGTTGGCTAAAGTCCCCCAAAACAGCCCTAGCGATGCCCCTGTTGTGAAAAGTGTTCATGTCTTCAACATGTATTCAGTATCAATAAGCAGGGAAATGCTTTGAATGTGGCTTTAAATAGAAACATGCTTTCATCCAATACATGATGAGACTAATTGGGTGTGCTGATCTTATCACCACTTCAATTGTAATGCTTAAATCAAGTGGAGCAGTCGAGTATAAATGTGCAAAGTGATTATTTTTTCATTCTCCAGATCAGGCATGTATGAAGCCACTACTTCATCGGTATCTGTATGCATCCATTCGTGTGACCCATTCATTGTAGCAAAAGTCTATTTTTGAAGGGTTTGCACCTCAAACAAATGTATAGAGGCTGTATGAACATTACGCTGCATACACATGACACCATGCAGGCAGGAGAAGATACCAGATCATTGTGGAGAGGGGTAAATGGAGCTTGAAATGAAAAGGCCCTTTGATGCATTAAAACTCTTTATTTGAACTTTTTTTAATGGAATAACATGACAGTGAGATCCAGTCCTCCTTGTGAAATGTTACCTTTCCCTTCTCGAATGGTGTCCTAGAAGAGATGCTTTATATTTGCAGAGAATTGGCTAGTTCATAAAAAAATACAAAAATAAAAATCAGAGAAACCTAGTCGCTGAGGACTGAAAAGATGAAAAAAAAACCTGGACCGCCTGCTAAAATCCTTCGGAAAAGAACGGCCGCTGTTAGAGGCTGTTGTAGCTATATCTCTGCATCTGGTTTTAAAGTTGTTGAGTGTATAAATGTCCACTGTCCTCCATCTACCAGTCGAGCCTGTGAATACGCATTTCCATCAGAAACAGTGCAAATTATTGCAAGTCTGCATTAAGCCTGAGTTTGGCTTGGTGGAAGAAGGATAGCGTTTGTTGTCATTCAGCAGCAATATTGACTGAATTTCAAATATAGGTTTTCACCATAAAGCAGGGGTGGCCAATCATATCGGCAAAGGGCCGGTGTGTATGCGGGTTTTCGCTGCAACTCCCTAATTAGATTACTAATTAGAGGACTGATTGGCTGAAAGAGTCCTCACACCTGGGTTTGAACAGCTGCCCTACAGGTTATCCCAAAATCCTGCATACACACCGGCCCTTTGCCGATAAGATTGGCCACCCCTGCCATAAAGGTTTATTTAAAAAGCGCGTGACAGGTTTGGGAGAAACAAAAGAAATGATGGGATAGCGATGAACGGCAGAAGAAGAACATTCGGGGGCTGATGTCTATATATACGTCAGAGAGCAAAACGTAAATAGCACCTTAGCCGTTCCGTAGATAGCGCACGCTGTTCCCGGTCGTGTAACGTCGGATGTACTAACCCTAAAGCTGATCGCGTGATCAGCGCATGACTCCGCCCTCAATTGGCCGGTCCGTAGAAAGCACACGCTGTGCCCTGTCCTTTAAAGTTAGATATCTTCATCTTCCGAAATAGTGCTGTCTAGCACAGATTAAGCAACAGAGCTGCGTGGCTACTTAGTAAGAGCTGCTTTTATTTACTTCACAGCAAATTATTCGCACACTTCTGTCCAGAAGCTCGGTGTTCCAAGCATGCACAATAAACGTCATATTTTGTCAATATGCTGTAGTTCTCTTGTATGCTTTACCTATATTTAAGATGATGGTGGGTGTCCCAAATAGCCATTTCCAGTGACTCTGTTAACAACCAATGGGCTGCAGATCAGCAAAACCATTACAACTGCTTGCACATTCTGACCAGGGGCGTGATGTCATGGACAGTCGGGATGTTTTTCCACAATGTTTGTGATCTGTAATTTTGTATCACATATGCACATTAGTGGAATAGGTAACACTTTACTTAAGGGGGCACAAATGCTTACTAGTAACTCAGTTATTACTGAAGTACAAATCATGGACAAATACAGTAGCTACTTGAGATGAAATACAGTATGCATCATGATTCACCAACGACAAACAAACATGGGATCAGTGTTTCACTTGTGTTATTCATGACTTGTTCCTTCAGTTCTTCCTTCAGTAGTTCACAATGGTTTACTGAATTAACAGAAATAGTAACAAATATAGTAACTACTTGAGATAAAACATATGCCACAATTCATTAATGAACAAACATGAGATCAATATGTAAGTAACACTTAGTTAGTGGTTAATTAATGTATAAATAATAGCTTAGTACATAATTTGTGCCATGCAAATAAAATGTTACCATGGAAGGTGTATATGCTCTGTTTCTGTAAATGTGCTGATGGGGCACCCTCCCTTTTCCCTATTTATGCAAACATGCTACTGCTTTTCAGAGGCAGAGAAATTTCAGCGCAAACCAGACATCCGCCAGTTTTTGCACATGCAATGGAAAATGTAAGCAGACTATCCTTGCACATCTACTCCCGTGTTTCTGCGCGAAATTCCCATTTCCCTTTGACTTTCCCATGAATGTTTATGCAGGAGCAGGAAAAGGGCAGCTTGTCATTCTGCGCGCCTCTGGCATGCAGATTGCTGCTTTAGGCATGCGCGGTCTGTTCGTAACAGTAGGAGCGAACTATATACATTAGTAGGGCCATTACTAGGCAGTGAAAAGATCAGGGCTTTTTGTTTGAAGGAAGATTAACATATGGGCTAAAATCTCAGGGCTGTAGCCCCGAGTGATTTGACTTTACGATGCTCATGCATCTGCCCCTCAGTCTTAAAGGGTAAAAACATTGTAGACCCCCCCCCCCCCCCCAGTAAACTCAACCGAACTCTAAAGTTAAATTTCAACTGCTTTTTCAATAACCAATGATGTCAACGGTCTTTAAAAAAGAAACTGTAAGCACCTCCTAAAGGACTGCTTCACTGAAGCAGAGTCATATTGTCCAAATGCCAGTCATTTTGCAAAGTAGAGTATTTTTTCAGTTCTTATGAAAAAAAATGTTCAGAAAGTCACAACGCGCGACATCTAGGGGTTGGCAGGACTGACATAATAATCAGGACAGAAGGACAGAACGGAGCTGCAGACAACAGGAAGAACACAAAAGCATGAAAGTTCATTTCCATTATGTCTATCAAAAACTAAATGTTGCATTTGATCATAAGAACTTTGTCTCAGTGCTTGTCCTGAATAGGATAAGTGATTACAGAAAATGGATGGATGGATGGATGGATTGATTTATAGCCCCCATGGTGGAAAATGGAATATAAAGCATACAGTGTAGTTATGTGTTTATGTGTTTAGTTGCTGTGCAGGTATCTAACCACAGTTATGTATAGCACCCACAATAACACAATCATAGCCAATGGGGCTGTGAAGCAGCTTAACCACAGTGGCTGAATTTTATATAAAATACAGCATATTTATGGAAATGCAGTATATTTATGGAAACTGTTGTCTACTCCTCCTGGCCAGAAAATCCATCAAAGTGAACACTGGGCTCTCGTTGCCAGATAACCTGCATCTCTATCAGAACAGCTAAGTCCATGTTAATAATTCTTTAATATACCATTTATAGTGTTTAATTTTTAGTGACATTTTCATAAAAGAAGCTTATTTTGGATATTTCTATACTAATTACTTAACCACAGACTGTCTCTCAGTGACATTTATTTTGTATTTAATTTTTTAACGAAGGGCGTCTAGCTCCAGCCCCTCCATGATACTCATCCCTTCAGAACCAGAAGCTCATTTATTGTGTTCAGCTGGAGTTTAGGGGCCATCACAGAGTTTTCTGCAACAAAGGACCAGGAGTCACCACTCATCAGTAATCTATTGTCACTAATTAGTTATGTGTTATGACAATTCCAAAGGTGCCCGAGTGACACAACTGGATTGGTCTGGCTTGGGCGCCTTATATCACAGGCTTTCATGGGGCCCAAAGTCTCTAGCAGCACTTCTGACCTCGAGTCACGTGCCGCAGGATGTGTTCTGCACATGAACGCCTCTTCATGACACATTCCAGGATCACCATAGGAGACAACCTACACCTTAGTTCCCAGCTCCCAGAGTCCCTTACTGACCACTGGCCCACTGCTAGTAGAAGGTGAATGTCTATGTCCACCATCTGACCAAAATCACAAAGCCCATTTAAATGCTCATTAACTGCTGATGTGATGGATTGAGGTTCTCTTCGTGGTGAAAGTGTCTGACTTGCATCACCGAGTATCTCGATTATTTGAGAGACAGCAATTACTCTAATGAGACACTTGAAGAATAAGGATGTCTGAGAAATGAACAAAAAGGGCAAAGATAAATGCTAAACTGACTCTGTCCGCAGTTCCTACATTACCAAAGGATGGGAGATGAGACCAGATGTGGTACTGAGAAACAACCCGGAGAAGCATGCTCTGATAATGCCTGAGATATAATCCCTAATCATTTTGGAACCTTGCCATTTACACATTATTGCAACATATATTCGATTGGGCTTGTTGCCACTGTATGTTGTCTGTGAACATTTTAATGCACTTCTTAATCTCGATGTGCGCAAGTGAAGCTCCTGACAGAGATTCCCTACACATCCATCCATCCATCCATCCGTCCGTTTTCAGTACCTGCTTGTCCTATTCAGGGTCATGGGGTCTGGAGCCTATGGGCACTAGGCAGGTAATAACCCAGAATGGGGCAGCAACCCATCGCAGACGACACACGCGCACACGCACACACACAATTTGGCAACTCCAATTCACCTTAGCATGATTTGGGACTGTGTGTGGGGGGGGCAATCTGGAGTATTTGAAGAAAAACCCACAATGACACTGGGGGGCATACAAGGTCCACACACATGAGACTCAAACCCTGGTCCCAGAAGTGTGAGGCAACAATGCAAATGGCTGCATAACCACACAGCCCTGTTCGCTACACAGGGGTGCTAGATAACTGACCTATGATTATAGGTGGGTAGTTTAGGTCTAGGAAGTACAAATCCAGACCGAGGTTTCATTTCAGTCAACTGGTTGAGTAATCTGTGACTGTGACTCTTTATACTGATCTAGTTCGGTTGAAACAAAACTTTGGTGTGGATTTTTAATTTCTGAACCCGAATATTCCACCTTTGCCTGTGACAGAGGTGAAGTATGACTTACAGAAATAGAGGAAGATCAGTCAGATTGAGAAGTTGAGGGGACGCAGTGAGTGTATTTTGTTTTGTGAAACAGAAAGTTGAGGGGTGATTCCGGGGTCGTCAAATTCCTAGAGAGAGACACTTTTTATTGCCATCTTTCCCCACATAGAATGTTATTCCCTTTAAGATCTATGAAGGATAAATGTCTGTTTTCAGTTTGTTCACTAAGTTACTATATGTTTGGATGAATGTGCCTTTTATCTAAAATGTAAACCATTGAGTGGAAAATTAATTCTGTAATGAAGCTGCTCGGACTTGCAGCATCTGATCACATTTCTGGAATGGAGGGTCGGGGAGATCTTGGGAATGCCCATTCTCAGCTTGTGGTAATTGTTGGGTAATTGAGCATAGCGGGTGACTTGTAAGGAGGAGCTGCAAGGCTTGGGAACTGCCAGCTTCCCGTAGCAGAATCCAATTGCCGTCATGATAACAATCACTTGGACGCAGGACAGACTCAGAGGATATGCTTCAAGATGGTCCCTTTAAAGCATCTCCTGAAACTAAATACAGGCTACATTCCCTGATCAATGAAAAATAAATCTTTAAATCCACCCATTTTCATTACCTGCTAACCTGGAGGATAACCCAAGATGAGGCCTGAGTATTACTTTCAGAAAAGGTCTGCATTTGTCTAGCAAGCTAGCGGTTTTCTCCTTCTGTTTTTTTTTAAATGTTTTCGCCTGTTTATAAAACCTCTGTTGATGAACTGTTACATAGAAACCCACAATACTTTTGCAATATCTGTATAAGTACATATATATATATATATATATATATATATATATATATATATAGAAACCGCTTTAGTTAAAGTTCTAAATGATCTACTGTATTAGTTGCAATTGATATTGGTGCCATAAGCCTCCTTCTTTTGCTCGATATAAGTGCAGTCTTTGATACCGTCTCACACGCCATTCTTATCCAAAGACTCCACAATCTAGGAGTTTGTGGGGCAGCGCTTAACTGGTTAATTTCCTATCTTACAGACAGAAAACATTTTATTACCCTATCCGGTCAGACATCAGACACATCAGCTGTCACACGTGGCGTTCCCCAGGGTTCTGTCCTGGGGCCACTGCTCTTCATCATTTACATCCAGCGCCTAGGCCAGATCTTTTGCTGCTTTAACCTAAATTTCCACTTTACGCCGACGACACCCAGATCTATGTTAGGTCCAGCTCCATAAACACCCTCCCACTTGCACATATAGAAACGTGCCTCTCTGAAATCAAATTATGGATGAGCCATAATTTTCTAAAACTCAATAGTGGTAAGACGGAATTAATTGTCTTTGGGACAAAATCCACACTTAGCAAAATCAGCCGATAATCCTCAAATTGGACCACACTACCATCTCTCCATCTCCTCTGGTCCGAAACCTTGGTGTCACCTTTGATCCAACCCTCTCATCTGACCCACACTTTCGTGCCACAGTAAAAACTGCTTACTTTCACCTCCGTAACATCGCCCGCATCAGGCTATACCTTTCAAACTCTGCTGCCGAGTCCCTCATTCATGCCTTTATCTCTAGCCGTCTTGACTACTGCAACTCACCACTCGTTGGTATCTCTGCTACATCTCTCCATAAACTTCAGATAGTTCAGAATTCTGCTGCCTGCCTCCTTACTCACACTCGTTCCTACCAACACATCACACCCATTCTGCAGAGCCTGCACTGGCTCCCTATAAAAGAGCGCATCCACTTTAAAATGCTGCTCCTGACAGTCAAACCTCTTCATAACCAAGGCCCATCATACCTTACTGAACTGCTTCTACCCTACCAGCCTCCCCGCATTCTTAGATCTTCCTCTACTGGCTCTCTCCTCACCCCCCCCCCCCCATCCAAATTACATAGCTATGGTGACCGTGCATTCTCCCGTTTAGCTCCCTGCCTTTGGAACTCACTCCCTACTGCCATACGTTTATCAACCTCTGTTTCAGATTTTAAAACCTTTCTTTTTGCTAAGGCATTTAACCTTCCCAATGCACAAGGTGTTATGCGTTTTTTGTGTACTTCCTCTGTAAGCATCTTTGAGTCCATACAAAAGCTCTATATAAATAAAATGTATTATTATTATTATTATTATTATATATTGTGAATACATAATATTATTTATATTTATCAGCTAAACTTCCTGGCATGCTTCTTATCAATTTGTCATCCAATTCTGGGTTTTTCAGCCACACAAACACCTATTGTAAACCCATTGTCAAGTTCCTCCTGTTCCTGGCCTCTATGAATGCATTAGTATAGCATTCGTAGTCAGTACTCTATCTCCACTCCATTATGCATGCAACTTTTCATCATCGTTGTCCTAGTCAGGAATTACCAATGTGGGTTTAAATATTGCTTATAAAAATCACTTTGAAGTGCAAACAA
>JAODLC010000050.1:14614894-14626340 GCA_026781145.1 Hippopotamyrus pictus
GAAAGAAAGAAAGAAAGAAAGAAAGAAAGAAAGAACTTTATTAATCCCTCGGGAAGGTTCCTCCGGGAAATTTAGTAAACTAGGAGCCTTGTGCTACCGTTGGTTGACTGCAACCCGCCTCCCCCAGTAACCACTAGGATAAGCAGCTGGACGATGGGTAGATGGAGGCAGGGGTGTCACTAAGGGGGGAGAATTTTGACAGGGGTCCTGGAAATTTGGAACGTAATTGTATTGGTCTGGGTTTGGGGCCGAATTTGATACGAATTTGATACGAGCAGCACTCCTGGATGGACAGATTATAGATCGAGGTTTAGATTTCAACAACTGTCAGAGTTTTATACGTTTTTTTTTTTTTTTTTTTTTTGAGAATAAATGCCAGAGAACTACAACATTTCAGTAATATCAAATAGGTATGCAAAATGTCTCAAAGCCTCTAAACAAAAATGCATAAAAACCATTTCAAATCTGAACCCTCTGTTCCACATTAAAAAAAAATGACTGGGAAGCTATGCGAAAAATATGTGCCACGGTAAAAATTGTGTTAATTCTTTTTAAAATTGTTTTTAAGTGTTTTTTTTCACATTTCTGTTGTACATGAAATCAGAGGCAACGGCAGGAAGGCCACAGGCATAAACGGCTCACTGAGGTGGCACATAAAGGGACCAGCCGTCTGTGATGTCATACTTTCCGCATGTCACCGGTGTGGAGGACTGAGTTACGCTCCAGGAGATAAAGGATGTTCCTGCATAATCTGTTTCACAGGCTGATCATGAACGTTCCCATTCAGACTCCTGGAGCAAACAGATGTAACCCTTCCGTGATGTGCTATGAAATACCAATGGCACAGACTGTAGTATATTATAAATTATATATAATGAATTTTATTTGCTGACATAGTGGTCTCTAGCTAAGTGGCTTAAACTGCCATACCCCTGGCCAGAAGGTCGCTGGTTCAAATCCCACTGTTGGTGGAGTGATTTCATCAATGGGTCCTTAATCCCCAGCTGCCTGTGGGACTGTCTGCCACGGCTTGCTGAAATGTGCATCACTTTGGGTAAAAGTGTTTGCTAAACAAATAAAATGTAATTCCCCTACAGAGAGTATTTCCCTGCTACTACTTTTAGTTTTTCCATCTGTGTACAGTACATGTTTTGAAAGAAAATTTGAGTTTCACTCCATATTTTAGCTCTGTTTTTTCCATCTGGCAGTGTTTTCTGTCGACATTGCCGCTTTTCCCGTCTGCGGTTCATTTTTCCCTAGACAAACTTGCTGACTAGGAGGGAGTTGGGGAAGAGGGCCCAGCAATCAATGTGCATGTCTAATTAACACATTAATTAGCGGCAGAACGCACATTAGGCTAATCGAGCGAGTGCTGTGTGGTTCTGGGCGTTTAACAACAGTGCCGCACGCGCGGCTGGCCAAGCCTTTCCGCAAACAGGTTAATGCATAAAAAAGTACCTCATCCGGCTCCAGCTGCTCTGAACTGGCCATTTAATGGACTAATAAGCTGAAAACGATGCTCAGAATTTCAGACTGAAACTGAGGGATTTCCCTGGAGTTCTTTGACCCGAATTTTTGTTTATATAAGTCATGTGTTTTATATATCTGTGTGTGTGTGTGTGTGTGTGTGTGTATGTGTGTATATACGTATCATTTGCTACACTTAATATGCTCAAATTACATGTTATTGCAATTTAAGCATGCTACAAAAGTGAGAAATTTAACAATTACATGGGATTGTGATGCCAGTGCAATTCCAGGAACTAGCCTGCGATTCGCTGTCGGTATAAGGACACCAGGCGGGAGAATCAACCAGCATCAAGAAGCCTTCTGGGAACACTAAGGACACTGAAAATCTAGCTGAAATTTGCTTCTCATGATAATCCCCATCAAAGACTCATTGTTAGTTTCCTAACTGCTACTCATTAATTGGTGCATCACATAATGAGAATATTTAATGTAACCTGCAAAAGATACACAGTGGATGTGACACAGTCAGAAACGGAAACCATTTCTACAGATAAAAAGCATGATGAATTACTCATATCTGGCATGAATAGACATCAAAAAGAGACTCTTTTCTTCCTTATTTAATGTTTCCTAGCTTCCTATAGAAGTGCCCTGTGACTATTAGTAAACCCTTTGCAACTCTCAACGCCATTAAGTTTAAATTGTTTGCTGGCGAGCCTATAACAGAAATATCTAATTTGTTGCTTTCAGTCTCTCCTAAAACTCATCACGCCTCATTCGTGCCGCCGTGTAGTGGACTTTCGCTGGGGTGCTGCAATCTCACAAAGCATCATTTTTTCGTCCTTTGATGATTTTTTTAACAAGTAGTGCTTTTCTGGCTTTAAAACATCACTGCAGGCTTTTATATCAGCAACTGTTTTGATAAAAACATCCTGACATCCGTGTGTGTGTGTTACCATGGCAACACAAAAGAAGTTAGTCTATAGTACAGTATGCATCCAGCAAGGTGACTCACTCAGATGGGTTGGGGGGGGCACACATTTGCTTTATGCCCACCGTGAGCTCACCTGTGAAACTTTTATAAAGCAGAGACTGTGCTTAATTCGGCTTTGAAGAATTCTGTTGTGCTTGAAAACATTCTTCCTTAAATAGTCTCCTGACCCTGTATACAGCCTCTTGCTGGTGCTGGACAGGGTAGAATCCATCGTGCCTCCCTGGCCTCAACAGTGTGAGATGAAAACCATGTAGTCTTCACAGTTGGTTTTAATTTTTAAAAATGCTACTTTTAAACTGTAATAGTGTTCATTTTCTACCACAGAAACACAATTTCTGTATTTTTAAACCATTAATTTTGTGTTAGGTTTTTCAGTGCTCCCTCAATAGCAACACTGCTCAAAAATCTGGCCCGGAAATGTACAATTGTGTCACATCAAATGGCTGTCCTTGTGTTTTTCCTTATAAATTACTAATCATGTCCCTGGAAAAAATTAAGAGACCACTTTATATTTTTAAACGAACGTGCATTTTTAATAATCCTGGTTCTGCTGCCAGAAGGCTAATTGGCTGGTCGCTTCCAGGTTCAGAATCTCTAAGACAGCAGTACACAAGAATAAGGTGAAGCAGGAGATACTGGGAACGATCAAAACCCAGCTATGTAGAGGGCATATGTAGAGGGTTCTAATACCAGAGATGTTCGTTAGCTTATCCGACAGTTTCTCGTGAATCGGTGGATGACATCATGTGACCTTCAAAAGGAAGGGGAAACATTAAATGCAGGTGTGAGGTGCACTGCTAGGACAGTATCAGGCTTCTAGAAGCTAAAAATACAAGGAGTAAGCCCTTCATTAATGAGAAACAGAAGAACCAGGCTGCAGTTTGCTATATATATATATATATATATATATACACACTGCCCAGCCAAAAAAAAAAGTCGCCATTTGAATTTATATCAGCAAATACTCAAGAGCCAATGACTGGATCATTATTACAGCTCAGCAACGTTATGCAGCAATAAAGTGAAGTCAGCTGAGTACCTGAATCTATTGACTGGCCAGGTTACACCTCCATCCATCATCAATTAATTTTTTTCTTCCCTGTTGGCATGGTCCAGGACAAGAATGCCAAGATTCAATAGGTTCGAATTGTCAAAGAGTGGTTCAGGAAGCATACAGAGTCATTTTTTTGGCCGGGCAGTATATATATTATTCACAGACACACACCCATAAATTGAGAAATGAGTGAAACAAAAAACTGTGCTGTGGTCTCTTAATTTTTTCCATGACTGTATATATTTTTATTGTGAGTGACTGTGATTGGGATGAAGGCAGGAGAAATTAATTAAAAATTATCTTGGGAAAAGTTTTGTGGCAATGACTGAAAAAAAACTGGTGAAACAACGCTTCTTTTTTCCAGATCACGTCTTGTGTTTCTTTGAGATGCATCTACTTGCAGGTGAGAGTGAAGTTTGAGGGCTGAGTGCAGAGTCTTCCTGAAACACCTGAGGGAATTTACCTTGTTTAATGGTCCTAAAAACTTCTGCTGAGGACAGGATTCAAATTAGCAACCTTCTGACCACAGGAACCAGGGACTCAGCCACTGAGCCACACGCGGTCTACATGCTGGGGTGGGACGCCAGCAGAGACGCTGACCACTTGGAGCTGAAGGGCCTTCTGAAAGTGATGCAGTACATTTATAGTGAGAAAAGAATCAGGCTGCTGTGTAAAAGATGGGCGTCTTTTAAATACCGGACCAGTCAAAAGCCAAAATGTCCAATGTCCATAATAGTAAAATCCCGTTATAACAGACTTCAAGGGACCTGGCAGAACAGTCCGTTATATTCAAAGTCCGTTATATCCAGAGTCCGTTATATCCAGAGTTGCTGTTTGCCCAGAACATAACTACAGGACACCATTTACTCATGCCACACCCCAGCAGACACACTTGTGGTATAGATTATTATATTGTACATGTAGTAATCCAACTTTCCCTGACCAGATGCGTGACTATTAATAATCCCGACCACGTATCTGCGCTGGATATCACCGGCATGCCCCGTGCTTTGTAGACAGAGCTGCATGTCCGTTATAGCCGAACAAAACGACAGCTAAAAGCGGCCCTGGGGACCAAATTGTTTGTCCATTATAAGCAAAATTCCGTTAAATGCGAGTCCGCTATCTCCGATGCTTTTTCTGCATGTTCTTAAAGGCGCACGGCCGAGACCAGCAGACCTCGTCCATTATAGATGATATTCCATTATCACGATATTCTGTTATAAGCGAGCCTAGCCGGGATTTTACTGTAGCTCCCTTTGGCTTCAGTGACAGCATTGCAGCCTCTTGACATTTTTCAACCAGCTTCCTGGAATGCTTGTCCAACAGTCCTGAAGGAGCTTTCACAAGTTCTGGGCACACGTTGGCTACCTCGCTCTTACTCTTCCATCCAACTCATCAGCCAGATCTGTAGGGTTCAGGTCAGGGGATTGTGGGGGCCGGGTCATTTGTCACAGCACTCCATCTCTTTCCTTCCACACAAGGTAATACCACACTTACATAACCTCGAGGTGCACTTAGGCTCGTTATGTCGATGTAAAACTAATGATTTTCAGTCTGTGTGTGCAGACTTTTGACTGGTGCTGTATGTATAGCAGCTTGGGTCCAAAAGAACATAACTGCATTAGAAAAATGTAAAGCATAGATGGCAATAAAATGTGACAAGACCCCCTGGCTCATGCTGGATTGTAAATGAAGGTGTTTGCTGCCATGAATGCCAGTTATCGGGTTTATAGCACTTATGCAAAACTCCTAGGCGGAGTCTTTGAACTTTTTTTCACGCCTAGAGGTTCCTCTGCCTCCTTGTGCCTCCCACAGTCATGACAGAAAACCGCGGGGAAGGAAGGTCACTCACAAGACCACAGTTCTCTCTGAGCCAGTAGAAGGCTGGAACTTGGCCGCCGAACTTAGATGCTAAATTTTCCAAATAGAACATATTGTGCAGGCCTTGTTCAAATTGGGTGTTTTGTGACCATGCTGGTTAGTTGGACTGAATGCTGCTATGATACATTGCCCTTTAGCTCATCTGTCAGCATCTTAGATGCTAATTGTGGAGTTTAAGGGCTCTGGTGGAATAGGCAAACACAAGTCAAGGGGCAGAAGGCTGCCATCTCGGGCTAAATAAGAGGAAAGCAAGCTAATGCCTTTCAGGCAGAAATGCTGAAATTATAATAAAGTGTTTTCATCTTCCGTTGAACTTTGCAGACCTCTGAAGCGCATGCAGATCAGCGCGATATGAATTCAAATCATTCACCCCCTGAATTTACTTTCATGTTTTTATATCCTGTAGTCAGTCAGCTCTTGGCTGCACTTAGGATGCACAGACATTTTTTAAACATCTCTACCGCTCTGCACTGTTTATTTGCCCCTAACAAAGATGCTTACAGGATGGACAGTCGAAAAAGTCAGAGGAGGGACACCGGTGATTACAGTAGTAGTGATCATTCATCTTCTATACTTTGTGTACTATTCAGGGTTGCGGGGTCCAGATCCCCCAAAGGCAGTGGGTGCAGGGAGTATCCAAGCCATCTCAGCACACACACACACACACACACACACACACACACACACACACACATTCACATCCATGGACAGTTTGGCAACTCCAATTCACCATAGCATGTTTTTGGTCTCCAGAGGTGTAAGGTGCCCATGGTAATCACAGCAGCGCCGTGCTGCATGCTATTTCATAATATGGAAACTGATTATAGAGGGTGAGTTCTTGTGACTGTCAGTCTGGTCAGGACAACTAACAGATCCGCAGGATGTGGGAATATGGTATGGAGTAAGACATTGGGTGGCTAGTGGGTATGTCTTTGTGCCTGTGAACATAAAATCGCTGGTTCAAGCCAGAACAGAACAGTCACATGTCTGTGGGCCCTTGAGCGAGGCCCTCAACCCTCAACTGCGGGGGTGTCGCACGTTGGCTGACCCTGTGCCATGACCTCCAAGCCACGGAGAGCAAGATGAGGTAGGCAAAGGAAGAACTCCAATGTACGTGTGCATATGGCAAAATAAAGGATTTATCTGAGGGGGGGCTTGTTCCTTTTCAGGGTTTACAGAGGCCAGGAAGGAATGGAATCAATACAACTAGCCCTTCACATTGTGACATACCTATACCTATTCATGGTCAGTAGGAAAGAGTTTGTCCAAAGTTTGTCCAAGGAGAAATATTTGTATTGTCACTCTATGTTCTAACGGCTCCTGAGCAGTGTTTCAGGGGGATCATTCCTTTGTTAGATGAACAAGTCCATAACAATCTGGGGACATTGCAGAAGGAATTTCACGCACTGTGCCCAGTACCTATCAAGGACATCATTAGCATGATCAGTCATGTCAGGGCATTTCATCTTGTTCTTTCCTGTTTTATATATTTGCCTACCCTTTATACCATACACTCAAACACAAGAAAGTTGTTGAAAAAAATCCTGATTCACTGCACCTGACTGAGACCATCTGAAGCCAAATATTTGATGAAATTCAGAAATGATTATTAAATTCTCAGACACTGGCTGGCCAGTTCAGTGTATCGTCCATGTTCTGTGGATGGTTGGTTTGACGGGACTCAGACAGAAAAGGTGCTGAGAAGAAGAGGATAAATACAAAGACAGATGCTGGCCTTAAATCCCAAAGATCTTTTCATGCATGTTAATTTTACGCTCAACCTATTTACTTTGTTGGAACATCATTAAAAAAAAAAATCAATCATTCTAAGTTTTATGGAACATCCATCAATTTTACAAACTTTATCCCTGTCAGGTTTTCATGGAACGATTTTTACTTCATTATTCAGCTGAATATTAGTAGTATTGTTTCTTGGGGACAGCGAGCGGTTCAGCGGTCTCTGTGCCCATGGTCTGAAGATGACTGACCTGCAACTGGCCTCGGCAGAACGGTCACATGTCCGTCCCCATGTTGGACGGCCCTGTGTTCTGATCCCCAAGCTATGGAGAGCAAAATGGAGTAAAAATTTATGGGGTAGAAGGTGTCTTGGTGATAGACCTGTTAACATGATCAACCAGTTGGCTGTTGCTGTGAATAAATGTATGTAACGTACATGTTTATGTGCATTTTCAGGTATAGTATGACATTCTGGTCTAGTATGTCATTTTTTGCATGACTGAAAATAATTATTACACACATACTCAATTATGCACAATTGCTTTCTTGGAGTGTTCTAAACTGCTTTCAAATTTGCTGGATTATAGAGAAACACATGGCTATTTTTTTCTAAAAAAAACAAACATTTTTGTCATCAGGGTCATGTGACACAATGGTCTTCAGGAGATCAACCATGCACTAGCAGGGGGTGATCTGTACCACGGGTGATGAAGGTAACCATGGGTAAGCACAAGGACATGGGAGGCAAGCCAGATGCTTATGCTCTCTCTGCCATCAAAACTGAATTGCCAGGAGGAAGACTGCCTTGAGGGAACATCTTCCTGCAGGTCATCCCATCTGCAGCACTGAGTACATGTCCACCTGCTTGGGCGGTGAGGTTCTTCCCCCTGAATTGGCAAACACAGCCCCTTCATCACCACAACCTACACATCTATATGTATTCCATAAACGAATAGCACCTCTCCTTTTTTTTTACGTCAGAATTAAAATTTTATTTTCTGTTAGTTGAAAACTGAGACCAAAAGATTAGAAAAAACATGAGGAAACTGAAACATTCAAGCTGCCTACTAAATGCAGCCTTCCATCGATGCATGTGTCATGTGTAATAATGTTTGAGTTATTTAAAGTAACTTCTAAATCACTGCATATCGACCCCCAGACAGTCCGTATTGATACTCCCTCCCAGCACATCTGAACCAAAAAAATCAAGAACACTGAATACCTGGCACAGGTGTGCTAGGAGCTGGGAGTGAGCGAAAATGTGACTATCTGGGGGTTCCTCAGGACTGGGTCAAAGGCATAAGAGAGAGTTTTTTTTACATGTGGGGGAGGGACTGCAGAACTTAATAATTTAACCATTTAATCATTTCATCGGTCTGTTTATAAGGGGGTTGTATGAAGCAAACTGAATATTCCAGCTTCCTCTGCTCCTGGTTGAGAAATGCTGCTCTATCTACAAGAAATTGTCTATAACAGCAGTGATGGCTAAATGGAGCTTTGTGAACCACTTGCTGTATCGTCTGAGCCCACTAGATGGTGCTCTCTGTTCAAAAAAGGGGGTTGAAGCATGCCCCAAAGCAAACCAAGAGCACCATCTAGTGGGGTCAAAAAATACAACGAATGATTAATAAAGCTTCATTTGACCATCATTATAAGATCAGGGCAGTAGTGTAAAAGGTTAATTTTGAATGAATAAGTAGTAATTAGTGCATTGAAGTCAAACTGGTTTGTCTTGTTTGAGGCCTCAAATGTATCAGGCAGAAGCATAAGACACTGATGCGAATTTGAGTGACATCACTCACTGGCAGCACTTACCGTGGTGGCCATCTTCATTTAGCCGACTCAATTACCGATCTGTCTGTGTAATGTGCCACCGCTGTGTCGTTTCTTCATTTAATAAGATTCCGTCTAATTTGTCTCTGCAATTAGATGTAAAGTGACATACAGGGAAAACAGACTAATTATAAATCGTAAAATAAACAATAACAGGAATGACAGCAATGCTCTAACAAATCAGACACTTTGCAATGATCAATATCACAGTGGCTCCTGAGTGCGGCTAATTCTCACCCTAGACAATGGTTGCATAATTCATGCTGCCCAGTCTGTCACCTCTCAAGAGCGAGTGGACAGGAAGGTGATCATAAGTGTAAAGCTTGTCAATGACGAGTGGAAAGGATCTTCCTGCTAACTGTTCAGCCTGCCATCAGAAGCAGCACCATCACCTCCCTGCCCCTCACATCGAGATTCAAATCTTAAAATTTGGACATGGAAATTAGGATTTTGCCATCCTGCTCATTTGACGTCCTTTGCTGGCCCCTGGAGGATGGGCTCCCCCTTTGAGTCTAGTTCCTCCCAAGGTTTCTTCCTTCTATGGAGTTTTCCCTTGTCACTGCTGCCTTTGACTTGCTCACTGGGGGCTTTGGGCTGGGACAATGTAAAGCACTTTGAGACAATGAAATGTTGTGAAAACGTGCTATATGAATATAATTGGACTGAACTGGCTAAATTGCACGCAACTGCTGCCTTTACATTTCAAGTTTTAAGATTTATTTGCCCCAATCATACACTGCACTTCTGTGCAGTGAAATGCTTTTCCACCTACTTCCATAACTTTGCTTGAGGAAAGACGCGAAACAAAGACAAAACAAAATAGTACACAAAGATACAAATGAATAAATATAAAATAACAACAAAATAAAATAAACATAAATCACTGCAGAACAGACAAAAATAGAGAGCGATATATCAGCAGCCTCAACATGTGCAGTGACAGTGTGGGTTAAAACAGTGGGTCATGTGACTTCTGCAGTGGAGCCTCCCAGACCACAGCTGCAGAAAGAGGCTGCTACTGAGCTGTCATAAAACAGAACAAAACTGGGCACTAATTCATTTTCAAGAGTCTCTAACTGTCAGAACACAATGCCTTGTAAAAAGATTTATGGTGGCCTGCTTGGGAGGAAATTCAATTAGATCAGATTAGATTAACCTTATTACACATTACACATTAAATGTACACATACCTTAATTATGCGATCGTATAAATATTGGTCTGCATTACTGATCATTTCACTGGAAAAGTAGCTGCAAGCTGTAAAAATAGCATTCAGCTTTGAAAAACAATACATTTAAAACCTGCAGTCCTGATATTAATTTTAATTATAGTAATTGTAATATTCAATGATATTCAGTGTCATTGAAATTTTACCAGAAAAGCACGCAAAACTAATTCTCAGTTAAGATTTACAATGAAAAGATGTCTATTATGACAGCTCAAGGATTTACAATTGGTATTCCTGTTAGGACGTGCTATTCTAGGGAAATTTCCATGTGAGAAGTCTTCCGAGTTGGGATGCAGTGTCCACAATGAATGTATTCTGTTATTTTTATTCTGCATGTGCTACGTGAATTTGCTTTCTTGTTATGGTGGACAGGAATCTGGGAGGGGAAATATGTACTCTGGTCATTATGAGTCAGGTACAGAGAATGGAGTTTGTATAACCCACATACCGATACTCGAATTTGAATCCGTGATCTCATTTTTAATTTCATTCATGCGAAATGTAGAAAATTAAAAAAAAAACAACTTGCTGTCTCTGCCCTCTCATCTGTGTCCAAAAGCCATATTATTTACAAAGTATTTCTTCTTCCTGTTAATGAGTGGTAACATCGTCCTGTGAGAGTATACACTTTTGGATTGCTGGGGCCGCATGAAGCAAAGGGTGTAACGCCACAATGTCTGTTATTAAATATAACACAACTGTGTTTCTTCCTGCAGGAGTCCACTGCAAACCTGCCACCACCAAAATTTGCAGTGGACGTTCTTCTTGACTTCCAGTAGAAAATGACTGTAGTTGGTAGACATATCCTTTCTTGGTATTTGAGACACTATATAAACACAAACTGTAGAGTTTTGCTCAGTCATGAAGCAGTCATGGGATAAAATACTCCGTTGTCCCTTATTGTGATTATGACTCCCTGTTTTTCAGCGCTCAATGCCACTTCTGACTGACCTCTGGTTCTTTACTCCGTACTTATCGAACTGCAAAAGCTGAAGGTGCCCCTGATTTCATCTTGTGCCTTCATGTCCCCACTGTCTCACCTGTCCCCACTCTGTCATCTGTCCCCACTGTCTCATCAGTCCCCACTATCTCACCTGTCCCCACTCTGTCATCAGTCCCCACTATCTCACCTGTCCCCACTGTCTCATCAGTCCCCACTCTCTCACCCGTCCCCACTGTCTCATCAGTCCCCACTATCTCACCTGTCCCCACTCTGTCATCAGTCCCCACTATCTCACCTGTCCC
>JAODLC010000050.1:14632695-14655320 GCA_026781145.1 Hippopotamyrus pictus
AACGATCCAGCCCGCTCCTTTCGTTTTATTCATTAAAGTCACTTGCACCTGATTCCGCGACAGCGTCCTCTTTTCCCATACCAAAACCCTCACACCAATAAGTAAATGAATGAATGAAATTTAGTATATATTGTTGTATAATATCCTTAATTAATGCAAATAGCCGCCTGTTTTACCTGTTCAGCCTGTCCCGCCTGTCTTGCTGGCGCCTGATCTGCCTGTCCCGGTGGCTACCGCACCACCCAGCGAGGCTCTGGCTGTAGCGCCCCCTGCTGGTCCTGAGCCGGCAGTTATTGCGGTGCCGCCTGAGGTGCCTGCTGTGGTCTCTGCGGTGCCCCCTGCTGGTCCTGGGTTGGCGGTCTCTGTGGCGCCTGTCCTGCCTGAACTCTCCATCCTGCTTGTTCCGGCGGCTGCTGTGCCGCCCAGTGAGGCTCCGGCTGCTGCGGCACCCCCTGCTGGCCACAAGACGGCGGTGCGTGCTGCAGCGCCCTGCTGGCCACGAGCCTGCAGCTGCTCCACCTGCTGCTCTGCCTGAGCCTCTGCCTCCTGGTCTGCCCGTCCATGCTCTACCTGTCTGGCCCGACCTGCCTGCCTGGACAGCAGCAGCACCTGAAGACCCCGAGATAGACCCGCCTTCCTGCGGGGTCCTTGCCCCGGCCACCGTGTCACCTCCCAGCTGGGTCTCAGTCACAGCAACGGCTGTGTTGCCTTCAGGGACACCTCTGCAGGCTAAGCCTCCGGCTGCTATGCATGAGGCTCCCGCTGCAGCGCCTCCGGCTGCCACGCACGAGGCCCCCGCTGCAGCGCCTCCTGCTGCCACGCATGAGGTCCCTGCTGCAGTGCCCGCTGTCCCAACTTCGCCTACTGTGCCCGTCCTGCCTGTCCAGCCTGGCTCGCCTGTCCAGCCTGGCTCGTCCGTCCTGCCCAGCCTGCCTGTCCTACCTGTCCTGGTGGTCGACGCTCCAGCCCCTGCTGCCGAGGTCCCGGCGCCGTCTCCGCCTGCTGCTCTGCCCACGGCGCCTCCTGTCCCGGCTTCGCCCGAAGTGCCCGAGGTTTCGGCTGTGCCACTGCCTCCTGCTCTGCCCGTCTCTGCTCCGCCCATCTCTGCACCTCCCAGCTCTGTCAGTACCAGCCCCAGAGACAGAGGCGCCTTCCTGCGGGGTCCCTGCCCCAGCCTCTGTGTCGCTACCCAGCGGTGGACGCATCGCCTTCGAGGGCACCCCTGCACTCGCCGCCTCCTCCGCCCGAGGCCCCGCCTCCTTCTATGCCCGAGGCCCTGGCCGTGCCTCCTGCTCTGCCCGAGGCCCCGGCTCCAGAGGGTCTGATACCAGCTGCTACATGACCCCCCGGGGCTCTAGCTCAACCTGGCCCTGAATTTGTCCCGGCTGCTGTGTTGCTGCCCTCTGGGATTACTACTGACAGACAGGACCTGCTCCTGCAGCGCAAACCCCAGCTCCAGCCCCAATGGTCTCTGTGCCACCTCTGGCCCCAATTCCCCTAGTTCTGGACCTGGCTCTGGCTTCACCAGCTCCCCAGACTCTTGGCCCTGTTCTCCAGGAGGGCCACGACTGTGAAGCCATCGTTCTTCCTCCCTTGCTGGGTGGAGAGGAGGAGCTCGAAGGGGGCCCCTCCAGGACTTCCTTAAAGGCCCCAACGGATTCCCCCCCCAAGGAGGACTCCTCCGCCATCGCCCCGGAAGGGTCGATGCCGGCCTGATTCCCGTTTTTCGGTGTCCCGGAAGAGGAGGGGACACCGGTGCCTGAGGCGCTACTCATCAATAATCCCTCCAGCTCTTGCTCAGCGGTCGCCTGCGGGTCCCCTGCCGCTAGTTCACTTACCAACCTCGGTCCAGCCTCCGATGCCGTGTCAGTTGTCTGTGGCTTCCCCCACTCCTGCTCGACGCGGGAGGGTGCCCTCTCCAGCAGTGACCACACTGCTCCTCCCTCCAGGCCAGCACAACCGTCCCTTCAGGCTGCCTCCTCAGCTCCTCTCCCTGTCCCTCGGCCTGTCTTCTCACCAACCTCGTGGGTCCCCCCGGATCCTGTCGCCCTGTCCCCTTGGCCCCGACCTTCCAGTCACCGGCGGCTCCTCTTGTTACAGCCTAACGCCCACTGAGGCTCTCTAGGGCTCCCCTGTGTCCGTTGTCCTTGTATCGGCCTTCTACGTCTCCTCCAGTCTCTTCTGGTCCGTTTGCCCCTCCTTCTGTAGCCTCTCGTCCCTCTGTGTCTCTTCCGTTCCCTCCTAGTCCTGTAATTCCTCCAGTCTCTGCCCTGCGTCCCTCTATGTCCCCTCCAATCACTCCGGGTCCTTTCATCCCTCCAGTCTTATCTGCTCGTCCCTCTGTGGCTCCAATGTTCACGCCCAGCCCTTTCGTTCCTTCCCCGGTGTCTCCCTTTTTAGTCTGTCTGTCTGCTTTTCTGGTCCTGTGTCAGATTCTGTCGTGGTTTCTGCCCCTATGCTTGTTCTGTGTTTCGGTTTTGTTCCCTGTGCCTCGTTAATGGTTTTGTCCTGTTTCTCCAGGTCCTGTTTTCCCAGTCCCGTCTCTCCGTTCCCTCGAGGCGCGCCCGGAGTTCGCACCTTTGGGGGGGGTTCTGTCACAACCTGCCTGTACTGCCCTCATGTGGACCACACCTACCTCGTTAACCCCGTGTGGAATCCTTCTGTTTACCTGTTGTGTTGCATTTCCTGCTTGTAGTCCTGTGTATGTTAGTCCGCGTTCAAGTCTGTTTCCCCAGGTCTGTCATTAACGGTACATGTTTACCCCGAATAAACCGTATTTTAGTATTCACGGCTCCCTTTGCCTGCTTCCCTGCAAACCGATCGTAACAGCATGTCAGAGGGGCATTGATACCCTGGCAGATTGAGGGGGCCCAGCACGTGAGAGGGGCCCTTGAATATGTAAAATAATACATAAAATTTGGTTGGGGGGGGGCAAGGTGACATCTTATCAGGGGGCCCAGAACTTCCACGTATACCTCTGGTCATGATACAGATGAAACACAAGACAAACATTTTTTTTCAACGGAATCAGTTTTTATTATTATTAAGTTATACTTAGTTGTGGAATTGCACCTCTAACAGTGTCTCATTTTAGAGTCTTATTTTAGATCTTATTTTATTGAAGAGTCTTATTTTAAAATATGAAATCTTTATTATTCATGAAATATTCTGAAATCTTTCTTAGATCACATTCTTTCACGATGTGACTGTTACTTATAAAGTGATGTTGCAATACATGTAACCCCCCCCCCAACCAAGGCAAGTTTGGTCCCCTCCCTGTATCAAACTCCTTCCAACACCACTGCCACTGTGCTCATGTCAGAGAGGTAATGTTTAAAGACACTAAAAATATCTTTTGTTAAATTAGGCAGTTAAGCTTAAAAATAAGGAAACATGTATAATGTAACAATTTTTTGGCTGTTGGATGCAATCATGAATAATAGCAGTGAAGGTGTAATTAAAGAAACATAGTATGCTGAAAACACTGGACCAATATTTATTTTAATGAAAATGATACCATAGATTGCTAGGCCTCCTTCCC
The DNA here is from genome assembly GCA_026781145.1 of Hippopotamyrus pictus. Taxonomy (NCBI): domain Eukaryota; kingdom Metazoa; phylum Chordata; class Actinopteri; order Osteoglossiformes; family Mormyridae; genus Hippopotamyrus; species Hippopotamyrus pictus. The sequence continues at coordinate 14,636,237 of JAODLC010000050.1, forward strand.
TCCCAGGGAGTGCTCTTTATACCCCTGTGTAATTTATATATTATGCAGATAAAGGTTCATCCAAAAGCTGGAAACATATTTTACCTGTAGTCACCTGATGCATTTAATTTTCATTTAATAACCGGCTTTAGTCGAGATGAATGGGTTTACTCTGTGATAACATCATTTTAGCAGGAGCCAAACTGGGTTAAATATTATCTGTTTTAATTTTAGGCTTTATTTTGTTTGTCAATTCAAGATGGCTGCCTGAAATCACATATTATCAATTTAAATTACAGAGTGACCTCAAAACCTCTCCTGAGATAGACAAAAGTGGTTCCTTTGTCTCATTGTGCCGTTATCACTGTTATTTCTAATCAGGTTCTGTACCTGCGTCACTAGGTAATGACCATAACATCGCTTCCTTTGGTCCTTTTCTACAGTTTTATCCCTGTGTTTGTATTGGATTACAAGAGCAACAACTTCATTCAGCTTTAGTAAACGATATTAGTAAGGATACTTGGAAACTATCAATCGACATGGATGACTTCTTCAGTGATTGTCTATCGACTAGACCTTTGCTAAACAAAGTACACTCGGTGCACATCTTTAGTGAAAATGGACTTCAGTATTTCATTTCCCACTGCTAGTTGTGCTTTCATGCGAATGTCCTTCCATTGTCAACCGCGGACATGCACATTCTGGTGTTTATGTGAACAAGTGAAACAGGGTATTATTTTACTTTTGGAGTGGAACCAACCACTTGCTGGATATTGGCTAAATGCTTTCTCACCTCAGGCTTCTGTCCTGCATGCTGGCTTAGAAATCTCATTCCCTTTCTTAGCAATGCCACTCTCCTCAGATGGGAAGTGCATGTAATCGGACTTTTTATTTTATTTTTTTGATGCTAATGCTACGTTCCAGCAAAGCCTACGGCTGGGCCCTGTCCTGGCGATACAGAAACTGACAAGCAGTCCTGCGCGGAGAGAAACTGGGCCTGTAAAAGCCCCTCCACTCAGCTCTCCTCTCTAATGCACATTGCTGTTCGGCTACATGAACATCAATGGGCTCCGTGACAGTAATGAGCACTGTGTGACACGCGGCAATGGTCTGACCCGGATGAAAGGGCAGGAGAGCCCCTCAGCATGACTTTTAGCTAAGTAACTCCATTCCAATAATACAGAACAGTACAATGGAGAAGAGAGGCAGCCTGCACTGAATTACCACTGACTCAAGGCCGTCCTGATATCTGGTCATCTAACCAAACCTCACGCATCATTTGAGCCCCATACTTTTTTTCTGGGCAGTCTTTATCTTAGAGTGCTTTTTAAAATGTAAAATATGCCACAGTAATATTTTTAATGTTTGGGCAGAAATAGCAAGCCTTTTAATATGCATACGTGTGGGCAAAAGGTCTTGCGTTGTCGACGAAATATGGGCGAGGCTGTGTGCCAGAGAGCAAAGTTCTTCCGTTAAAAATGACTCTGGACTTTTAATCTGTGCATACGGTATTGATTCATGCAGCAAACTGCAAGCACAGGCTGCACATGTCCTTCTGAATTTTGCTCAGCAGCAGCTATTTGGTTAAAAAGATTTAAGTCTGATTAATAATTCATGTTGCTAGAGGTTTCCATTGCCATTTTTAATGTGGGGAAAAAAGGCTCTTATATCCAAAATATTCAGAAAGTGTTGCATGTACTATTTGTTCTCAACGAAGATTAAATGCATTAATATAACAATGAGCATTTTGTCACTAGCTGTCTGTCTGCTGGATTCCATCTCCATTGTTTGTGAATGCAAATGTAATTTCAAAATAATGGTGTCAAACCTGTAATTTTACACTTGCCACCCTCACAGCTGGGGTTAGCAGAAGCGTCCGTCTTCCATGAGAGGTGTGCCACAGAGGGATTGAAACTGAGCTCAAAACAGATCTGCTACCAAGACATGAGCTTCAACTACACATATCGCTACTCGGTAAAGGTTTCAGTCCTCTGTCATGGGTAGTTCCACAACTTTTCTTGTTGCCACCCCCTAAACCATACCCAGTTGCCACATGGTCCACCAAGACCTCAGACACAATTCAAACACTGGTTATGGGTCTATAAATCTCTTCCATTGTTCTTAAATATCCTACCACTTATTTTGGGTAGTTCCACATGAAGGGCACATTCAAAACTGTCGGGCACGTTCTGGACTCTTCAGTGAGTCAACACAGGGAGTGTGTCAGTCTGCAGACACTCGACCCCATTCTGTCACACGGCCTTCGAGTTCTATCCACAAGTCCGGATCAGAAATCCTTTTCCGGGCTGCAGTATTGACAGTTTGCTGGGAAAGACAGGCATTACTGAACAAATAACTATTTAGGTCTCTATTGGTCTGTTTTTCTTTATCAAATCAAACTATTTGTGACATCACTTGACACGATGTAAGTGCAGGTGAGTGAAAAACAGTCTCACAAGATCAGCGACTAACAGTGCAAATAAAAACAGTAGTGAAAATAGGAAGTGTACAAAAAGTGATAATATCCAGCATTACAATAAATATGCTTATTACTACTTTTGTTAAAGTGGTGATGAAGAATCGGACAGCTCAGCAGCCATTCAACTTTTAAAAGAGGAGATACTGTGGTTAAAAAAGGTAAGAGACGTTGGTGGTGTGGCTATATACTTTTTGCAGATTAAAGTCCATCACTTTTTTGGTAAATATAGTTCTCATTTTTATTTCAGTTTAGGAGTTATTTTCTTTTGTTTAGTGTCTGTTTGTTTCAGTTTTAGCTTATGATAACAACATTAGTTCCAACAAGCCCAACACACGAACACACACACTGGCTTGGTAAATCAGTGTTGAATATGCTCGATTGTAGCGTAAACATTTTCACAAACACATTTCATTATTCAATGGAAATTCTAAGGTAGCCAGCACTGCTTTATGGCATTAATAATGAGTTATTTAGCAGCTAGAGGGATAAAAAAATATTTAAAAGCCTCCATCATCCAGAATAATGCCTGTGCCTTTCTATTCAGGTGCTCGTGCATAGTGCTAGTGCTGCTATGGTATGGAATTGCACTTTGCACAGTGTAAAACCACCTTTTTGTTTTGTGATATTTTGACAAACTACCATATATAATTACATATAGCAATACTAAAGGGAAACAATTGTTATAAATTAAGTGTTTATAAATCATAAAGGTAGTTTTATTAAAATAATAAAAAAAACAATGCATCGATTTCCAATATCGATCTTGACCATTTTCAGCGTTTAAGTCGATTAATCGCCACAGCCCTAATCCGTTTGTGCCTTAGCAGCTTAGATGGCGATAAAAAGGTTTAAAAATCGTGACAGCCATTAAGGTATGGTCACAATGGTGAAAATGTGTTTTATTTATTTTGTTTGCTGATGGGATTATCATAGTTATTTCTTCATAAAAAGATATTAGGTAGCTGTCATGCCGAGGTGATTATCTAGCGGTGAAAATTCGCTTTCTGTATGTACCTCCTGGACAGTAGGGGGCAGCGGTGGGATCGTGGAAAACCTATAAGTTATATAATATGCGCCAATAGTAGTTTGCTCTCATTATTAGTGTGGTTTCCAAACGATGAAGCTGCGCTTGTATGACCGTTTATTCCGTGTGTTATCAGATCAGCAATGTACAAAGCATCACATCTGTAACTAAGTAACAAAATAACCGTAGCTAAGATGGTGTGTCAATGTGAGAAGTTTATTTGAGTGGGTTTTGTACGAAGTGTGAGTCCGGTGAGTTTAGGTTAATGCGTGAGTTTTTTGGGTTTTATTTGCTCCTGTCAAAACACCCGTGTTTATTACTTGAAAGAAACAGTTGACGTCAGCGTTCTCTGTCCCCATATAGTCGTGTACAGTATGTACTTTGGGTTTCTAGAAAGTTGGTATGGGAAACACCGTGTCTGTGCGCGCGGGCGGTATTCTTCCCGAAAGTTCTTCGGTTTAACGTATTTATTACAAGTAGACGTCTTTTTATTTGTATCTCACAACAGTGCAACAATTCTCATGTTTGTTTAGCTGCGGTATTTAAGGAAATTAGAGTTCTTCGAAAGAAGCGGGAGCTAGCTGGTCAATCAAATGTAATTTGTATTATTCCTATGCGTAGCGTGAACCCAAGTTTGAGTTAACATTGTACGTCTTATTGAAACCTAAATGTGAAAAGATGACGAATCTTTTGTTTTCATTTGGGGTGCATACGTTTTTACTTGTTAATTGATAAGAAGAAATTGTATTTTTAATACAGAAGGAAGGGTACTGTTTACAGTGATGCAAAAATAGAGATGAGACTTGCATTTGTTGAAAATATGCTAAATAAACGTTCATTTCTATTGAGGATTCCAATCGGTGAAGCCACGTCTCAATTCCCTGTGCTATCAGGACCCTAATACCTGTTATGTTGGTGACTCAACGTGGGACCCATAACACAATAATGAACTAAGAAAATGGTGGTTAAAACCACCAAACAATATGACTAAACGTTGGTAAGATTTATTGTACTATATATACTGTAATTTTTGCATATAAATCAAAAGGCAGACTTTGGGCCAGTCGGTTGACGACGACCTGCATTATTTTTCTCTTTTTAAAAAGACTGGTATTTTCAACTACCAGGTGCTTCTGCAGACTGGTGTTTTTTTTTTTTTTTTGAATACTCTGGGGATGGATGTTAAAGTGTTGAAAAATACTTCATGGCAAACATTATTTTAGACACTTTCATTAAAATGCATAGGAGCAATTTGGTTCTTGGACAGATTATCCAAAATCTCTTTTGGTGTAATCCTAATTTTCACACAGCAAGTACTGTACTCTTTTTTTTTTTTTTTTTTTTAAACCTTATTGTGATTTGACATTACATTGTTAAATATTGATTTCCATATTTATTTAACATGTTTCTCATGTTTAATTTGCTTTAAGAGTATCCTACAGCACAAATATTACGTATTATCAGACGAAATAGCTTAGATATAGTTAGCTACTTTTTCTCCTTAGTTTGCAATGTAGGTTAGCTACTTTTAACCATAAGTAGCTTGTAGGTTGAAAGTTACCGATTAAAGGTAGCTTCCCTAACACTGACTCATACATGATAGAAACTAAAAGCACCTTGGCTCTGTAATTTTTGGCCACTCTGATTGTTCTCTGTGCTGATGTTTCATCAGTCTCCAGTGGGTTTAACTACTGTTCCACTGAACTGTCCCTTTATTCGGTGAAATAAATATTTTATAACTCGCTGTTCCATTCCAGCATCAGTGTGAATATTCATTGTTAAGAATCCAAATTCCAAGCATTGCTGCCGGCCATCTACTTCAGGGTATAGCACAAGCAATTGTTCTCTGGCTTCGGAAGAGACAGAAAATGCAGTGTAACCATTATTTTAATGAAATGACTGCCAGTCTGAAATCACAATAGACGCCGATATGGAGGGCTGAACAGCAGCAAGACACAGGAAATGCTGGTTATTATAACCAGAAATTCAGAAGTTATGACTATAACGTGTTTTTTTGTCTTTTTTACAAATTCCATGATCCACACTGATTTGTACGTTGGCACATCTGTCTTCCTTGCATGTTTCTGGCCCAATCATGTCCACTAGTTACAAAGACAGATTCTCTCCTCTATTCTTGGGTAGAGGCATATATGTTCAGCTGTAGGAATGAAACAGTTATTTATGAATGTGCCAGCACTCCCTATAGAGGTAACTTGGACGGAACAGGCTGATAATTTCTTTTTCCGATATATCTAAAGAGCCAATATTAGGCAAAAAATAAAAAAAAAATCTTGGAGGGTGTAATTTGCATCATAACAGCAGGTGGTACAATCCAAGATTGGAATCAGTAACATTACCTTGCCATCTGTTTCATTTATTCCTGATGTTGTTGTTAATCTATGTCCGGGTGGGATCCTCTGACTGAAAATATTTGATGTTCTGTCTATAATCATTTATGCATCTTAAGTTATCCCCCAATGGGCAGAACCAGTGAGCATGTCTCTAAAAATACCACCAGCTCTCTTCCCAAATAGCTCTGAGATTTCAAAATAAGTTAGAGTCAAATTTAATTCCCTGCCTGAGAAGTTCAATGTACGTTGATATTTAAGCACCATATAGTCAATTTGCAGAAGTCTCATGTAAGAGAACATATAGACCTTTCTTCTTGGTTTCATTTTTGTTATGATTAGTAAAACAATATGATAGACTTGCAAATTGAACAGCCTGACATTACCCTTTTGACAAAGAGAGACCCTGAAATCCATTATGCCACACATGGGAGAATTTCAAATATCATTGTTTTTGTTTGGAAAAAGAAATTGAAATCAAAAATTAAAAGTAATTGGCAGAACATTTTCCGGGATCCAGAGGTAATGCTGTTCTCTTGCCCCATTGTGCTTAAGTGCCCCTCCAAGGGTATCAGAGCTGTTTTTCCTCATAAAGAAACACAATTGCCTGTCAATTAATTTGGCCAAATGCTATGGTTTGAGTACTTAAAGTGGTAGTTAAACAGGATACAAAAGCACCATGGATTGCTATGAAGAGGTATATTCTAGTTTTTATTTTTCCCCTAATATAACACTGATTCATACATGCAGCCATTTCCTCTTATATTGTCTGGAATGTGAAATATGAGTGAAATATGAGTTACGGACAGACATATTTTCATCTTCAAATAACGTAACATCAGGTTTAATTTGACTTTCCATTAGTAAGGATTTGCACCTGGTAAACCATATTAATCACTTAAAGCCTCAAATGCAGCGAACAAACTAAGAACTTGTTACTTTTCATTATTTCATTCCCAAGGATTAAGCCATTAAAAAACGTGGTTATTTGTCTAGTAGTACTTTGAAATGTGATTTTTAAAATTGATTTGCCAGGAAAACTGTTTATACCGGCTGTTATGTCAAAGTAATGAATACAAACAGATTCCCTAATTTTAAAGGGGCAGAAGCTTATTTCCTGCTCAACTTTAACACTGAATACAGCAAGCATGTTATTGGAGAGTACAAATTAATTACCCACCGCACCCCTTCCAGTACTGATGAACCCAAAGAAGATTTTCTGCCCACACCCTGAACTGAAACCATTTCTAACGGTTACTTGCAGAGGAGCGTTGAATGCCAGGCTCCTGTATTATGCAATGATTTTACTCTTGTGCTTTGCAGAAGAGTGGGTCTTTTTAACTAGGTTAACTAGGATGGAAAGAAACACAGACTGTTTGGAGGAAATAATGTTAAATGCTTTTAACATATTTATCCTATGTAAGTTTGCAGCACTTCTGTTGACAACTTATAAAGGAATAGTCTCTGGTGTGTGTTTGTTGAGCATCCACCAAGGAAATGGTCTTCATGCTGGATTGCACTCTAATGCCTTAGCCTGACACAGAGAACGTATTGTCAATAGTTTGAGCTTTGGCAGCAAATCCTTAATTAACTTATTGCATCATTGGGTATTTAATCACTCAGTCATCAACTGGTCAAAAATAATGCTAATGCTCAAAAAGATAAATTATTGAGTATAGTTTAATTAGTCTAACTTTAAACAGGCTGTTTCTGTTTTGCTGAAATCTGTCTTCTGTGGCATCTACATTGACCTCTCATCTATCTATCTATCTATCTATCTATCTATCTATCTATCTATCTATCTATCTATCTATCTATCTACTCAGACTTTTTGCAACAAAGATGACCTTCACTTTTCAAAAAAGCATTTTTCCCCTGTTTTATATGTTTCTGCAATCTTTCCTTTTTCTAATCTTGTTTTCTTAGCTGTGTCCCTTGCAAGGAAAATCTTGCATCCCTCCCCACACACACACTGCTGGTTACATTTATTTATTTTGTAGATACTCTTGTCCAAAATTACATACAAGTGAGGCAGATAATACACTGCAAGGATACAGCTTTCTAGGAGTCACAAGGGCTGAACTAAAAGCAATAAAAACAAGTGCAACTGACAAGTTAGCATTAAACCAAGGGCGATACAAACCATTGTTAAAACCAGACATGAGAAAAGCTAGTCTCCATGAAATCGTTATGAGGACTTGTTTCTTACTATTCAAGTGCAAAATACAAGAAAAGAGCATACATTGTTGCCACTTGAGACCATAACAATGGAATTATGAAGACAAAGAGTAGAGGAGGGTGAGTGGTGTAATGATTTTGTTGAAGTGTTCCTGAAAGGGATCCTAAAGAGTTCCTGAAGGTTGTGAGGGACTCTGCTACCCTGACGTGGATTGTTTGCTTTTTCCAGCATCAAAGAGCCACACAAGGAAAATGAGAAATGCAGGCATTTCCACTGAGTGCATACCAGACGTTGCTGCATTTTGAACCTGCAGTGCATGCTGTCGACCATGTGAATAAATTGTTGCTGGGATCTTGTGATAACATGAAATGTACCTGGACGGGGGGATGAGCTGCGTCTTCTGGTAGATTAGATCTGATCTTCCTGATGTTACACAAAGTCTACAAAATTGGGAGATAGCTGCAATGTGGACGACAATACAGAGCTGAGATAACCAAACATTATACCTGTAAGCTGCTCTCACCAACCCTAAAGCACCCCACCTGTCTATACAGAGAACAATATTTCAATCTTCAAAACGTTTTGTCCCCTTGCATGTGACTTTATGTAAGGCCACAGTGCTCTAGGCTTTTCACGCCACCCTGTTACTGAAAGGTTAAGGCTGAGCACAGTTGGGTATGTAGAGTCAGTGAGGACAGATCTCTTTGGAAAAATAGTGGAGATAAAGAATAAAAACTAGATGTTCGTTCTTTTTTGAGCTCTCCCATGATACAGCAAAGACACTGACTTATCTGAGAGCCATCTCCTTATAGTTATCAATGCAAACCATACCTTCTATCACAAATATAAACTGTTGTATTTGGCCACTGTTAAGGTTTCTAGCAATCATGCCAAATGGATCGACCTCTAAGGGGTCTACTTCACCACACGTTCACCCATTTTCCATGCTGCTTTGACAGTAAAGGGTCATGTTGAGCCTGGAGCTTATAGGAGATGCATAGGGAGCAAAGCAAAAGACACCCTGGATAGGATGCCAGTCCATGACTGTGCAGACGCAGACATATGATCACACACTGTGAGCAATTTGGTGAAACCGAATCACCAAAAAATGACTCAAATTGAGGGAGAATGCATAAGCTCACATGTACACGCTGAGATTGGGGCAGAAATCTAGCCCCCAACCTTGCCGGTGTGAAGTTATAGTGCAAACTAGTGAGTGTACCTCACTGGATTTGCAGAAATGTGCCGTCTGCTATGCTGTCCGGCACTGTCCCTGTCCTCGTTGCTATAAAGAGCGCTGCGTATTGCGTACAGATATATGACAGCTTGTTATCACGAGTGTATGATTTGGTGGATGACAAGGACTGCTTGTAGCTCCAGCATGAAGCATCATATAGTGTGTCTGGGTAATAATTTGAGGCCTTTATCGCCAACAGGCATTATAAATCCCTGAAGAACACCTCACTGATATTTTATGCACTTCTGCAGCATAGCGACAAATAGCACTCATGCGAACCCCTAGATAGTCCACATTCCCAGCTCCATACCAATGTAGACTCCCTAGGAGGTAGCAAAAATGTGAACTGTCTGGTGGTCCCTGAGGTCTGTAATGGGAAATTTCTCTAGGTTAAATATTTCATTGGTTTATGCAACTGGCTGTATTACGAAAGCAAATAAAGTATCTTGCACAAGGTTAAATAAAAGGGTCTTGCTTTGCAGTTGAATAAGGGATCCTTTGATTCTAAGTCCCCAGATTTTTACTTTGTAAGTAATTTTAAATTGGTTTTGATATAGTATCTAAGTCATTTAGTTACTCTAAAGAGGTTTTTCCAAAGTAACAAAGCATACAATCTATTTATATGACTAGATATGTACCGTGGCAATTCAGGTTAATTATTTTCCTTCTCTGGAGTTCAACCAGCAACCTTTAAATCGTAGATCCGGTTCCTTAATGACTCCGCTGTGCTATGCTGCCTACTGCCATTTTGTCCTGTGCCATGTGGGAACACAGAAAGACAGCAGTAGATGCACACATGGGTCACATAGCAGTACTTGAATGACACTGCCGTGGCTGTGAATGGCCGGGTCCAAGTAAACAAGCCGATTTAGTGGACAGGCCTCAGGCGGCGAGCTCTGGTAGAGGGACTGTAGTGCATGAGCCACCATCACTTAAACGGCAGGAGCTGTAACTATGCAGCTAACCTGGACCTTTCCTGATCCATTTAAGCCTGTCATCCATCAACGGAGATCGCTGCTGCGGGCAGTCTGCACCCTCCTTCCTTTGAGCCTTTTAATAGCAATATTTAACACTGTCTTGAAGTTAAGAAGATCAAATTTAATCAGATATATGGCCAGTATTATGCAGTCAAATACCATTGGTCTTGCTACTGTTTATTTTTTTTTTTTTTGTGGAAAGTTCCATTTATTATTTTTTACTTTACTAGGGAGGGTCACAAAATACAATCTGTTTTGTGTCACGCACATGATGTATGGTGTTTGTGAGGATGTGCCTGACGACTGTTTTAGTCAGCTGAACGGTATAGCAGTTTGTTTCCTAATCAGGGATCCCATCTGTGACATCTCCTGTTGTCAAAACAGCTTCATTTGTTTATGTTTCAGCTGGCCAGCAGGTTGACAGGTACGGTCTTACAGAATGTCCATTTTAAAATGAAAATGTGTTCAGCTCTTGCGGGGAGTAATCGAAACAAACTGCGTTTTCTGTGCTTCCTTGTTATTGGACACCCCCGTGAGATCACCGCATAGGTACGGCCCGGCAGGTGTCACATGGACACCTGAGGTAACTGATTGGATTTGCATGTGTTTGTCAGCATGAGATAACAATGCCCCCACCAGCCACTACATATCTGTGCACATTTTCATCACTTTGTCCCTGCAATAGCTACTGTTTTTGAATGGGCTGCATCATTCCTTCGTGAATAAATGTTACCAACCTGTGAGCTACTTGTTATTCAAGTTTGATTCAAAGCATAGTAGTTACATAATGTTCATTATAATCAAAGGCGAAATCCAATTAAATCGAGAAATGAGTTTACATAAATCCAGAAATGAGTTTACATAATGCTTGGGTTGTAGTAAGTGGTAAAATGATTGCTCTTATGGTTTGTATCCTGGTGAGTAGATCTCAGTGGGTGGATGATATTTTCAGAGAACCAAAGATTCATTGAAAAATGAAAGGAAATGCTACATAAATTTTATGCTTATATTACAGCACAATGTATGTGAAGGCTCTGTGATGGACAGGCAGCCCGTCCAGGGCGTACCCCAGCCATGTGTCCTATGACCAGGAAAAGCAGTTATAAGATGTAATAAAATTAATAAAATTCCTCAGTGAAAGTAAGTTTTACTCTACTAGCCATTATTTTGAAATGGTGAAATCATACAACATAATTAAAATCACATGTATTTTTGTCGATGCTCCTTTGGTAAGGAGGCTTCCTTACTTAAAAGTCTTTTTGTAAACTATGTTTTTTTCTGTAATTACAATGGGGTGCAGGGGCAGGGTTGATCACTTCTTTTACTCTGACCATTAACACGTGAAGAGCATGATTAGGGCATAACACGTGAAAAGCATGATTAGGGCATAGCACCTGAAAAGGAGCTGCTGATTGACTGTCTTGCGTGACCATTCCCAACAGAGGACATCGCAATGCAAGTGTTGTCTTACAGTATTACAGGGGTCTATCTGCATTCTGGGAAGTACTGCACGTGAAGAAGCATCATGGGGTATTTATGTGTGTCTCAGCGTTTCTCTCATTCACGCATACACACACACACATTTGTATTCATATCTTTGTGGGGACCATCCATTCATTACTATGCGCAATGGCAACCTTACCTCCAACCCTGCCCAAACCTTAACCATAAGTAACCAAACAAAATACAAGACTTTTGGCATTTTCAGTTTTCTGATTGCATTCACAGATTTTTATAAAATTGTGGTTATCCAAATGGGGACCTGAAAATGTCCTGAAAAGTAAAGTTTCAGATTTTACAAACCTTGGGGACATTTTGGTCCCCAAAAGTCATCTGTGCAACCCCCCCCCCCCCCCCCCCCCCACCCGAACACACACACACACACACAGTCACCATATGCGGTGTCACTCATTGATTTTGTCTCACAAAACTAATTAATCTGCACCATACAGAGCAGTAATGACTGAACTGAGAAATCTGCCGCGTTTCATGCATGATTAGAGCCAATCAAGCTTTTTATGTCTGTTAAAGTTATACATTTCATATTCATAGCATATTCAGGACACTATCAAGTCTTTTTCTCCCAGTTAATGAATAAAAAATTCCTGCCCCCATAATGACAACGCAAATGAAGATAGAGGTGGTGTTTATTAGCCTAGCTACTAATTTGAAAGGCAAGTTGTTCCTTTCCTCCACGAAAAAACACGTCTTAATCCTGCTTTCCATTGTTGGTGATCACCTTCATGTTTTGAGAAATGGATAAACAGACTTTTTAATTTGACCACTGCTTGGTTGCAGCCCCCGATTAAAATCGTTACGGCAGCCCCGTGGTCATGTTCTTCAGCTCTATCAACAACTCACAACCTCATTACTGAATGAGACTGCAGGAATTTGTTTAATTAGGGGAATAATTACTTTAATCAAGTGTTTAAATGTTGGTGTGGAATGAAAACATGCTCATGCTGTAACCCTTTAGGATCAGAATAAAGCTAGTCGATCAGAATAAAGCTAGTCGAATGGATATTTTATTGTCTTCTTTTTCATATAGACTACTGATAACTTGGACTGTCAGTGTAAAAACATGTTTTTCCCATGTATTTTTTTCCCTGTATTATGTTTAACGAATTATATTTTCCAAGACAATATATCGTGCTTGCATTGTTGCAATGACTAACACTAACCAGCAGGGGCATACTGAACCATTCTGGGCCCCTTAACAAAATGTCACCTTGGACCCTGTCGCCCAGTTTTACGTATCATTTTGCATGTTCAAGGCCCCTGTAAAATGTTGAGACCCCTGAATCTGCCAGGATATCCAGGGCTCTCTGATGCCCCTGCTAACCACTGCAATGAATTACTATGAATTTCTAATAATTAACACGAGCGATACCAATCATTATTTTTATTTACATCAGCTGTTGATGCATTGAATGCATTAAGTGTTTACCGGTCAGTTCCAGGAAGTCGATTCGCCCCACGACCACTCCATATATGGCTTGTCTCTCTTGACCAGACCACATGCTTTCTCACTGAGAAAACCTTGTGAAAGGTATGAATAATAAACACAGCCCAGTACTGCCGTTTATATGTCAGGATCGTGATGATGAGCTTCTCTTAGGTGTAGTTGTTAGAAATACCTTTTGGTACTGTAGGGTGAGTTTTAAAAATGATATTATTTGCATGAGTACGGAAGGATTCTTTTCACATATCCCAGCAGGCTCTCCATTTAGACACACAAACATGCACGTAGTTGAGAGCAAAGCTTGGAGTCCAAGGAGAGGGTCACCAGTTTATCCTGTTGCCTCAAAAACATTCTTTTTTTGGGGGGGGGGGGGCTTTAAGGACCTTGCTCAGTGGGATTCAAACTAATGACTTTCCACTCAAAGGTTCAATGGCCTAACCTGCTGATCCTCAGTGCGGTGTCTTAACCGTTAAGGGTGTATCTCTTGGAGGAAGATCATGGATGGTACCTCTAAAATATGACAACTGCGACTGGGCTAATGGTCATAGCCACAACCCAGGCCTAGACAAAGCCCACTGCATAGACATAGCCACAACCCAGGCCTAGACAAAGCCCACTGCATAGACATAGCCACAACCCAGGCCTAGACAAAGCCCACTGTATAGACATAGCCACAACCCAGGCCTAGACAAAGCCCACTGTATAGACATAGCCACAATCCAGGCCTAGACAAAGCCCACTGCATAGACATAGCCACAACCCAGGCCTAGACAAAGCCCACTGCATAGACATAGCCACAACCCAGGCCTAGACAAAGCCCACTGCATAGACATCTTGTTTATTTTGTTTTCCCATTTGCCTTTGTGGTGAGGTACAGACTTTCCATCTTAATCTTATACACTTGCATTTCACTTGAAATTATTCAAATAATTGAGTGTAGATTATAATTATCAGCTACGCCTCACAATCACACACCACTGCTGTTTCAGGAACTGCAATTAAATGAGTAGTAAGGCCAAATGTAACAAATCACAAACAAATGATTAAATTAAAACTGATAGCAGTTATTTTGATGGGATTAATCTCTCCAGAGATCTCCATTTCTGATTTAAACTACAGTATTCGCAACACAGAAACAGAGAAGGTATCAAAATTTCTCAAGAGGATGCAGATGGCGAAGATTACTTTTAATAAATAGCTATCTCTTCCCAGTTGTTTTACTACTTCACTATCCAACTGTTACTGCACCTATTTATGGATAAGAAAAACTGTTCATCCCCATGGCATTTGTTCAGAAATTCACTCCTGGATATTTGCTATGTGTTTTCGCGGTGTTTTGTTAGCTAATGCTGCTGTTAGCGTCCCCTCATTCCGGGCTGAAGGTGCACAGAAACCTAGGTTCTGCTCTCAGAGCAGTTGCGCCTTGAACTGCACACCAATGTCAAGCGCCTCGGGCCAGCTGTTGTGAAAGGTGCTATAGAATAATAAACCTTAAAAAATGAAAAATGATTGGTTCAGAGACATAACCAATCAGATTGTAGAGGAGGTGGGTCCAAGCAAGTATAGGAGGCGGGAACAGCCAATCAGATGTTTTGGTCCTGCCTCCTCTACAATCTGATTGGTAGTCTCTCTGAACCAATCTTTTTTTTTTTTACAGCCCTCAGAACATTTTTGTGTAAGTAAAACACAAAATAAATTGAGCAAAATTAAATTGAATGGAACTGAATATTACACACAAACCTGCGCTGTAAGGCATTTTCCCTCCCACCTGCTCTGGGTGGAAGACAGAGGTCTGGCTTTCTTCAGCTAATGGTTACCTGACCTGAGGTCTTCCCTGAGTGTTTTCCATGAGGAAGGGGACCTGGCTGCTTTAAATACAACTGATTAAGAGAATTGTATTTTTCTCTTTTTTGTTATAGCCCAGAAGGGAAAAGAGTGTGCTCTATTTTCAGACTCCACTTGTTATTTAATGAGTCTCTGTGATTTGTCGGTATATTGCCTAATTTGGAGCTGTATATCTTTCAGTGGAAATTATTCCTTCAATGATCACAATTTGCCTCATAAATAAGGCAGTCAATTAAATGTTTTCTCTTGGCCCTCCAACACAGCGCCTGACCGAGCAATCGGTAACAGTTATATTCCTATAATAACATTACAATAACATTACGTCCTTGTTTGCCCTGACGATTCCTCAAGCTTTGGGGCGAAATCACAGAGTTTCATTTCAGTTGATGAAAGCGATCCATCCAGGAGGAACCGACTGCAGAATTTAATTCTCTAAACATCTAAACGAGACTAAGGAAGCTGGGGGGGGGGGTGAAAAGTGGGAGGAGTGACTGTAATTTGTGAGGAACCCCTGCTAGCATCCAACCCAGTCCCAGTAGCGTTTAAATAGCATTAGCAACCAGCAGCTGGGAAGGAGTGCTGAAGTACCGTCTATCTTTCTTTTCTTTCCTTTCTTTCCATCTTTCTTTCTTTCTTTGTAATTATCATTTAACTGTGATATGCACAAGTCGGATTGCCATATGCGGTGTAATGCAATTCAAACAACAACAGGGAAGACTTTTTTTTTTCTGCAAACACTACAACAAAAGGTTGCAGTTACTGTATGCCAAGTTGAAGGGACACGGAATCTGGGCAATTCTATCAGTCCCTGTCTGCCACTTCACTGCTCCGAGCATAAATAGACCAAATAAGACAGGCAAGTCTGACTGCAACAACAAGAGGTGGTGTGATTAAGAACATTGATTTTTAGCCAGAAGTATTGCGGGGAGGGTATGCGATGGTAGCCCTCTAAAGTAGATATGCTTAATATGTTGCTACAATAAAATACCCAGCTGTGCAAAAGGATGAAGTTACTTCAGATAAAACTAGCAAAGTAATAGAAACAATTAATCTTCAGAATGTGCGTTGGTAATTGTTGCAATCGGGTGCATGGTCCACAGCAAGGTACCACTGAATAGTATTTGAATAATAATAATAATATTGATAATAACACTTTACATTTTCTGTTTCACGCCTTACCTCTATATCATACAGTCTTGCATTAGAAAAAAAGGAAATGACAGAAAAAGGGCAATGTGAAAAAGATGTTTTAGATGGTCTTTCAGTAAGCAGTGGCTGCTGATATTTCCATTGGTGGGAGTCTTTTTATCGCTGTTACAGGGAGAGAGGAGATAAAATAGAGCGATGAGACATTGAAGGGAGCTTGTCGCTGACGCCTCTTTAGGGCTGCTCACCACTCCCCTATTCCCCTCCTTAATTTAGTACTCGGGACCTTGTGCGTCAAGACGCCAGCGGGTAACCGTTCCGTAGGTTGTCCAGCAGAGAGCAGATTGACTTCCCCTCGCTCCAAATCACTGACAACGTGCTTTAATAGCCCCCAGCAGCCCAGCATACAGAATTTACTGGGTTACAATTATCATTCTTTGTCAAAGTTATATAGCTGATGTGAGAGCCGCAGAGGTATGCTTTATGGGAACCAGTCTCACAGAGTTAGGATGGGTGCGGGTGGCAGTTGGGGGGTGGAATTAGAAAAACAAACCAATTTAAAAAAGAAAGAAAGAAACAAATTACTCAGGGATTATAGCTGTGATAGGGGTCCTGGTCAGAGATCACTGCAATTACAGCCAGAGTTTGGGCCATAATCACTGGCACTTCTCCTTTACTTTACTTCTCCTATACTTTACTTCTCCTCCAGGCCACCAGGCAAGTGGCGCCTTCTGCAGGAATTTGGATCCTTCATATTGGGTTTTTTTTTTTGGGGGGGTGCGGGGGGTGAGACACGTAAAGCCATGTCCACGTGTCTATTTTCTTTTGAAAAACTCAGATACAACCTTCTGCTTCTTCATTTCCTTTCTAAATAGATGAACCCTGCTCACCTCACGATTCTTTTCTTTGCCTCGCATGTTGAAATTTGGCTAACGCTGCTGCTGATGTCACAGATATACAGTCTAAGAATACAGCTCATTGGTCAATATCAAATCGCAGCTCTCAGTGAGTGACCAATGCAGTTTGCCTCACCATTTAAAAAAAAAAAAAAAAACGTATATAATTCAAACTTTTATTAATGTTTTGCTCAGTTTGCATTAAATCGCTTGTAGGTAATTTGTGATTGTCTGTAACTGTTCATCCCTGCATTCTGCAGTCCAGAGGTTTGTTCACAGCACGGGCACTGAAGTTTTGGAAGATGGTCGCTGTGCAGGGTGCTGAAGGAAAGGAGCCCTGCGGCATCTGGAATGCCAAAGCTCCACATCCAGGGGTGCAGCAGCAGGACAGGCAGGGCAGGCAATGGCCTGGGGCCCCGAACTGGGAGGGGGCCCTCGAGGGCAGCCGATTACATAGTGCACAGGTGTCAGACTCCAGTCCTGGAGGGCCGGAGCCCTGCACATTTTTGGGTTTCCCCCACGTTTAACACACCTGATTCAACTTCTTGTGCTAATTACCACATAGCTGCTGAGCTGCCATTTGTGGTGGAACAGGGAAAGAACTAAGCTACACAGGGTTGCGGCCCCCCCAGGAATGCAGTTTGACATCCCTGACATAGTGCATTGCAACGACAAATCTGCTTTATTTGTGTATAAGTGGAAATAAAGGTCTTGTTTTTTATTAAATTATCTTTGTTAATATTATAAATTTACACTTCACAGTAAAGATAATGAATTTGACCATGCTGTGGGAGGGTGGGGGTTGGAGGGCCCCATGGAGTGCTTTTCCTACGGCCCCCAGTGTCCCTGGAATCACCTCAGACCACGTCATGACAAAACTTTAATATCTCTGCTGCTGTCTTTTTCTTGTGACGTTAGCAGAGAAAGCAATACATACCTTTTTCATCTCACTAATCATGCAATATTTTTTTTCTTCCATTATGTAAAGCTTGATGCCTATTTGGCTTCCTGTGTCTGAGTAGGGCGATTAGAGTAATCTCTAATGGGAGTAGGGGACAGGGTGTAGCTTATTCAAGGGGACAGCATAGTGATCGAGCATCCAGCTGGGCTGGGGGATTGCAGCTGTAGGTCTGCCCCTCCACTGACCAATCCTATTTACTGGTGCGACACGGTCTGGTGCCTTCAGACTCCTTGTTTGTGTGGGAACCTCACGATTTCAATGTTACCCAGAGGTGGATAATTCAGATGCAGAGAGTCAAAGTCCAGACCAAGATTTTGTTTCAATCAGCCAGTTGAGTAAATAGAGTCACAGTCACAGAGTACTCAACTGGTTGGTTGAAACAAAATCTTAGTCTGGACTTTTACTCTCTGGACCTGAACTGCTACCTGCTAGTTTAAAAAATGAACCTCTGTCATAATGGTAGACTGCAAGTTCTTTACAATCACTTGTGTTTGGACATCAGATGGAGTAAACATATTCAGGAATGGATGAGGAAGGTTCAGTCATCCCTTGGTACTCTGGATCTTAATCACCACTGGTCATAAGCTTTTTCTCCTTTAGCCTACAGTCTCAGTTGCAGAGCTAATCTCTTCCCCCCTGAATTAATGGCTCAACACCCAGAACTCTCTCCTCATAAGGTCCTACCAAACACACACATCACTGCTGCATAAAAACACAGAACCATATTAACATCTAATCCTTTACTCAGATGAAACATGCTCACCCACTGATTGGGGAAGTGGATGCATAGGGGATACAGAAGGATGCATAGGGGATACAGATGAATGGATGCATGGGGGATACAGATGAAAGGATGCATAGGGGATACGGATGAATGGATGCATGGGGGATACAGATGAAAGGATGCATAGGGGATACGAATGAATGCATAGGGGTACAGATGAATGGATGCGTGGGGGATACAGAAGGACGCATAGGGGATACGGATGAATGGATGCATAGGGGGTACAGATGAATGGATGCTTAGGGGATACGGATGAATGGATGCATA
>JAODLC010000050.1:14669888-14693753 GCA_026781145.1 Hippopotamyrus pictus
ATTTACACTAAGCAGAGGCAAGGGAAGAGCAAGGGGGGGGAGGGGGATACAATCTGCTCCTCTGCTGTCAGAAGACGGCAGGTATTTTTGGCAAGGTGAGGACTAGGAGTTTCCTCTAGGCGGAGTACTGTCAAAGGTACAGTTTTGACATTTTGCAAGAGGTCCATCTCCATGAAGTACCTCGCTTTCTCCAAAAGCTGTTGGGATTCTTGTCGGCCAAGCGCTGCAGCATTCTGTTTATTAACTGTAAAGAAGGCCTCTCCCTTCGAATTTCCTGCACAAGCCCGGGGGTGCTGTGTGTGAAGACCCGGTGTTCTTTATATTGCAAGGCGTCTTTCAGCGGGATAAGCTAAACGTCACTGAGAAAATGGAGAGGACAGAGTGGCGTCACTCATAAAGCTCCCTCCGAGATAAAAAAGAGAGATGACTGGGTACTGTTTCACATATGTTAGCGTCTGGCAGGGGCAAGATCAAGATCAGGGCAGCATCTTCTGAGGGGGTGCCGCTACCCCCAAACCCCTCTCCCTGGTCAGTAGTTGCAGGTGTATGTTCAAGGCTAAGTGAAATTTGCCGAGGGGGGTGAAGTTTGTGTGTGTATATATATATACAGAGGTGGACATTTCAGATCCAGAAAGTAAAAATCCAGACCAGGATTTTCTTTGTACCAACAAGTTGAAC
This sequence comes from Hippopotamyrus pictus, assembly GCA_026781145.1. NCBI lineage: Eukaryota > Metazoa > Chordata > Actinopteri > Osteoglossiformes > Mormyridae > Hippopotamyrus > Hippopotamyrus pictus. The sequence goes on from JAODLC010000050.1 coordinate 14,670,567, forward strand.
ATAAAGAGTCACATTTGTGGAGTATGCAACTGGTTGGTTGAAACAAAATCCTGGACTGGATTTTTACTTTTTGGACCTAAAATGTCCAAGTCTGTTTGTATATGTGTATATATAAAGTAGGCAGCTAGAAGAAGACAGTAAGTGGGTTGTCAGTTGGGTTGTCAGTCATTTTTCAGGCAACTGACTGAACTGTTTTTACTACTGATACATCCCACCTAGTTATTGGTTTATCTCTGGTCAGCTGACCCCATTGTTTCTGTGAAGATGATGCATGTTTCTGTCACTGTATCATTGCGAGAGCTGCATCCTCCACAGCAGTACCATCCCACACCACGGCACACATTCCGTTTCCTAGAAAATATCGTAAAACTTATTTTAGGCCTACTTAACCTACTTCAGTAAATAGTTGTGTAAATTATGTTAGAAAAACAATGAATGCTGTGTAAAAAGGTAGTGAAAACTGGGTTGTTGTTTCAAATGTTCTGTTTGTTGGAATAAATTTTAACCGACCGAAAGAACGACAATTTAAATATAGTTTCTTAATACTTATTCTTTTCTCCCGAAACGTTGCAATATTAAGCAACATGATGTACTGAAAATAGGCTTCTGTATAATGATGTGGTAGCAAACAGTCCTGTTTATTTTATGAATTGCTTATTGCTTTCTTTCCCCTTCCTATTCTAAATAGTTGTTCTTGGTCTGATGTCTATCTTGCTGTCTTTGCATTCCATAACATTCAGCTTTAACTTCAGCAGCATTCGAAAGCTGCTAACTTAGACCTACCCCGACCTCCAAGCAACACACACATAAAACTTCAACACTGCCAAAGTACCCTAGGAGATGAGGCCAGTCAGGATTCCAACACAACATGAGCAACATCCACATGGTTCATTCTCTTTGGGTCTAGCTTCTCAAGGTGATCCTTGCTGACCCAGTCACCCGATCTATAACCGTCGGTCTAATCTGAAACCTATTCACACACATTATTTACTATCCAAGGAACCACCAAACGCTTTAAACACTTTTTACACTTTGTGGGTCAAGTGGATCCAGAATGAAAATCGTAAATGAATCAGACAAATCAATTCTGGCCTAGAAATGAAGGAAGAGATCCATCTAAAGGAAATCTTTCTATGGGATGATCTGTATGTATGAATCACTTGTGTTTTGGTGACAGTTTTAAAATGTAAATGGAGAGAAAGTTAGTTTGAAAAGGCTACAGGCCTCTGGGACAATCCAGGACACGCTGCAGAATTGCCTCCCTCCACTCCCTCTGCTTGGGCACTTGGTGTCCTCCGGTATCCTCTAGCCCAGATGAGAACTGAAACTAAACTTTCACTCATGGAGGGATCACAGATACGGTTATGATTTACGATTCACAAATCTAACAGTCATGAGATGAAATGTGTATTTGAGGCTACAAAATACCCTTAACTAGACACATTACGTTGTTGTATTCCTGACCCCCTTGCTACTAATTTATATGTATATACACATTTACTCATGATATTTAGCATTTATTTGCATAATGAATACTGGATATAATAAAATAATGAAAAAATGAAACCGTGGACATTGTAGCCGTAAGTGTTAGCATGCGACATCACAGATGCTAAAGGTGTAGCCTGTGTAGCTGGTATGTGGGTGATCGACATTTTCTTCATATTCCAGCATGACCTGTTCTCTGCTTACACCCATACGTAGTTCAGTCACTAGCCATAGAGCAGTGACCTTTAATTTCAAAGCATCGGTATTTACATATAACTACTGGCTATTGGCGAAAACAAAAAAATTCAAATAGAATCAATGGCAACAACAAAGCTACAGTTATAACAAGCCGACTGGAACCCTCAGGGCGAGGAGTTAATTCTTTTTCTTAAGGCAGCATCTGTTAGAAAATTGACAAGCTGAAGCTCAGGATGTATTATTTATCTCGCTTATTTCCTGTGTGGCCACAGCTTTTGATGACAGATGTGGGTCTGAGATAGGGAGCTAGCAGCGGTCACCGTATCAAAAATGAGCTAAAAAAAGTCGTATTCATATTTTGCACTGATTTCGAGGCCCGTCGAGATAAGGCGATATGTAAGGCCTTAACTAATGCACACCAATCCTTTTACAAATGCAAAGAAAAAAAACTGAATTACAATGAACCTCTGGGAATATATGATGAAATCGGAGCGAATTAATGGTTTACCTTGTGCTTGTCTGACAACATCGGACCTTAATGTCAGTCTTCTGCAACTTCCTTTGTTTTGATGGTCCACATTTGAATAGAACTGAAGAGTGCTGCTTTCTTTCATCTCCATGGGGGATACTGTCTTTTCAACTACCCCATGTTACTCCCCAAGAAGACAGGAGAGAGAGAGAGTTTTCTTTTTTTGGAGTCACACCACATGGTCAATAAATGTCCAACACCTCTGAAACAGTGAATGTTAAGGGCTTCGCTCAAGGGCCCAACAGTAGCGTCATACTGCTGGCCACAGGATTTGAACCGCAAATCTTCTGCTCATAGCCAGATGGCCTCAACCCACAGAGCCAAACATTCTGGACCAGAATTGCTTGGAATTCCATAATGATGTTAGTATTTGACGCAAGATCCAGTCATGTGTCAGGCAAACAGCAGCAGAGATTCCACATAAACCAAATGCTGGGGTATGTATATCAGGTGAGTGCCCCATGCCCTGCTTTTCTCAGGGGGGGTTTTGGCCATTGCCTGAGTTGGTGCAGCACCCAAACAGGGACACACTACCATCATCGGATTATCATGATCTGTTTTTCTCTACTTTAATGATGGAGACACCCCACTCAGTATTAATGTGCAATTCATCTAGCTGATGCAGTCTTTGTTCCCCATTGCCCAGTTCGGCAGAACAAAGGCAAAAGTGGAAATTGGGATGGGGGGGATTGTGGTGATTAATTTATAGATGTCTCCTGGTTTATTGAAGCCATCCTTCATTAGGGCAGCATGCAGAGAGAGCGAGCGCGAATCCCACATCTGGATACAAAGCCACAATCGCATTATGGGGGATGAAAGCAAGATTGCGGGGGCAGCGGTACATTAGTCATGCTTCCGGCCGGCTCTCCGTGAAAAGGGGGGGGGGAGGGTCACCGTATTGGCGGCATCTGCCTTCGCCGACGCACGGGTTAGAGATCACTTCTAGGAAGATGGTTCCTCAGGACAGGCCTCCTCAGGACAGGCCCCCTCAGGACAGGCCTCCTCAGGACAGGCCCGTGCCCGTTAGCTGTGCCAAACTGCCATTCGGGACACTGCTAACATTTAAGCCACGCTAAGCCACAATCCATATTTAAAGTATTTATTTAAACACGGCATTAAAAATTTACGATTTTTTCACCCCACTCTTAAGCTACTTTAATAATATGAATTTAAACTGGTTAAAAATGCCATAACATAAGCATATTTATCAAGAAACATTGCAGCCTGAGGTGGATCTCTTACTCAAAATCCCCTGGAATAGCATTTATAAATGTGGAGTGCATCAAATATAAATGTAGTGGATATGGGCCCAGGACGGAATGTAATGCAGTGAGAGTAAACACATAGCGGAATGTGGGTGCCAGGAAAAGATATTCCCTAACAGGGGGACATTTTTTGATCCAGAGTAATCTATTTCAGATTATAATGTGGAGGTTCTTGGAGGCATTAGACTGTAATATGAGGAACTGTGAGAAGGTGATCCAGGCCACTATCTCTCAACCAAGTCCCCTTGTTGACAGGTGACAAGATGGAAGCCAGTTTCCGTTAAACGGGCTAAGATTCACTTTTGCAACTCTACTTGCGGAAGTCAGTCTCTTCACCCATGGCTCAGGGATTTCAATTCCCACTCCATCTCTCCGCAGTGCACTGAGCAGCCTGTCAGCACAAACCCCGTAAAACACCGCGCCCCAGGGAGGGAAAAAGGAGGCGACAGGGAATGATGAGGAAACTGGGGGGCCGAATGCAAGCCGGCTCTGACTAGCCAGATCCCTACCGCGTCTGTCCAAAAGGGGGCGCTGAAGAGCTTAGCTGCGAAAAAATAGCCACGGCTGTCCTCATTAAGAACAGTTCAGCTATACCGTTCAGGACTCTAAGGAAAATATATACACAGTCTGATTCAGAAATATATATTAACATGTGCACAAACACACACACATACATAAATATGTATGGGGGTACTGTGTGGTTGGAAGCTTGCTGGTTCGAATCTCATCCTGGACCGAATAGGCACATCTCCTTTGGGCCCTTGAGCGAGGGCCTCCTCAAATGCTCCAGGGGAACCAGAGTTTCTCATTTGTACATTTGTGTGTAAGTGCCAAGACAAGAAAAAAAATGGACTATGTGTAAAGAAGCATCGCAGCGTACTCCTGGAAATGGCAATCGGGGAATATTCGGTTACTCTTTCATTTCATGCGAGATTCTGAAACACACGAGCATATGTCAGCTTCTCACACGCATGCAGATGCACGCACACAGAGACGGCCCGCACTGTACGTGGGCGCGATGCGTCGTGAGGGCACGCGCGGCCGTGTCCGACGCCAGCGGAGGGTGCCGCCCACGTGCCCCCGGTCGCGGCATGGCGCTAATGCGATCCGGAATCCGGTTCCGCCTGCCTGGCCCCATCCTCGTGGCCCCTCATCTCACTCCACTAAATTAGGCGCTCATGTGGTCCGATGGCCGCTGCCAGACAGGCCATATTTATAGTGACAACTAAATTACACCCCCCCGTCCCAGTGCCCCAGCCACGTGTCAGGCATGGCGAGAACACTGATCGTGACTGACGCGCCTGGGCCGTGGGCGGCCGTGGACGGGGGGGACACGTCAGCTTGGGACGGCGCGATTCGGGGCGATGCTCTCCGCGTGCTTTCCGATTGCGAGGGTGGGCCTGCATCGAGCAGCGCGTCTGCCAGACTGTCATTCACTGATGACAGTGTACAGAAGAAAAGGGCTGAGCACACGGGCTCTACCTGTAGTGAATTACAGGGCTCTCCATGTGCCTCTCAAAGAGACTCACCGCTGTTCGCCTTCTGCTGGGTCAAACGTCGATCATTTATCGCACTTCTATAAAAGTACAAGTATGCTGCTTCAGTTGAAGAAGTCGTGGTATTTTAGTTTTTGTCACATGCCACAAAACTCTCTCTCTCTCCGTGTGTGTGTGTGTGTGTGTGTGTTGGAGGGGGGTGGGAGGAGGGTCAGATAGACATTACATTGTGGGCACCTGGCTTTTTACTTCATATTCATGGAACTTAGAATGCCTGTTAGTTTCAGTTAGAAAGGTAAGCACTTTTAAAAGCACTTTTTTAAAAAGCAAATTGCAAAACTGGGTAAAACAGTGTAAATTCCTTCATCTAATACTGTCAATGATGCTAATAATAATAGATGTTTTTTCATGCTCTTGAAAAAAATTACAAAACATGCTGCTTCAGAATAATTAAGCCACTGATTCTTCTTACACTTTTAGTTTGAGTCTGGATGAAATGAAAGTATCTATTATTCATCTCTTTAAAGGTCTTTTTTTTATCTTTTAAAGGGTTCAAGTTGGAATTACTGCGCTTGGATTTTAATGTTTAATTGCTCGATAACTGATAAGTGTCTGAGTGGGTGGAAGATGGGAAAAGCAAAGGAAGATTTAATGACATAACAGAGGGGGCAAGACATGGAAGAGGCCTATCAAAAGGGTATCTAACACTCTGCACAGCAGTAAACCATAGCGGGAGATGAATCAGGAAAAGCATTTCAAGCGGAAAAGGAAAAAAATTGAAGCTGTACTCTGTAGGAGACTGAACCACGAAGAACCTGTGATCCATCCTCCATGCGGTCGCCACGCACATGCTACGGGTGCTTTCTGTGTCGTCCCACATCAGGAATCTTGGGTAATTGGCTACGACTGTCAGAAATACCCTGGAGAGATGTGTGTGTCTGTGTGTGGGGACAGTGAGCTGTGTCTCAATCGGCTTGAAATGCTGAGGTCTTTGTCAAGGCTCCGGGTCCCGTCGGATATAATCCGCTGAGGTCCGAGAATTCCTCCTAAATCACACGGAGTTGCTTTCCTGTCCACAGTACAGCTTGCTCGTTAATTAGTGAGAGTGCTTTGGGACTCCTGCTGGAGGTGCTGGAAACGTAAGGAAGAGTCTGAACGATGACATGTGACCTTTGTCAGCATCAGTGCCATTTGTAGTAATATTTGTTCCATCTCAACAGACAATGGGCACCGTTTTCACTCGCATTGTCATTGTAGCGCTGACACTTGGGGACATATTTCGTTATAGACAGAATTGAAGAGTGAAAAACTGTTTACAAAGGCATTATGTGATGGCCAGCACATTGTCTGCACAGTGTAATGGACCGTCAGATGTCAAATGAGCGCAGATGGTGAAGAGAAAAACCGCTCATTTGTTTGGGCTTGCAGTGTAGGCCTGAGAGAGACCCGTAATGTATTAAGCACAATCTAGTCTAGGTACCATATTCCCATTCTAACCAGTAGCCTAAGCAGGCATCGATGCCAGTACTCCCTGCCAGTCTAGGAACAAAGAACTGTCTTTGTTATTTAGAGGCACAGGGACACAGGAGCAGCCTTCAGATTCAAAACTGAAATAGTCTTCAAACCAAGAATATTTCTCAAAATTTTATATTTTGATATGGTGTTCGGTCCATTCTGGTACCCAAAAGGCTAAACCACTGCCTTTCAATTAAAATATAGCCTTGTCAGGCCAGATGGAGATTCTTCCACTTTTGGAGATGTTCCTGCCTTCATCTCGACTTCAGCTTCTCTTCTGGATGATTGGAGGAGTCGTGAGCCACTCTTGTCTACATACTGTACGTTACTTTTACCGGAGTCAGCCAGGTAGACACTGCCTTTCCTTGACTTCCATTCTACTCTGTTTCTATTATGAACATATATTACAAAAGCATCGACTTACAAAAATGTTAGCAAAAAGACTCCACAGTCAGGGGGCGTAAGGGTCCAATGGGAGACGACAGAAAGAGTAGCGCTATTAGAAAGTTTAATTGTTTCAGCCACAGACCGCTGAAGGTCTGTGATATCCGTTCTCAAACGGAGAGTGACTGCCTCCGCTAAAATAATTATAGATACTGCCTTTGCTGCCTTGAGGTTTTGTTTTGCTTTTGCTGAAAGTCTGAGGCCTCTTTGCACAAGCTGTCGATCCGTGCAAACAAATAACCGCAACTGAAACATTTTCTAGATGGGCCAGAGCACCGTGTCCGTGGAGACTCTGCACTGTTCTAAGCTCTGTGTTCTTCATCTTCTCAGTTCCAGCGTTGATCATTTCAGTTTGAAATTAAAATGAATCCACCGTGCTCGGGAAATGTAGCCCGTCTTAATCCGGGAAGATACATTCAGAGAAAAGTATTATCAAGGAACACTTAACTCTCCCGTTAAGGGTTACAGATGAGAGTATATAACTTCATTATAGGTTCACACTGTATCTGCTGTGAGTTTTTTTTTTTTTTTTTTTTTTTTTTAATCAAAGGAGTGACGTAAAATTACACGGTGCATCCTGCTCACAATTGTGATCCCTTTTACTAAACAGAATGGGGAAAGAAAAACCTCAGATAAGAGTTGCCATTAAGACAACATTGTACCGGGTGCAAGTAATGGAGTTTAGTGCTAATCTGAAAATAATAAAGAGCAGGGTGGAAAAAAAACATTTGCAGTTGTGAGTGAATTGGTTGTGGGCCTTGCTCAGCATGAATGCTAATGCAGAAAGGGGCCCTTTCATGATTCCCCTGCCTTTTGTGTCTCCATGGACACCGTCTCTTTATCTCTTTTCCTCTCACCATCCCACCTCATGGGGTAGCCAACAAGGCAAACTTCCCCAGGAAGGGCCTAGCTCAGAGATTGATCCAGAGCTGTCAAGATTCCCCTGTGTGGACCCCCCATTTGCTTGGCCCTTATGTGAAATAGTCACGGTATCATCTACATGGCTTGATCCACCCCCACAATGGCAGAGGTGCATTCTTCTCATTATGGTCCAAGGAATGTAATTACAGTTTGTAGACCTAGAGCTTATTCACACTTGGCCAGCATGTGAGGGTCCTACATACAGCCATGCTGATAACTTTGACCCAAAATGGCATCAGAGATGATTGAATTGGAGGTGGAGGAGAGGAGGCAGATTCAGTGGGCGGAGGGACAGGAATGTGGCCCAGAGGGTGGACGGAAGGTCGAAGGAGTTTCGCTCATGAAATGCGAAAAAAGAATCAGGCAGTAACTTGAACTTTTGTTCCAGAGTTGGGTTGGAAGTTTTTAATCACGAAGCTGCGGCAACCACAGTCCTGCCTGTTTCTGTGAACGGGCTCGAGCATCTGTGCCAGCAGTTCAGAAAGGAACGACAGGGCTGTGATTCTCGGAGTCATAGTACAGGTAACAGACAGGAGTTTCTGAGGTGACAGGGACTGTAAGACGTTTGGGCACAGGAAGAGGCAGAGGGGAGGACGCTGACGTGATGGGTCTGTGTAGGGGTAAGACGAGAGGTCTGTGACTGCGTGTGCAGATAGAGAGAGCGTGAGCAGAGCTGACAGGGCCACAAGCTTGCGAACAGCTGATAAGGGACAAAACGGGGAGGTGACCAGTGGCTTGGGAGGTGTTTAACAGCAGTGTAGTCAGTTCAGATGAGGTAGTAATACCCAGAAGCAGGTGGTCATTTAGTGGGAAATTTATAAAAGAACAATGCTTTCTCTATCAAGCAGGAAATGGAAGTAGGTTACGGAAATTATATAACGAAAATAACCACGACGACAATAATAATAATAATAATAATAATAGCACAGGGTGGACTGGCACCCCATGAATAAAATAATAATAATAATAATAATAATAATAATAATTGCAGGGGGTGGGCTATGCTTCCCTGCTCTGTGTCCCATGCTGCCTGGTAGAGACCCCAACTCCTACCCCACAGACGCAGTTGGAAGATAGATGGACACATAGATATTACTGATGTTGTTATTAATAATTTATTGCCCTCACCAGATTCCTGTATGTGAGCACTTTAGGTGTCCTGCGCAAACCGTGTTCACATGCTAACATGAAGGAACGACAATGAAGTATGGGCAAGAGTGCAACTGACAGTCCCCTGACGAATGTTACAGCATAACTTGTTCCAGTCCCATCCTTGTAATTAGATTGCAGGGTTCACTACTGGCAATAATTGCAGCATACTGCATAATTATGTACAATATGGACATACACCTGTTGATTACAAACTTGGATTCATTAGCAATTTAAATTCCATGGTCACACTGTCCTCTACGAGAACCGTTCTCCTTAATACACTGGGTTTATTTGCATGTGACTTGATTGCCATTGAGAAAATATATCGTATTCCCCATTGATAAGTCACATGCCATGTCTCTCCAAAAGGGAATATTTATGTTACACAGCAGGCAAGTATCCATTCATAATACGGCTGTCCTGTTGCTCAGCCCACTGTTGTTTTTCCCTCATGCTTAAAGAAAGAGACCTGGATCAAAACAGAGAAATCTAAGAAGTGGCTAAAAAGAGATGGAAAATGCAGGGTGGCCGTTGGTGGATTATTATTGGTATTCTTTCATATTTTCCCTTTCTTTCACTTTAAAATGAGTGTGCCAGGGAGAGAGGTATATATATATGGCAAGCTGCTTTGTGGTAATGTGTAAGAATTACCTTTCCTATTAACCGGAAATGCCATTATCTGTTCTTTCAAAGCATGTCAAATGGGCTTCTGCAGGTGCAGGAACAACATCTCAGAGACTGGCATAACCAGGACAAACCCAAAATAAACAGAGACCGGAATAACAGCCTCCTTTTGGAGTCTTTTTCTGGTGCGGAAAAAACGAACACATTCTTTAAAAAATGGTTAACAGATGCAGATCCTTGACCATAAAACAGACCTTTTTTCGGATCCAAAAAGTATTTGTTCCGTGCAGTATGAATCTGAAAAAGACTGAATGTTGAAGATATTTTTGTATTTGTAACTCTATCTACTTTAAATATTGAATAAAACAATAATCCGTTCAGAACAGTTTCCCAGAACTAAAAAGTTCGAGTTGTAATAGAATTTTCCCCATAAGAAATAATGGAAAACCAATTAATTGGTTCCCGGCCCCAAAAAAAATACACCTAAATATTTTTTTTACTGTAGCATATTTAAACACAAAATGAACCGGAGAAAACAAGATCATATACTTTACTAAACACATCTAGCACATTTATCAAAACAGTAATTTGTAAAGTAGGAAAATAAATGTATCCAAATGTGTCCTGCCCCGATGGTCCGCTCCTTCCGTGAGTCGCGCCCCCTCGTTAACCCTGTGTGGAATCCCCGTGTGATCAGTTGTTTCTAGTTATTTTTATTAGCCCTCTGTACTCCGTCCGCGTTTCAGTTTGTTTCCCCAGCCCAGTCATTGTATTGTCCGTCTGCATTTTGCCTGCCTTACCTGTAATTAAACCCCATATTCCCCGATACCCTGACGTCTGCACCTTTCTCTCCGTTCTGTCCGCTCAGCACAACAATATTATTATAATTAAATGTATTAATGGTTTATTATTAATATTAAAAATAATGAATAAGAATATAAATAATAATAAAAATAATCTTTATTTTAAAATGTATTTTATTATATATTAATAATTACTGTTACTGTCTATCATTGTCTAAATGTATTTTTACTGTCTAAATATATGTATTCAGCTAGTGTAAACATGCACGATGCTATAACAGCGAATGTGAGGCTGAGACTGAAGCGTTACCCTTTGTTTCCGCTGAGAGACGTTCCGCGTGACTCATTTCCTCGCGTGTACAAGTTATCTTAGGTTGGCATTCACGGTTTGACTTCTGAGATTCAGATCAAGCTCTAGGTAAATTCTTTTTGAACTGGTTGGTTCGATTTTTAAGAAATTCGAGATCCAATGAGTTTGAGAACTGAGGTACCACTATACACTATTAAATATTAAACCCACCAGCCTAATATCCTGTTGGTTCCCCTCATGCCACCAAAATAGCTCTGACCCATCGAGGTCTCGACTCCATAAGACCTCTGAAGATGGCCTGAGGTATCTGGCACCAAGAGATTAGCAGCAGATACTTTAAGTCCTGTAATGGATTGACTTGTTTGTCCAGAACATTCCGCAAATGCTTGATTGGATCGGGGGAACTCCCCCATTTTGTCCACAGAGTAGACGCCCTACTAGGGGATTATCAAAGGTTTAAGCCTGGACTGGGAAACAAACTGATTTGAAAGCAAACGCAAAGGTTCCTTGAATTAATGTGCAAAAAGGTGGCATGAAAATAGTTAATTGAATAGTATTTTTAACCTTAAAAGAGCCTTTTTATGTCAGTGTTGCTTATATTTTTATCAATCAGCATTGTGAATTACAAGACATTGTTATACAATAATAGTATACAGTGGGAGCCCTGTTTCTGTCAATAATTGCAGTTTAAGTCATCAGCTGTTAACCGTGGTCTGGGGGGAAAAAGGGAAAATTCCAGAAATAAACAGTTCATAACTTCACATCAAGGGCTTCTGCATGTTGAAATCGCCTTTCTCACGCCCAGAACAGCCAATGAGTACCCGCAATAGGTTAAGATAATTTTAATGTTTTACAATTTCCTCATCACAGGTTATGTACAGTGGAATGTCACCTTTCTGGTGGAGAAGGAGCCTAAGCTGGTGCTCAAGGTTGTGAGGTTCCGACTAGGTATAGTCGGGCTCAACTCGACACACAGCTTGGGCTCTGGAACCAGTCTCCTTGAGCGGGGTTGGACTCTCTTCCACTCTGGAGTTGCTCACGGGGAGAGGGGCCGAGCAGGGGTGGGCATACTTATTGCCCCCTGGCTGGGAGCCTGTACATTGGGGTTTACCGCGGTGGATGAGAGGGTAGCCTTCCTTTGCCTTTGTGGGGGGGGATGGGTCCTGACTGTTGTTTGTGCTTATGTACTAAATGGCAGTTCAGAATGCCCACCCTTTTTGGAGTTCTTGGAAGGGGTGTTGGAGAGCGCTTGTTCTGCTGGGGGACTTCAATGCTCACGTGGGCAAAGTCCCATGTCTCGGGGGAGGCAGGGAACATTGAGTTCAAATGGGCCATGTTCCATACCTCCATTGTGGAGGCGACTGACCAGAGCTGTGGCCATAAGGTGGTCGGTGCCTGTCGCGACGGCAATCCCTGAACCCGCTGGTGGACACCTGTGGTGAGGGATGCCGTCAAGCTGAAGAAAGAGTCCTATCGGGCCTTTATGGCCTGTGGGACTCTGGAGGCCGCTGATGAGTACTGGTGGGCCAAGCAGAACGCGTCTTCGGCGGTCGCTGAGGCAAATACTCGGGTATGGGAGGAGTTTGAGGAGGTCATGGAGAACAACTTCCGGACGGCTTCAAGGAGATTCTGGTCCACCATCCTGTGGCTCAGGGCAGAAAAGGAATACTTCGAAGACCTCTTCAATCCCACCGACACACCTTCCAATGAAGAAGCAGAGTCCGGGGACTTGGGGGTGGACTCACCTATGGTTAGTCACGGAATCATTTACATGGCTTGATCCACGTTAAAAAGCTCCTCGGTGGCCGGATGAGATCCGCCTGGAGTTCCTCAAGGCTCTAGATGTTGCATGGCTGTCTTGGTTGACACGCATCTGCAGCTTCGCGTGGACATTGGGGGTGGTGCCTCTCGATTGGCAGACTGGGGTGGTGGTCCCCCTCTTCAAGAAGCGGGACCAGAGGGTGTGTTCCAACTATAAAGTTACACACTATAAAGGATCACACTCCTTAGCCTCCCTGGTAAGGTCTATTCAGGGGTGTTGGAGAGGAGGGTCCATTGGATTGTCGAACCTCGGATTCAAGAGGAGCAGTGTGGTTTTCGCCCTGGTCGTGGAACAGTGGATCAGCTCTATACTCCTGGAGGGTTCATGGGAGTGCCCAAACATATGCTTTGTGGATTTGGAGAAGGCATTCGACCACGTCCCTTGGGGAATCCTGTGGGGAGTGTTCTGGGAGTATGGGGTGCCAGGCTTCCTTATAAGGGCTGTTCGGTCCCTGTACAACCGGTGTCAGAGCTTGATCCACATTGTCAGTATTAAGTCACTCTGTGAGGGTTGGACTCCGCCAGAGCTGCCCTTTGTCACCGATTCTGTTCATAACTTTTATGGACAGAATTTATAGGCGTAGCCAGGGTGTTGGTAACCTCAGGATGATGTGGTTCTGTCGGCCTCATCATATCGTGACCTTTGGCTCTCACTGGAGCAGTTCACAGCTGAGTATGTAGCGGCTGGAATGAAAATCAGCACCTCCAAATCCGAGACCATGGTCCTCAGCTGGAAAAGGGTGGAGTGATCTCTCTGGGTCCGGGAGGAAGTCCTCCCAAGTGGAGGATTTTAAGTATCTCGGGGTCTTGTCCACGAGTGAGGGAAGGATGGAGTGGGAGATCGACAGGCGGATCGGTGCGGCATCAACGTTCCTACCCTCACCTATGGTCATGAGCTGTGGGTAGTGACCGAAAGAACGAGGTCACGAATACAAGCAGCCGAAATGGGTTTCCTCCGCAGGGTGGCTGGGCTCTCCCTTAGAGATAGGGTGAGAAGCTCGATCATTCGGGAAGGACTCAGAGTAGAGCCGCTGCTCCTCCGCATCGAGAGGAGCCAAATGAGGTGGCTCGGGCATCTGGTCAGGATGCCTCCTGAACGCCTCCCTGGTGAGGTGTTCCGGGCATGTCCCACTGGGAGGAGGCCCCAGGGGAGACTCAGGACACGGTGGAGAGACTATGTCTCCCGGCTGGCCTGGGAACGCCTCGGGATTCCCCCGGAGGAGCTGGATGAAGTGGCCGGGGAGAGGGGAGTCTGGGTTTCCCTGCTTAAACTGCTGCCCCCGTGACCCAATTCGGAAAAGCGGTAGATGATGGATGGATTGATGGATGGATGGAGGTTATGTACAGGTACATGATGCAATATTTTTCATTGTAAAGTGTAACAGTATGTTTTTCAATGTCCTTTCATCTTTTGAGGGGTATAAAAAGTATGATTTTCATTGCTCTGTTATCCCTTGATACATAATACTTTTTTATAACTTTATCTTCTCTTGAGAGTTAGGCTACAATGTCAGAATCCCTTTCGTTCAAGAGAGATACAGTACTGTATTTAATCCTGGTAATGTCTTAACATGTGTAATTTAACTTTACCACATGTATATACATGAAAATCACATTATTTATGGGTTCTTGTAGGTCTTGGAACATATTAGTCGTGGATCCGGGGGAGGCGGACGGTTACTGTATTATGAATTCAAATTTAACAGGGAAAAATGAGAGAAGGTATTTTTTTTCAAGATGTATGACCTTTGATATATGCAAATAATTACATGACTGAACCTGCTAATAGATGCATACTACACATATAATAACTACATGACAACATAGAACCTTCCAGGTGTATTTCTGAAAACGAAAAATGGTTTCATGCATTTTAAAGAGCTTCTCATAGATCTTTGGAGAGATCTGAAACACTGTATAAACTAATGCTGAAGCACTGAATGAACTATTGTTCTATTTTATTCTTAGCAATATATTGTGGAGATATTAATCTTTATTTAGAGTGTCCTCAGGCCTGTGGGAAATTGCCTGAAAAGGTTAACAGTGTGTATTATGCAGCAGGTGCTCAAGGCAGGTGCAGAATGGAATTCTACATTCCGGAACATCTCGGAAAATGGCACGTCTCACGTCTGCTATTTTTTCCTGACATGCAGATGCATCTGTTATGTTTTTTCTTTTTTTCCCCCCAAACTTGAGCTTTATTCTGGGAAGTCCTATACCTATTTAAATTTCATAGAATCTATTACAGGAAACAGGGTGATTGTGGAACTTCTGCAGTGTTATTAAGCTGTAAAAGTGAAATTGCCAGTAACACCAACTGGAATTCCCAGTATAGTTTCTCTAAACCAGATCCTGTGTTTTGCAGCATTTGGCATTTATGTTTTTGTCCCAATAAGTTTAATTGATGACATATTTTTGTGGATTTGGAAAGGCAGGCTCTGCATTGATGTGCAAACATCATTATATTTGTTGAATTAAGAAGATTATGAATGTTTAATGAAAGAACCGTTATTCAATTTCTTTCTGTGAAGCAAGTAATTAGTAAAGTGAACTGAAACAAAATATTGGTAAACAGTCACAGAAGGCTTCACTAACATGAAATATGCATAATTCTGTAGCATGGAACATGCAGAATAGCAATCACATCTACAACTGAAGAAATGCTAATGAGTTTGGCATCGATATGCTGACATTTCATAGAGGGATATTTTGTTTTGTTCTGTTTTATTTTATTTTGGTTTATTTTATTTTATTTTTCCCGGTGAAGCAGACCCATTTCCCAGACTTCATATCTTAAACATAGGTCCCAATAAATCCAGTATCAGATTAAAATGTAGTAATAACCTAAACAGTTGATGTTCATTCATCAGTAAGCTCTTGGGTAACTCCCTCAAGGAAAATTGTTTAGTGATAAGATCACCACTCATTCAAATGCAGACACCCTGACATATCTCTTTTTTTTTGTTTATAAAATATTAGTGTAGTAAATCAGTATGCTGAAACAATTTAACTGCATTCCTGTTTTGCCTAAATTGCTAATTGTTCATTGTAGTAAAATAAAAACCTAATAATCCTATCTGTATTGAGATTATTGATCATGTATCCCAGAGAAGCCATATATGACAAATTAGCTATCCTTCACTAAGGCACATATATTTGCTGGACTGTCTTCACAAAGAATTCAGCATGTCGTGTGCTAATATACTATACACGTGCATTTTTTTTCTTTCCAAACTTTAATAGTTCCCAGGCAGTCTTTGAGACATTGTTCAGGCAAACAATATAGGAAATAGTTTTTCCTTGAATAATGGGCGATGCCAGCAGTCATATCAGAATGATTACAACAACATTTCAAATCCAGTGCGGCGACAGAAGTCAGAGCAGCTTGAAATTGATATCTTCTCCCCCCCCCCCAGTCCCCCCCAGCCTGTAGCTGTATGATGAGGCCGGTTAATGGCAATGATACGATTTCGAATTTTCTCCAGGTCTGTTTAAGGTTGCACGGGGAGTATTGTGTTGTTTTATTCATAAATATTTGTTTATCTTGAATGCCCAACTTGATAAGAGCTGTCTGACATGAAAGCATATTTTTTTTTTGCGCTCAAATATAAAATGAATTCCCGGATTATAAAAGATTTATCAGCACACGTTAGCATAATAGTGCAGCTTCATCAAAGCTGTCCTTCCGCTGATTTTTTTTGGAGGAGCCGTCTCAACTTGGCCAAGGGAGGTTGTTTTTTTCCCATTTAATAAGGTGGTGTTAGAGATAGCTCTAGGGTAAAATAGCTTGGAGCGGTGACCCACCAATCAATGCCCAGATCCCGCTTTGCCGGCTGCACCCGCTGCATCATGTTGCTGCAGTACGGTTCATAAAAATACAGCTTCACCTCTGTGGGATTTCCTCGTTACAGCTAAAGGACGCATGTCTCTTCTGCCTCGCTGAGTATTGTGTGCCATGATCTGTAGCAGATAACGGCCTTGAGGACCACGTTGCAATGTCGTTTTCTTTCTACGCTGTGATTATACGCTGCACGTATACCTGTAATACATTTTCATTTATATATATATACAGTATATATATATATATAGTATATATATGTGTGTGTATATATACACTTTTTAATACATTTTCATTACATACTGTATACATGCCTTAATACATTTTGATTATATACTGCATATCTGTATATATACTTTTAATATATTTTCATTGTATACTGTATATATACTTTTAAAATATATTTTCATTGTATACTGTAGCTCAGCAGTTACCCACGTGTCGACCACAAGCTACTAGTTGCCCACAAGAAACTAATGAGTAGTCTGTGTAACAATTATCAGAAATTGGCTCATTTTTTGTACGTTGCGTATACACGCCTATTTTTCATCGTCTCAGATGACGAGAGCCGCAATGCCCCACCCCTCCTTTTACCGTAGGCTCTGGACAACATGACCCTGCATAGGACAGCGGGAAGATCAAGAATGCTTTATATAAGCCATCTTGGAATGATACTCACATAAAGTTTGCTCTACACCTTAGTTTTATTTGTGTCCCTCACTTCCTGTGACTAAGGGCCAAACTATCTTTTTCGTTGTCTGTGGCCAGTCTACAGTTCAAATGTGCGATCTATTCCACCATTTGATCTATGGATGGTTTGGTCCTTCTATTTCATCTGATCACTGTGGTTACATGGTTTTGGGGGGGGGGGCTGGTTTGGAGATACTGCCAATATTTAGTAGCGTAATTGCAAATGTCTAGCGTACACGCTGGCTGTGATGTACACCCATTGTGTTCTCACTACTGTGCCGTAATCAATCCTCATAATTACACTGTCGGAACCTCCCAGAGAGCCTTAATCAAGTCATCCTCTGTCCTGGATCTGGCGATCTGGGCGCTGGGGAGGGTGGGGGTCATGGGAGGGGGGTGCTGGCCGCAGGGTCGCAGAGGAGAGGTTGGATGAACTTCCCAACTCAGCCGAGGGTTCAAATGAACTGGTTCCAGAAGATGAAAAAGAAAGGTGAATGGGCCTTTTGTCCATTAACCTGGTGTGGGAAGTTCTGTAGCGCTGTAAGAGACGCTGGGGTCATCGTGCTGTGGCGTCACATGGAGGTAGGAGGGGGCAGATTGCTATTTTCATTATTTCTTATCAGGTTCTTTCATGAGGTCACCTCATGGGGCCAAGTACCCCATGAGAATCAGCTCTAAATGTTCTGAATGCCCGCAGGCACCCTGGGCACTAGGATAATGTTAGGCCTTCGATGCAAGCTGAGGAGCTGAAGAGTGCAAAATATCTATCACCCATCCATCCATCCATCCATCTATCCATCTATCTATCTATCTATCTATCTATCTATCTGTTTCATTTTCTTGTTTAATTATTTATTTTTTTCTTTTTTTGATGCGCCGAGACTTGGGGCAGTCTCCAAATCGCGACATCACCCTGAGCAGTCAGATGATGGCTGACTACACGGTTGTCACTTAAGTGCCCATTTCTCAGAAGGTCGCGCGTTTATCTCGTGAAAATTGAGAAAGCAGGCTGTGTCAGCAAGCGCACCGTTTTGTGTATGTATGGATTTATACACAGGAGGGAAACCAGGACCGGCGATATGATCTTATTTTACATCCATGGCCTTTTTTGTGCAGATACAGTAGTAATGTTACCCCGACAAAAAACACAGACATTCACACTTTTTTGTTCCAATATTGAGATGTTTAAGGAAATAGTATGGAGGCTAATGATGTCCATTCATCCCCAATTACAACGTAATATAGAGCTTTGAATATACAGTAATGTTTGTCCACTGTTTTTGTTTATTTTGTGATAATAAACAAACAGAGAGTTCCTAAATAATGAAATAATTGGCTTCTCTACCTTTGAAGGAATTGCAGTGGGGGGTAGGGGAGGGGAAAAGAAAAGAAAATAGAAAACAAAGAGTCATGTGTGTGTTAGTGTATGTGTGTGTCCAGGTACAGTATACCTTACCTTGTGGGGACACAATGTGATGAATACGCAGTTTCCTGGTCCACATATGGGAAAACCCTATTTTATAAAAAAATCCATGACTACAATGAAACAACTAAAAATGCAAAAACTCTTGTATTTTGTTTGGTTACTTATGGTTATGGTTAGGGCTGGGTAGGGCTTAAGGTTGTCTTAGTTAGCATTAACATTTTTCCCATAGAAATGAAGCAGCGGTCCCCAAAAACATTACACAACGTGTGTGTGTGTGTTGGGGGGGGTGGACAAGGGGCAGATATATTTTAAAATTGCGATCTTCAGAAATATAATACTATTAAAATTATGTGAACACACTATATGTCTGTACACCTTATATAATGTCGACAATATACATATTATGGGGACGCCGGATCAGGGCAGATATATCAGGTCTGTCAAAAAAGAAAGAAGTTTGAATATCACTGTTCTAAAGGACTTTTTAATTCAGTTATATATGACGTGAGACTGCCTACGTAAGCAGAACAAACATTTATAACATGAATAAATATTTATTCCCTTTTGGTAAATAGCAACTTAATATTACCAAGGTGTTAATGCATAGGCATCTGGGCTTTTAGCAAGTTACCTGATCATGCACCTTTTGACGGTTTCCATTTACACTGCCAGTGTAATCAAGTGTCAACAAATGTACGATATATTACTCCTCTCTAGGACCAGTAAATGTATAGGACCTGGAATGCATCTATTTTTATTCTCTTCTGAACACTAGATTTAATCCTGTCTTTAAAACAGACATGTCACAACCACTGATTAGTGTGATGTTAGTCATCCTGGTTCGTGACAGAACTGCTCCCAGTGGGGAAATCACTAGTTAAAACCGGTGCTTTTGATTGTAGTATATTGGGATGACTGGGGAGGGGCTGGTCACAGGGTTTGCCCACCTGCTGCCCGTAGGAGGCTGGAAGAGGATCCGACTTCCCTCCCCAGCTGTTTTGCGAGTCAAACGGGGAACGGTTCCCAGTCCCTATATCCTTTCCACGCAGCTGCTTTGAAGATGCTTTCTGAAGGGGGAAAAAATAATACAGTATTCTACTCACGGCACGGCACAGTCTCTCAGGGAGGGTGTTCAAAAAAATCAACATGCAGGAAATGCCATCTGTGAGTGGAACATTAGTCATACTTGGCCATAAATTGCGAGCATTACTTAGTGATTCTGCTGTGCCACCGTCACTAATGCTGATGCATTAATGAGAGTCCCCTTTGTGAACAGTGCGGCACTGTTTCCCGTCACTGTGACTTCATCTCCCTAACTCTCTCCTTGTCTATATTCATTCTTCTCTGGTAAACAACATCTGAACGCAAAACACTGTAATGGACTATAAGTCATGTGACCCCCGTAGATGGCTCCGGAATTCACGGCGACGCTTTTCTAGAGTGTTCTGTGACAGCGTGCCAGGTGGGGTCACTGATCCAAAGACTGTCTTTTCCACACTTATTGTGCTGCGAATTTACATCATGCAGCTCACTCTCGCCTCAAATCCAAAATGTGGTTTTTGAGGAAAAAAAAACTGGTGAAGCGCAGATGCGCACATTGGGAGGGCAAACGGGGTTCAGATTTACTCACACAGCTCCCAACCCCCAATATTTGGCATGCCACACAATTGCATCCTGCCTCCAACTAATAAGTGAGAATGCCAGTGTAAATAAGAAGCATCCGGAGGCTAGAGGAACAAAGGCTGCCCTTCTACGCTACACTGCTCCCTTCCTTTGTGAATGAAGCATTTTGACACTTCTGACTTTCACAATAGCCACTCAGGTTCACACAAAATGATCTGTTTTATTTTTGAAAGTCATAACTGACTAACCAAACTAACTGTTTTCTCGATCCATATATCACACACTGTCTTAGCCAGCAGATAAACCTTTGTTGTCTTCTACAATTACCTTTGTTTCATGAGATTATGCTAATAATATTACATCAAATTTGAGTATCACATTAATTTCAGGCCATATTTCAGTATTTAATTACATACCACAGATGATCGATGGCTCGCAACATAATGTTTTCCTAGGATAAAATAACAAACGGATTGAACTCTTCATCGTGATGGCATTGTCAGACAGACATTTCAACCAGTTAAAGCCGCATTTTATACAATGATAATAGTTTGCAAGTGTGTATCATTTTATTTCTCTGTGACTGAATACTAATCCTCCTCAAACACTTAATCCAAGACTGATGGATTCCATGCGGCCCAGTCACCTGCACAGACTGCCATTCAGCATCTGCCACAGTCAGTTAGCTGACCTTTAACTTCTGCATGCTGCCTTCTCCCATATCCATCTTCTCATCCTCCCGACTCGTCTCCCCTTTATAGCCCAGTTCCCAGCCATATCGCTGCTCCTGTTGCAGAGAACGGAGTAATAATCAGCAGCATCTAGTCATGGTCCCCACGGCTACAAGGCTGAACGCAATAACTTTCCTGCAGGCGTGATGTTCTGCTTTGGCCTTGGCAGCCGCATATTGGGAGTTTATCGAGCTACATAAGGTTACCTGACCATGGGTAAAGCCTACAGCTGTACAAGCCAGCACCTCTGTCAAGCACTCACCCTAAACTTTCAAGTTTCCTTCTTTTATAAAATAAAAAATTTAGAATTTAGAATTTATCAAATAAAAAATTTTGAACAGAACGTAATTCTGGTTTTGTACACATCCTCCGAGGGCCAGTCCTTTAGTATTGAGTTAGCTGAAGTGGAACTGAAGGTTTTTGAATTCATTATCTGTCAAGCATCCTGACAGTTCTCTGATATGTTGCAAGCAGCGCCACCCAAAGGCCTTTTGTGGGAACAAAGCGGTGGAGGGAATATATAAAAAAAAAAGGGACAAAAAAAAAGGGAACAAAGCGCTCGATGAACCAGAGCATAAGAGTCCCAAGGGGTGGGGGATATGAACTTATCACCCAATAATCAGCAAGACAGTCCCTGGTGCTTATGGGTGAGTTGTTGTTTAAGGCTGCTGGCCCAGAAGAAATGTTATTGACCGCATGGCTTCTACGAGCTTGGACCCCCCAGTTATCTATATTTATGGACAAGACTGCTAACCCTGACTGCTGATACTTGGAGATCTTCTTTATCGAATCGCCGTGTCGATCCCACTTGGGCAGAAGGTCATCACCTTGTATCTGGAGGAGATGAATATTCAAGCTCTGGTGTCTGCGATTGCTCAGCAAACGTGCTCCGAAACCCGGAACCACATGGAGCCGGCCGACATGGTTAACCTTTCCAAAACCCAGTCATTCTGAATCACATAATAAAAACTTCTAAAGATGAAGCCAAACATCATATTTTACAGTGCAATAAAACGATATTACAATACAGGACAAGACAGTGCAGGACAAAAATCAGTGCAATACAGGACAAAACAGTGTGGGACAAATGGCAGTGTAATACAGGACAAGGCAGTGCAAGACAAACAGTAATACAACAGAACACAAGACAGTGCTGGACAGACAGTAATGCAAGAAGACACAAGACAGTGCTGGACAGACAGTAATGCAAGAAAACACAAGACAGTGCAGGACAGACAGTAATGCAAGAAAACACAAGACAGTGCTGGACAGACAGAAATGCAAGAAAACACAAGACAATGCAGGACAGACAGTAATACAACAGAACACAAGACAGTGCAGGACAGACAGTAATGCAAGAAAACACAAGACAGTGCAGGACAAACGGCAGTACAATATCAGAATGAGCAAACAAGTAAATAATAAGTATATCCAAGGGGAACATGTTATAAAATAGCAAATGGAGCACAGTACAGAAAAATATACACAGATAATGTGTAGATATATATTAACAGCAGCTATGTCAGCTTATCCCCACTTTTCGTTGGTCAAGGAAGCAAGTTCGTGTCACACAAACCCTGAGGAACAAGTGTGCAAAGTGCTTGTTAGGTGTCGCGGAATGACAGCCTGGCCAGGAAGATCCCGGAGCGCAAGCAAGATTTCATCTTGGCTCCTCTGAAAGAGTCTGACATATGTAATTCCGCCAGGAGGACTGGAATTCTTCCAGATGTTAAGGGTAGTGCAAGGGGAACTGTACTTTAAATAGGTCTTTGTAATGAAAAGCAGAGGGATGGGGATAAACGGCGGCTGCTGACGCGGTAAAGTGACGGCTCTTCCATGCAGGGTGTTCCCAGCTTATGGGCCGTGATTCCCGGGATCGGCTCCAGGCTCGCCATGGTCCTCCGCAGGATAAGCGCGTATGGACCATGGATTTTTGGATGATACTTAAGTGCTTAAAACAGACAGGCATTTTAAAGTTTACCCTGTGCCCCAGCAATTCCTTCACATATTCACCTTCACATATTATTTTAAGCGTATATAAATGTGCATATTTATATGGGATTACACAAATTTACATTTAAATAAATGTATTCAGACGTTCACGTCTTTCAACTTGATTGTCCTCCTTGCAAATTTTCAATGAATGATTTTCTCCTAATGATACATTAAGTGCATTATGATGTGGGTGACAGGCCTGTCTAGAAATAAATTGAATTGAAGAATAAATTGAATTTTACCCCGGGCATGTCACAATGTATAACTTTTTTTTTTTTTTTGGGGGGGGGGGGGGATTAAATTGGTTTTCATAACCAC
>JAODLC010000050.1:14704040-14716171 GCA_026781145.1 Hippopotamyrus pictus
TCTATCTATCTATCTATCTATCTATCTATCTATCTATCCATCCATCCATCCATCCATCCATCCATCCATCCATCTATTTGCTATTATTATAAAATACAATAAGTAATATTAGCTGTAAATTTCTTCATTTATATTTTAATTGGCGGCCAAGGTACCAGTATCAGTTGTTTTGCTTTCTGCATCAGACTATTTATACAGTACCTGAACGAACATGAAAACTTTTATCCCGTTAGACTCAGTTTTTTGGTTAGCACTTTTATTATACATAATTCCCTTCAGTGTAGAGATTATATGTTCGGTGCCGTTGATATCAGTGTTTCTCACATTGGTTCTCAAGGACGCCCAGACAGTTCATGTTTTTGCTCCCAAGGTGTTGCGCGTCAGGGAGCTAGGGGGGAGCAAAAACATGGACCGTCTGGGGATACCTGAGGGACAGGGTTGGGAACCACAGCTTTATATAGACACTATTATATGTAGACAGATTTAGAATCCCAGACAACAAGAGTATTGACTGGGCAGGAGTCTGATTGTTATTCATATGGAAAAGTCGTAACAAAAACTGGTAAGCTTGCAAAAATGGTTAGTTTACCGGCATTTGCCTTGTTGCTTAGCTAAAGCTTGCAGTTCTCTCTTTGAGGTTATAATTGTTTTTTTCCTTAACTACTACACCATCCACTATTCCTTGGGTTGATCGCCTTTGCGATTACAGATTTATTACCCCATGATTACTATGGCATTTGTTCCTTTTCAGTTCACTTGTTTCCCGTTTGATCTGACAGGTGCCAGCAGCTGGAATTTCAAATATTTCACCAACCGCAGACTGAATTATTCATGACTTTTTATTTTTAGTAATTGGTGACATGTGACCTTCACAAGATTAATGCTGCATTTGTACTAACATTCCAATTCTCCAATAAATTACATATTTTAATGTTTTTCTATGTCTTTTCCCCCCACACAAGCCAGTATACAATTCTGCACTCTTAGAATAACTTACTTCTCTTCCGATTCCTATTTCCAATTATGTCAGTATTGTTAATCCTGATTGCAATAAAAGAAACATAATAGGTCACACTGTAGAACTTCTAACCATGCATAGACAAAGTGAGAATCGCAAGCAAGAAGCCCCTTTCTTTCATGTCTTTCAGCTAATCAGCTTGAGCTAATCATAGGTAATGTTTCATTACACTGCTCACAAACTACGGGAGAGTCATTTATGGGTAATAACTGCAGGGGAGCCATGCTGGTTATTTGCATAGATTTGCTTCTGTGGGAAATTACAGCATTTCTATGATGGGCACCACTAATCAGGTGGTGGGAAGACTGGGTAATGCAAATGATTTAAATTTGTTTTGTTTAATTTCATGTTTGGGCAGATTTTTAAATGTAGCTTTACAAATACAGCAATAGAAAATTGTATTGCTGGAACACCCACAATATAGTGAATGTAAGTTGCTTTTACAAAGGGAGCAGAATGTAAAGATTGGAGGGAAACTGTCGATTGAGGTGATAGAATACAGAAAAATTTTAAGTTAGATGACATCTTGGAAAGCAAAGGCACCGTGCAGCTGTCACCATAGAGAGAAAGTGCAATCTAAAGTCTTCAGTTTTATATTAAGGAATATACCCATCCAACTGTTCATCTACATGTAGTTAACAATGTAACTATACAGAATAAGGAGTACTGTCACAAACATAATCAGGTGTCACATCTTAAAACAGAAAAAAATATGAAAACCAAAGCCTCTAAAATAATAAAGCATTGGCCAATATCTCTCATTTACCCTCTATTTTGCTTGTGCGGGTGCATCGTTTGAGCCAGAATGAATATAAATGCAGGCAAGGAACTCGCTCTGCTTAAGCTGTTTTGTCAAATTAACAAATTTAGCATGCAGCTATTGTAGAAGACAGTTTAGCCATTTTTGCATCTTCCTGCGACCCCCTGAAATTTGTGTCGCAGGTTAATGGTTTGGGGGGGGGGGTTATACCTGGTATTCTGTGAAGGACGTAGGAGATGGTGGACAGCCGTAATTGTTTTTAATTTGAGGGGGTCTGTGGCTCAGCCGGCACTGTCACATGCTAAGGAGTAAACATGAATCACGAGGCTTCCCACTGAAATGTTAATTACCCCAGGAGTCGCGTATCCACTTTTTTTGCTTGTTATGTAAAAACACCTTTGATTAAGTATCCGCTCCACTTCTACTGCAGAAATGTCTGCAGAATAAATATCACTCATGCCCTGCTCTTAGGGATGGCAGAGACAGAATTAATGACTAGGGCAGGCATGCTGAACTGCATTGTTTAGGCTATTAACAGTGACGGCTTGAAACAGCAAAGGGCTCGATTCATTGTGAACAAAATGGAGAGAACAGAAATCACTGGAAATTTATCAGGACGTGGAAATATCATCGTGCTAGATGCTGTCTGTGACACGTGTGTGAATTAAAGTGTGTATATGAAATTATGACATATTTTACTTTTTAACAAATGTCAACAGCATTGCAGAGAGACAGGAAACATGTTACAACTGTCTTCAACCCCCCCCAGTTTAATTATGACATTTGTTGCTTAATGTAGCACATTCCTCCTTGATTCCAGAGAAATGATAAAGTTTCCGAGCTGGTTTCACTGCAGCATGAGAAGGTGTACATGAAATGTGACAAAGTGTGTGTACTTGGAATGGCACAAGACTGACACAGGACCAGTTGCTGAAAAGGGTTCTTTATTTGGGGAATATAGTGTATTTTATATAACCAGGATGGACAGTATACAGTACAGAAATACAAAAAAAGAAAACTGCCTTTTCTGGGGGAATGGAAATGAAAACCGCACAGACATATTGGGGACACTGAACAGGCTTGCAGGAGCGTAGGGGTCTAGCTGAGGATTTGGAGAAACAACACATTAATCTAAACTCTTCGCATGGAACATGAGATAGATGAAGTTAATCAAGATACTAAACCTGGTCTCCTGTCCCACCC
Source organism: Hippopotamyrus pictus (assembly GCA_026781145.1). Lineage (NCBI taxonomy): Eukaryota > Metazoa > Chordata > Actinopteri > Osteoglossiformes > Mormyridae > Hippopotamyrus > Hippopotamyrus pictus. Next base: position 14,707,022 of record JAODLC010000050.1, read on the forward strand.
TACTGAGACTATCAAACGGCCATAACGTAAGGAAAAGTTTAGATTAGAAATTTCAGTAGACAGCTTCTGGAGGACAGTTATATATATATTTAATATGTATATTGTTTCTTTCTTTTTTCCCGTCGTGTGTTTTCCGTTATAAAAATACTTACAATACAGTTATATCTAGTGTTACTAATAATTCATATAGCAAACTATGTTCACTGACATCAATGGTGGAATAACTTTGCTAATACTCACTGCAGGGATGAAACAGTGTAAGATAGGAAGCCAGCCTTGACCACTTGTCAGAGTATGCCATTACCACATAATAATAGGCTTTCTTTGATACGTGCAACAAGTATATTGAAAAAGTTTTTTTTTTTTTTTGCAATATTAATAAAAATTGGTCTAGTATAAATGTTTCTTAGGCTTATATAAGATGACGTATTCACTCACTCCTTAAGAAACTTTGCAAGGTCTAATTTCAACTTTGTATCTAATTGGCATTGAGCCTGGTATGGGAATTTATTGTTGATACAATATTTCAATATATCCCATGATAAGATTGTCTTACAAGCAACTAAAGTGCCTGTTTTTAATAGATTTCCAGCGCATCCATCTGCTCACAATCGTACGATGAAAAATGTCCCCGCTTTCTGCCTTAGCTGCATTTTATTAATATTCAGAGATTTCAACATCCCCCCCCCCCTTCTTCTATCCCATTTTTATTTTCTGACCACGGTTGCCATAGCTTTGAAAATAACCCTGCTGGCAGGGGGTAGGTGGGGGGGTTCATAAAAGAGAAGATATTTCTCATTTCCCTGGACTCCTTGTTTTGTAAGAGTGTCAGAGTGCTATATATATATATATATATATATATATATATATATACACACACACACACACACACACACACACACACACACACACAAAAATGCAACATGCTACAGTGAGTGTATGGTGTGTTTTAGACATTTCTCATCCTCATATAGCTACTGTTTACACACCTGTTGGCCGCAATGCTGAAGACTGCTCCCTGAAAAGAGCTGACAAGGCAAAGGATTGCACAGAAATGACAGGGTTCACTTCCAGTAGGACTAGCAGAGACCAATTACTGTGTTTAAGCCTGCAGGTGGTCATAGTTTTCATTCTATGCCTTTCCATTCCATCTTATCACCTTTAAGCCAGAGAGGTGTAGTGTGACTTTACTGGCCGGAGACACTTATGAAACCAAAATATGATTTAGGAAGCTATCAGGAGGTGGGACCACCAAGGGAGAGAGGTTTTACACCCACAGAACAGGATTACCCTGGATGAAAGGGGCGAGGGGGATCCTTTAATTTTACAATTACAGCCAACTGAAAAGTAATTTGTTGGTCTTTAATTAAACCTGTGAAATTGCACAGATGCCAGAGAGCCACACAATTGCTGTTTGTCTCTCGTTGCTAGGAGACCGTTAGCAGCTCAGCCATGATTAACTCCAAAGGGTTAACAGTTCATTAGCATCCTATTCTGTGTCATTTTCATAAAGGCCTGACATTGATTTAATAGTTCTTTTGATTCCGGAACTAGAGCTTTAGGATTTGTTATCTGCAATTTAGAAAGGAGCTCAAGATTAAAGATCTCCTTAGAGTTAATAAATGTGGCAAATGGAACCAAATGATATATTTCAAATTAAATGAGCATTATTTTGCCATCCATATGAGTAGTATTTTTGAAATATTTTGAGAAATATGAGAGGATTTCTATGTTGAATAATACTCTTAAAAACAGCCCATTTTCATCTCGCTTATGTTCCTCACCGTTACTCACCATTACCTATGATTTCAACACATCATACCAATCTGGAAGATGAGGTTGATGATGGGCCTTTCAGCTAAATTGTAGACAAGATGTTTCACGCTATTCTTTCCGTAAATAATGTGATGTTTACTTCTGAGACAGCAGAGCTACATGTATGCTCATCCACAGAAGTTACAGTACTTTGTTACAGTCTGTTCAAAAATTTGAATCAGGATACTAATATATGAAAATGTACAGCCGGAGATCAAAACAATGGTCCAGTGGAGGGAAACTCACAAAAGTTTTACTTTGGTCCCCCATTAACCAAAATCCAGTTCACAGAATCCAGATGATTATGGACAACTGGACCAGAAATCCAGTGTACAAGGGAATTCAATAGCCATGGAGAACATCTGTCTAGCTACGTGCTCCATTTTCCAGAGACATTATCCTTGAATTAGTATCGGTCTTACCCACAATCCACCCTGGCCTCGGGGCTCCAGAAACCAAGCTGGTGATGAATCCAAGATAAAAGGGAGGAGCTGAACAGAAGCTAGTGGATGTTTGGTTCTCACACAAAGACAAATTGCGACATCTCGCCCCTCCGAAAGCTCAGACAGGAATGTGATTCGTTAAGAAGGAACCGGTGTGATGAATCTGTTGTTTCAGTATGACGACCATGTCTTTAAAACATTTATCTCCCGTGACAATTGCTGGAGGCAATGAAATAATTAAAGTGTGTGCTGCAGGTTATGGTGGTGCTGGAGCTAAGCTTCCTGGCTGTTACATTTGATTGTTTCTGACATTTCTTATTGATTTTACAAGAGTTAAAAAGAAAACGATTTCACTGAGTGGGTAGGTTGGGAGAAATGATATCCAAAACAGAGAAAACAATTTTTATTTCAAAACTGAGAATTTATGTAATGCTGTACAGACCATCACCTCTTTAGCAGCCGTGTTTGCAATGGCACCATTGAGGATAGAATATTAACTAATACGATTCATATTTTATCAATCATAATATAATCATATATTGGAATCTTGCTGTAGGGTATCACTGACAGCAAGCTGACAAGTTAGGTATAGTGAGCGTTTTTTGTTCATTCTTGCTCATAATTACTCTGACGAGGTTAGCACTTTTTTTTTTTTTTTTAATTGCCCACCACCACCCCCCCTCTTCGGAGGTAAGCACTTTGAAGAATGACTGATAAGATCTTAATATAGGCAATAAAACTATAAAAGATGACATTTTAAAACATTTAAGAATATATGTGAATAGCTACCTGACCTTTTTTTAAAAATTCTACTATTTGTTTAAATAGTTTATCACCTTCTTAAATAATGATTTGGAGTGATTTGACTTCTCTGTAAATACCACACATCATTGTATTCTACACATACATACTCTACTACCACTGTATTTTTTTTAATTCTTTGGCCAGTAACATTTATGCTGCAGTAAAGCTAACTAGTTGGTGAAACAGCTATCAAATCCAGTCATTTCAATGTGATGTCAGTTTCTAGTCATTAACATATATGTTATCCATTATCCTTGGGTTGACCTCACTTACCTATCCATGTAGTGTTCAGTCCTGATAGACAGATCTAAAGAACAACTTCACTCCCAGGCATACGGGATGAAGGATTCAAAGAAAAAAAAAAAAAGAGCAGGGAAACAAACGAGACTGCAAGGGGTCAAAACAAGAAGGTGAGTAGGGGAAGGACAGGAGCAGACAGGAGGAGCGACGGCAATGAGCGGCTTGGGGCCGGTGAGACAAACGGGTACTTAAATACAAAGGGTAACGAAGGGCAACAAGCAACAGGCGTGGCTCATCAGGGCCACATTCGGCAGGAGACAGGAGGGTCGGGCAGACATGATGGGCAGACATAAGAATCACAGAACAACAGTCTCTTATTTTGGTTGATTTTCTTCTGTCAGCTTTTACTTTTCTGCTTGTCAATACCTCCATTCCTCATGCATAATTTAAAAATAAATAAGTAGTGCATGTTTCTCCACTGCAGTGGGAGTACACGTCTCTCCTTGGAAACAAGCTGCTACATCACTCTCCCTGTTTTACACCAGATAGGTCAGAGAAGCTCTTGTATGAAGCATGGCAGATAAAGGTGTCTGAGGACTAGCAGGAAAGCAGAGAGGTTACAGGATCAGCACAGGCGGACACTGCTATGTCCTGCTGTTCGTTACATTTTTTTAAAGCCTTGCTTCATTACAGCTATGCTTCCGAAGCAACAGTGAGTCACAGACTGCTGAGGACATTAATTTGCTTTTGTTCTGGGCAATCTGCTGTCTGTGACACAGCTCCAGAAAGAGAGAGGAAGATCTAGCTATACCTATAAAATAATACACAGAATAAGATGACCAGGTAATCCATGTCAGGGAGGATACACTGAGTTTCTTTAGGTTTTACAAACAAATTTATTACTGAAAGGCTTCTGTGCTTCATCAGCAAACTGCTAGAAGCCCGACATGAAAAAGAATAAGTGTGGTTTAGAAGTGAAATCAAAGGGTCTTAAACATCCTACTCATGATGTAACTTACTGAATAAGCTTGGTCTTGGTATCTGTAGTAGTTTACAAGTTAAGGTGCTTGCTTGTTTGGAAAATGAGGATAGGTATATGTGTATACACCACATGGATGTGTTTTATGATGTGATAATAATACCTATAGAACTACATTAATCATTAAATGGATGTTTGAGTGATGCTATTGGTTAATCAGCTGATGATGCTGGGAGAGTCAGGCCACAAGCGAGTTAATTAACAGCTTTCAAACCCACTGCTCCCACCCCAGATGACCAGGATGAAACTGCCCACACAGGTGTTTCTGATCTTTAAATAACGGTTCATCTGATTTCTAAAAGGAAGTGACCCAAATGGACAGAACCCTGCCCCCCCTCCCCCCAGGACTTTGTCAGAAGTAAGTCTACATTCACTTAAGTAACCTGTGGTCAGTTGAATGACAAGCCGTATTAGTACAGTATAATACGGTGTTAACATATGACTGCAATACAATTTGGATAATAATTTAGATTTATGTACGATACGATACGATACGATATGATACGATATTATGTGATATGATACGATATGATTAGTGGCTGTTAAGTGGAAAAAAGAAGCTGAAATAATAAAATACTTGGAGTGTAGGGATTTTTTTTCTTTACATACATGCCTACATCTACATTTTATAAATTAAAAAATAATTCCTCATTGGAAAAATATGTGAAAGACTAGTATTAAGGCACATTTTTGTTCCATTTTTATTATTTTTATTTTTTTTAGTTATTATTATTATTATTATTACCTTATTTCATGCTGCAGACAGTGGTTGTATTGAAAGCTTATGTCAATAAACTGATTAATTAAAGTAGTTTATTAAAATATTTTAAAAATTAAATTCAGTTCCTGAATTCGTTGGGTTTCCTATCTGATATATATTTTATATTCTTAGGAGTCATTTTGCTGGTTTCCCTTGGGTGTTTTTTTTATGCTTATTTTTATTTATAATAACAAATCTTAAACTATGAAGGAATGAGCAACAGAGGAACCATAGAGTTATGCTCCTAAAGATCGTGTCCTGGGACCTATACTGTCCACACAGACTGTTTGTGTAGTTTTGTTAGTATAGACTTGCATAGGCCAAAGTTTCACTTTTTCCTGTTTATGCAACTAGATATTTTACTCTATTAATTCTGGTTAAATTTCAAGCCCCGAGCGCACAACAGCGAGGCTCTTTCTGAAACTTGAGCCCATTTCCTTAATTACAGAGCTGCCTGCTCCCTCCTGTGCAGGCTGCCAGGCCACATCCCCCAATTTATCTGCTACCACCTCATATTTACAGACTAAAAGACTTGGAAAGAGCACAGAAAGGCCCCTCAGGGCACAGGGCGCTGTAGTGGGCTCTGCTTAAGTCAAATTTCAGTATTTCTGTGCTTTCTTTTGCTGTGCCAGATGAGAGGACGGACAGTCATATTCTCCAGACAATGCACTGGCCTGAGGGAAAGAAGCAGATAAAGTTGATGTAGCGTGTTATTTTAATGCACTACTAAGAGCTTGTGGGAAGTTAATGCATTAGGAAGATGAACTATCCCTTCATTTAACAAGAGAAAATGACACATATTAATTGTTAAGATCTTGGCACAATTTGAAAATATTATTAAAGTATCACAGAGGAGGAGGTCTCAGTCATGTCTAATTTGATGATGTCACCTCAGCTGCACTTACCAAATTGCAGAAGACAACACTAGTTACACTTTGATATTCTGAATCCATTAGGAATATCATGGTAACTGTCTTGGGCATAACCGATGATGAACCACAGTGTATGGCAAAAGCACAGCCCTAATAACACCAGCAATGAGCTCTTAGCTGGGCTTTTAAGAGCAATACACTGCCCCCTACTGTTCAGAGCCATCGCATGTCGTCAAAGAAGTAGGTCAGAAGCAGCAAAGCCAAACACCTCACCAATAGGCCTTACTGAAACCTCTTAGTAAGACGTAATGTTTCATGACGCAAAATTGACCTAACAAAGAGCTACCATATGCAATGAAATTATCCTTTATTTGCAATTTGCACAAGTACATTGGACAGCTTCTCATTCCATATCCCATCATGCACTCCTTTTTGAGATACACACACATGAATATAGCTGAGAGTTAAGATTGGGATCCAAGCACAGAGTTAGGCTGTTTATCTGACACTCCGGAGTACTTTGTGGGTTAAATGCCATATTCAAGGGTCCAACAGACGTGTGACTATTCTGGCAAGGACAACCAGCAACCGTCTGACCACAGATACAGCAGTCTAACCTGCTGAGCTACAGAACACCCACCTTTAACTGAACACCTTGAATTATTTACTTTATTGGTGTCGCCCTGTTTCTTGTGGCATAACTTGCACAGCGTACGATATATTCATCTGTGCAGCTAGGCTACAAAGTGCATGGTTACAGGTAAACTAAGCGCTGTTGGGTACAGGTTAGCGATAGCCACTGTACTCGGGCTCCTGTTCCGTTTTTCTGCCTTCCTGTTTAAATAACTTCCATTTTCGCTAAGAGTTCTTTTAATTTAAGCATCCATTTGTTCCATTAGCTGTGATATACTTTTCAGCATTATTACTGATTCTGAGTAGAAAATAACAGGCTGCTTTTCTCAAGCATCTTTTAAGTACTTGCTTCTTAGTAGCTCATAGCTTGAGCGCAGACACTCTGTGTTAAGAGCCCTTTGGCTCCACCTTGTTACGCTTCTGAAAATGGCTTTTGTGAGACTTAGAAGGCGGCCAGGGGTGGTTCCTTCAGATTTGGAGGAGGAGTTCCCTGTCGGTGGTTTCCCCTGATAAACATTGTATGGCTTTTTGCGACTTTGGTTTTTGTTTTTTTTATTTCGCCGCATCCTGACAAAACCACAACGACCTTGTTAGCTCTGTGTAAGGAACCCTCTTGTAGATATCTAAACAACTTTAGAAGTAGCTTCTCCCACATGCCCCTAAAATGTTTAACTCGAAGTAGAAGCTAATTTGATTGTTTTGCTCAAATTACTGTTGTTTTTACCTGCCCTACTCAGGATTCTTTGAACACATTGGGTCCTTGGCCAATGAAATCTGACTCAGATTTTTATTTCAACAAATCCCCCCCATCCATCATCTAACCACGCTGGCCTGGAACCAGCGTAATGCAAAGGAGTGGAATACACTCTGGACAGGATGCCGGCTATTTCAGGGCACATACACACTACTGGCCGTGTAGAGACACCAATTAACCCAACTGTCTTCGAATTGTGGGAGGACATCTCAGCACCTCTGGGAGATGGAGAACGTACAAACTCCACATACAAAGACTGAGGCAAAACTCAAATCCCAAAAGTGGACGGCAGCACACCGTACCTCCCTAGTCACCTAAAGTATCCTTCCATATTCACTATATAGGGTTTCTTTTTTTTCTGTTGATGCAAAGGGCCATGTTACTTATTACATACGATATTTACATTGCTTCTGCTGGAGCTATGATCTTTTTTAGTGTGTCTCAGATCTCTCAAATCATGAGTTTCCCTTTGACGGATTCCCTTTGACTGGATGAACTTATAGCTCATCCAGTGGTTTTTGCTTCCATGTTCCATGTCTTTGCTGATTGCCTGGCCTTGTTGAAGTTGGCGATTAGGTCCTTTTTAGCTACACAGCTAACGATAAGCGGTGCGTCCTGTCAATACTGTCATTTTTGTATTTACATTCTCACAGATAACTAGGTGAGCCTCAGAGAGAGTGGACTGCCTGCCCCCCGCCCCCGCCCCCGCCCCGTACACATACCCCCTTCCCTTCTGCTGTTTTTTTGTCAGCACCATTTCTCATCCCCTGGTCTCTCATCAGAACTCAATTCCCAGCATGTCCAGTTTATGGTCAGTCCTATCAGAGCAGCCTGCACCATCAACAACGGGGGAATTCTAATGCGAACTGCAAACTCTGCTTCTTTTCACGTGCACCAAAAAAGTCTTACCTGGTTTTGGCCAAACACTCAGCAAAATAATAAATGCGGCAAGTAGCAATGCCTGATGGGGAACTCTATATTTCAGAGGGTTATCGGTATCAAGCCTGAAGTTTTCCTTTAACCGCTACTGACACATATCATTTCTTTTGGTCACATGATATACAGTGGTACCTCAGTTCTCAAACTCATTAGAACTGGAATTTTTTAATAGTCGAACAAACCAGTTCGAAAAAAAATGACCTGGAGCTTGATCTGAATCTCAGAAGTCAAACCTAAGATAACTTGTACACGTGGGGAAATGAGTCATGCGGCGCTTCTCTCAGCAGAAACATAGGGTAACACTTCAGTCTCAGCCTCGCATTAGCTGTGATAGCATCGTTCATGTTTACACTAGCTGAATACATATACAGTGGTACCTCGAAACTCGAACTTAATCCATTCAGAACTCCAGATCAAATCCTAAAAAGTTTCCCCATAAGAAATAATGGAAAACCAATTATTTGTTTCCTGGCCCCAAAAAAGTACCCCTAAATATGTTTTTTTTTTTTTTTGCATTTAAACCCAAAATGAACCGGATAAAACTAGAAGAGCATATACTGTACTAAATACATCTAAGCACATTTATCAAAACAGTAATTTGTAAAGTAAGGAAATAAATGTATCCAAACAATGTGTAAAGTTAAAAAAAACAATGTGTCCTGCCCCGATCGTCCGCTCCTTCCGTGAGTCACGCCCCCTCGTTAACCCCGTGTGGAATCCCCGTTTCATCAGCTGTTTCTGGTTGTTTTTATTAGCGCTCTGTATTTCATCTGAGTTTCAGTTTGTTTCCCCAGTCCGGTCATTGTATTGTCCGTCTGCGTTTTGCCTGCCTTACCTGTAATTAAACCCCG
>JAODLC010000050.1:14743673-14761483 GCA_026781145.1 Hippopotamyrus pictus
GGGGGTGGGGGGGGAGGGGCAGGCAGCCAGCCAGCCAGTTGACCTTTGACACCCAGAAGTTCTTTCCTCCCTCCCTGGGAATTTTCAGTTCCTCTATTCTGCTGTGATCTGTCTTTCTTTCTTTCTCTCTCTCTCTCTCTCTTTCTTTCTTTCTTTCTTTCTTTTTCTCCTCAGTGAGGTGTCAGGTGTCCAAACCAGCTTGGCAGCACACTGAGGCTGGTGGTGTTGGGAAGGGCCGGACCGGCAAATAAGGGTCCCTTATTTTGAAGAACAGACTTGGCTCATTATTTCTGTCCATGTCCCCCTGCGGCACACTATTACCAGTTGGCTTATAGCCAGTGATGGTCCTCATCCCAGTCCTCTGTGTTCCATATAGCTGGTGCTCCAGTTTGTGCTTGTAACAGAGCTGCTTCCTCACTCCTCTCCGTACCCACCCCATCTCTTCCTGAAGTCACTCCTCTCCTTGTTCAGTATGCCCTTTGTAATCAATGGTTTGTTACTGGAACAACTCAGTGCCTTTATTATGGGTCCAAGGTCCTGTTTCTCCTCATGGTCTAATTCACAGACTGATAAAAACTGGTGAGGATGCAGGAGAGTGAATCAGGAATAATGTCCCCAGAAACTGTAATAAAAGTACTGGGATGATTTACTATGCAAAGCATCCCTTAGCCTTATGAGTTCCTGCCACCATCCCTGAGGCGAAGCTGTTCTCAGCAGAGGCCAGTGAGCAGTGAGTGATGGTTTGGGGAATTTTATTAGGGCTGAAAGTAAAGGAAAGTTTTCCCCTGCCCTATGTGAATTTACCGAGGGGCTCTCTTTAAAGGCATACAGCTTGCTTTTAGATGTTCTCTTTGAGGAATTTACATACACAGTAAAGTTCTCCTGGTTTCTGCTGATTCTGTGGTTTATACCAGTCCGTTGGTCTATCTTCTTCTGGTCTCTCTCCATCAAATGCAGAGAGTGTTATTACACAACACTGCATAATGTGCTGTTACATGGTGCGTGACAATGCATTAAGTAATAACGCTGCATTATGTGATGAAAATTTGTTACATTATGTCAAGTTATTACATAATGTGTTATTACATAAAGTGTTATTACATGATGTGTTATTACATGCCTCCTGTCGCCTTTCTCCATTAGCGCGTCCATAAACTCCACATACCTAAAGTATTTTTGTGCAAATCTGTAAATTGCTAATCCATTTTGACGCACGTTGGGAGCTACCTGTATATATTTTGTGCCTTTTTATGATCAGCGAGATAAGGCCATCGAAGAGATGCTAATGGTGGGACAGGAAACAGAGCCTCGAACCGTGGGAATAGGGAAGTGTATCTCCATGGGGGGGTTTACTGGGTCTCAGACAAAATGCCTGGGATGCACAAAAACAAGAGCCAGCCTCTTTGGCGGCACTGAAAAAAAAACGCGCAAATAAAATGGTCATTATGATCAGGGTCATTGTGGGGTTCAGGGTGGTGCAGGTATTTGTTCTGGAGTTGATGTACTGTATGCCAGCCACCCCCCCCAAACCTGTCATATTATTTAGCTGATCTGCCTGGTGACATGACTGCTTATTATGTGGAAGGGAGTTTGCTCTGTTATAAAACTCTCATTCTCTCTTAGTAACAGGTATGCAGCTTAAGCTGTAATGACAGAGATCATGGGGAAAAATGTGCACTTTTTTTGCTGCTACAAACATGGAGATTCATATGTTTGACAGAGGAGACTCAAAGAAGAAATCTAACGCGCATTTTCTTGAAAGCATTCAAAGTATTTGAGTTTCAGATAATTCCAATGTCAAATTCCACACTGTTGCTTAACTTATTGTGCAAATGTTTAGCTGTCCTTCAGCTTAGCTCAGTATATTTTCTCTTTAATATGATTAAGCACAGACAGCTGACAAAAGTGATGCTGCAGGGTTTGCTCTGATCCAGATTCAAACGTGTCTTTTTAAAAAACACACAAAAATTTCACTTCTGCTTTAGTTATCTGCCATGTTGGGTTATTTGCCCTGTTACTCTGCACAAAGCATGAGAAAATATATTCTTATCAAGCCACCGTTTACTGAATTTTCATGAATGACTAACAAAAATGTAAATGTAACTTCTATATGTGTGCAAGTCAGCAAAAGATGACCTCAAAGACATTTGTAATGGGTGCTGGTATTAGACCATATTAAACCTTCACATTAGCTATTGCTACTTTTCAAACATTGTTACACCAAGAAGCATAGCTACTGTAGATTAGTATATTAATCCAGGCATAGGTTCAAATTTGCTAACATCCTTAAGCAGTTACAACAGCAGATCACCCACTGGGAAAGAGAGCCTTCAGCAGTTTGGTCAGTTCAGGGGTGGCCTTGCAGTAGATACTGACGCCAGTTTACGAAGATAGACACTGCAGATTATTTTTTTGTGTTTCCTGTACTTTGGCCTCATTCATGGTCAGGATTCATTAAACCCTGACAGAAAGTCATCCTTTGCTGGCTTATTGCCAAGTTTACCCGCGTCTCACCTGCTATCGTCTCAGGCAGAATCCTGAGAATTTTAGGTCTCTCCGGTCACACCTGCTAATTAGCTACAGGCCGCCATGTTTCCTGGAATCGTTAGCCATGCCGGTAAGCCCCCTGTCTCCCAATTAGGATGGAAGGCTTCTCAGCAGAAGTGCTCTGAGCTCACACTGATGTGGCCCCTGTTTTTGTTAATCGCCTCTTCTTTCATCTTTGCCAGCTTCTTGTCTGCTGCCAGACCTGTCATTGGGCGCTTTTACTCCATGGCGTCTCCTGGCTGAGTCCAGGTCAGCCAGACAGTCGCAGGGAAGACAGGGCAACCTCCTGCCCAGTTTTTAATTTTCTGATATCCATTAGGGTGTTGGTTCCGTTCCCCATCTTATTACTGAAAGGGTTAAATGTCACTTTTGCCAGACATGGCCCCAACTTGCACACCAACTGCATGTTGCCACACTGGCTGAATATATTTCCAAGAGATGCTTTTTTTTCTCTGTTGGATATGATTTTAGGATGGATCTAGCAGAGTTTCAAAATGAGGTAATTAATATGTATCAGCTGGCCAGGAGTTGCCTCTCAGTGTCAGCGGCGGTGGCCTGGCCTGGTCTCTCCCCGGACATTAGTGCCGTGCTGCTGTGAAATCATCCACATCCATTCACACGGTCACGCAAATTTGCCTACCGGGGGGATTTCGATCCGCATGCATATACAAATTCCCAATTTCTGTTGGAAAGTTCAGTCCCATCTTTCCTATTACTGAAGCTGTTCTCCACAGAACCAGAAGCTATGATTGGGTCAGTTTCTGTTAGGTGGTCACCGTGCCGGATGGGTGCTGCTTGGGCTTCCAGTGTTGCCATTTGCGATTCATTAAGGTTTCAAAGCAAAACCTTCAAAACATTACCAGCTGTAAAAACCAAAACCAAAAACCGTAAGTTGCATGTGATGCCACTTGGGAACATCTCTTTAACACAAGGTTTGAAATTTTGAAAAATATATCTCAAGTAGCCAGGCAGAACAAAACCGCTTCCATCCATCTATCCATCCATCCATCCATCCATCCATCTATCTATTCATTCATCCATTATCTATCCATTCTTCCCTCTGTCCCTCATCCATCGACCCATCCATCCATCTTTCTATCTGAACATTCAGAATTGCTCTTCACTCTGATTTACAGGAGATGCATCCATCCTTTTACCCCAAACTCAGCCAATTCCAAGCAGCATGGGCCAAAGTGTTTAATTACATCTCACATGATTAGTTTTTTTTTTTTCAAACTGTCATGGATTGTTAATTAACGGTTATTATATTCTGTCCATTCTAAATCCACACGATACCAAGCTTAGTCTCTACTACTTCAGTGCATGTGAACAGTCAGCCTACTTTGCAGCTTCCTGTAAAGCTACCTGGTGAGCAGGAAGAGCAGGAACATAGTGAGCAGGAACATTACACAGACACATGCAGCACTACAACCCTGAGTCACAGTTAACAAGACTGATTAAAGACTTTGCCTCAAGACTCAAAAGGTTTTTTTTTTTCTTTTTTAGCCAGGGGAAGGTGAAAGTTTCCTCTTTGTGTCTGTTCCACCCAAATTCACTTACAGTTTTATGAGAAAACTATTAAGAAGTACAAGTAAAAAGCCTTGCAACGCTAATAGCTTGAAAATATCTGCAGGGAACACGCTGTAAATACATGGGGGTAAAAGCATATCTCCTGGTTAGAGCCGGAAAATAAAAGCCACACAGGTACCTCTGTTGTAGAAGTTAAATGTTCTGACAGCACGCGTCTGATGTGCCGTTGGTAGGATGGCACGTGCTGAGGCAGCTTCATGGCGCCCGGTGGCTACAGCCCTGATTTCAGGCCAGCTGGTGAGCGATACACACCGTCCTTTTATTGCCTTCTGATTTTCCTTTGTTTTTAAGTTGGAAGGAGCCAGATTTTCCTCAGGCCGTGACGACCTCCACCTCCCCCGATTGGGAGTGCTGCCTGCCAGCCTGGTTTGCCTTTCACTAGGCATTGATGTATTGCAAATCGGCAAGCTTATAATGAGAATATAACTCACAAAACCCATTGCTTATAGGTACAGTAAATCTGCACTTTAAGGGGGGACTCACGTAGCCACAGAGAGCACTTTGGCTGTGACGCGGAGGATGCATAGAACATCCCAGGTAACAGGGAACATTCCCAGCTATAGCTAGCATTACTTCAAAGTCTTCGCAAAGTTGGCAGAGAATGCTCTTACTGCAACGTTAATGGAATGTTATTTATACTTTTTTTTTTAAGTAGTAACAAAAGTTCTGTCAATGTTAACATCGTAACATTAATATCTGAACGTCCTTTTAACATAATTAATGTTGAACAATATTGTTGTATAGTACAAATGTTCTTTTACAGTAGTGTTATATGTGTATATGGCTAGCTTTAAACTCATGGCCTTAGGCGTTTGAATCCAGCCCCCTGTCTGTGTACATGGTGTGTGCATTTTCTCTTCATATTCCTGGGTGTTTCCTTCAGGTCCTCCGGTTTCCACCTGCAATCCAAAAGCATGCAGTGTGGCTAATTGGGGTTTCTCAACTGCCCATAAAATATGATTGTTTGAAAGTGAGTCTGTTCTACAATCAGGCATCCCATCCAGGGCGTGTACAACCTTGTGCTATAATACTGTAATAATAAATTCACAATGATGTTACAGATTAATGACTGTAGCATGATGGCAGGAGTGTATACAGGCACAAGGCCACAGAGACACTAGCCCCAGCTGAAAGCTAATTGGCCTTTAAATGCCCCATCCCCTGTCACTCAGTGATTCAAAACATTTCATTGGCTAATGACAAGGTCAGCCCCTCTGTATGAATTATGCCCTCTTTTGCGCCCCATCTGCCTGGTGGCTCAGTGGAGGTTAGGCTTACTGTAGCCTCTCCTCCAGGGTTGGGTTCTTTGAATATGGCCACTATCCTGGACCAATTAAATTAAATTAAATTCAATTAAATTCAATTCAATTTAATTCAATTCAATTCAATTTGTTTGTATAGCGTCTTTCACAACAGAGTCTCCCCAAGGAGTGTTACATGCATGTGCATAGCATCATTAAGACAGAATAATACTGAAACAGGGCATATGGAGTGTGAACGCTGTCCTCATATATGTGGGAGTTTTCTCACACAGTCTCTAAGCAACTTGTTGTCTCTAAATTGTACTTTGTTTAGCAGTGATGTGTCCTGGTATGGGCTGCGGTCTCAAACAAGCCGCGTCCTATGCTTCCTGAGCTATTTCAACCTTATGAGTGGTACAGAAGAATGCATCGATGAATAATAGTTGATGTTTTTCCGAAAACCAGGCTCATTCAAGGACATCTAACACTGTTCTGCTTGCAGTCTACAAGGTATTATGTATGTATGAAAGTATTTGTAATTTATGTTGTTCCAGACATGAATTAGAGATCACAGATGAATGTAGTCGAAGTCCTTCCTGGGGCTATGGTTTATGATGTAGGTTGTTTGCATGTTTGTCCATATTTATGTATGGTATTGAGTGTTGAGCTTTAGTAATGGACCATTCAACAAATTCATTCATTTTCATTATTAATTTATTGTTCTTTAAGTGAGAAGGATGAAGGTATGGTGCAACTGAAGGACTCCAGAAGTTGAGAAAAATATAAGAAACTTGTCTCTGAAATTTTTGTAGTTCATATTCGAACCAAGGGTAAGATGAAAAAACAAAGTAATATGTTGGAGGTAATATTTCTTTATTTTAAGAAAATCCATCCATTCAAGGTGATGGACTGATAATCCATTGGGGTTTGAATCCCACCTTCGCGGAGTTCCCTCTTTCCGGAATCCCCCTTTGGCTTCTATAAGGCCTAAAAGCTTACTGTATATTGTCCTTGATTGTTTTACACAACACACAGAAGTATATTCCTTAAATGTAAAAGTACTTAGTGATGAATAAATGATTCTGATTCTGACTCCGACGTGAGGACGATTCTGCATTTCCTTTTGTCGCAGATGAGGCGTAGCACCTTACTCTACAGCAATCACCCATTCAAATAAAGCCAGAGATGGTTTTACAGGAGAGATATAGCTGTAAAGCCCCCGGCCAAATTTCCATTTCTGGTCAGCACACAAAGGCCTAAATAAATGAAGCGTAAAATTTGACAAGGCTTTGTTTGGCTTAGAGGATATGTCTGGACTGGGATCACGGATTCTCTCTGCATTTAGTTATACCTCCGAAGCCCTAAGGCAGCTGAGTGTCATAAGCCAATGGTTCCGATGTCGCGGCTCAGAAGGATTCTGGCCTGGGGAATGAGACAGAACCACCCTCAGTGACCCGTGACTGTCTCTGGACCTGAAATAATTGCGCCTCATTAAGCATACAGGTCACTGGGAAATATAGCTTGTTTTTTATTGTTTGCATTTTAAGCTTCCGTTTTACCTAATTTGTACATATTTTCTTTCCTTATTTTTCCCTATAGACATAAGAACAGAAGTGAAGTATATCAATACACGTTTCAGAAAGTAAGCAAATAACCAAAATTTATGTCAATTGAAGTAGATCAGTACTTTTAGCAGTCTCAGTTAATTAAGTTGCAGAAAATGCAGCTTAAATGTATTTAATTCACTTATTTCAGTTTATTGTCCCTGGGAAATGCTATCTCACTGTGATATACTGTATTATATATTGTTGGATTACTTATGAAGGCACATTTTGACAATGTTATTATATGTATCAGTAATAGCCTTTCAGTCAAGCTTTTTAAAGTACATTTCTCTGTATTTGGTGACAAGGTATACCCACAAGCCTAGCATGAAAAAGTTAGCTGCTATCGCGTATGAATTATTTAATAACTGAAAAGAATACCAATAGCAAACACATTAAAAATGGATGAACAAGTATATTAACAGTTAATGTTTTGACTTAGTAATGCCTGTGCTCTTCAGCCAGTCATGAATATTTTTAGTGATATACAGTTATCTGTTTTACATTTCATTTGTTTTTCTTTCAGACAGCTATTTCAAGTAGCTTACAAATATAACAATACCAGAGGTACCCGATTGGGGAATGGGCCACACCACGGTCTAATGTGGACCTTACGATCGATTCTCTCCTCCATGAACCACCGCCTGGTCGGTGAAATCTACTGAGGGGGGCAACATAATCTACAAAGAGAGACCCCTACCCCCCACCCCACCGGACAAATTTTACCAGGGACCTTGGCTTAGTGTCACTGATGGAATTTGAAAATGCTACCCCTGCTTTAATACAAAATACCAAATTAGCATCGTGCATGTGTTTTGTGACTTATTTGACATACAGATCGTCACGTGTGACTTGTTGCTTTCCGCTCGCCTCGTCTCAAAGTGAAGCACCCGGATTAGTGCGAATGCTCCTGAACATCCTGTGATGAAGAAGGGTTTAGGATCACTAGGAACACCTGTGGATTCCTGCGGGAGAAGACGCTCCGCATATTCTCATTGAATTAATGCAGATGGATTAAGACAAAGCTACTGAGAGTCACTCTCTGACATCCGTGGGGGGCGCCGTTCTCTCCAGGTCTCCTCTTCGCACCCTGGCACCTTTGTTCTCCTGCCTCACGTTTTCTCTCCTTAAGTGCTGTTGAGTACCCCCCCCCCCCAGTCTGACGCCCTCAGACAAGTCGTTATCGAGCTGTCGCCTGAAATCTAATTTGCTATTGCGTGCCTGGATTTGCTGCACGCGGACCGGGCCTCTGCTCCGCCCACTCGCTCTTCCAGCAGGGAATCAGAGAGCAAAAGGAGAAAAATAAACAAAAAAACAAAAAGCACTCTCTTTTACCACCTTTTGATTCTACAAAGATCAAGACGCTCATGGTAGCCTTGCTGTGAAACAGAGCAGCTGCATGGAGTTCATGTCGGTTCGTCTAAGAAAGCCAGGTATCACAATGGTTTGTGATTTTTGGTTTTTAAGACACATTACACATCACACAGCAGCGCCTCTTCTGGTCACAGCAGAGAATGCAGCTATACCTGCATACATATAGAGTATATACTGTATAAGTGCGTATTATTTATCTAACAAATTAAGTACTTAAGTATTACTGCTTCTATGGGAATTAAGGTTAACTTAGCAGCCAAGTGCTACTAATCAAATGCAGTTGAGTAACTGATCATCGGTAAGTGTGACTCTATAAAAGCAGAGGTTTTGGCAGTTTGCTGGTCTGGAGCATTCAGGTGTGTGTTAACAAAATGCTGAGGAGGACAGACATCAGCAATGATCTTAGAGAAGCAACTGTTGCTGCCCATCAGTCTGGGAAGGGTTATAAGGGCATTTAAGAAACAATTTGAAGTCCATCATTCTGCTGTGAGAAACATTATTCACAAGTGGAAAACATTGAAGAGAGTTGCCAATCTTCCCAGGAGTGGACGTCCCAGAAAATTCACCCCAAGGTCAGACTGTGCAATGCTCAGAGAAACTGCAAAGAACCCAAGAGTTACATTTCAGACTCAGGACTCAGCATGTTAAATGTTTAAGTTCATGAAGTACAATTAGAAAAAGATTAAACAAGTATGGCTTGTTTGGAAGGGCTGCCAGGAGAGAGGCTCTTCTCTCTAAAAATAAGATGGCAACACTGCTTAGGTTTGCAAAGTTGCATCTGAAGAAACCAGAAGACTTCTGGAACAATGTCCTTTGGATAGACGAGGTCAAACGCAATGTTTAGCAAAATTCACAGCATATCAACACAAATACCTCATACCAAATGGTGGTGGTGGGGTGATGATTTGGACTTGTTTTGCAGCCACAGGACCTGGGCACCTTGCAGTCGTTGAGTGGACCATGAACTGTGTAAAACCAAAGTATTATAGAGTCAAAGGTGAGGCCATCTGTCCGACAGCTAAAGCTTTAGCCAAAATTGGATCATGCAACAGGACCCAAGCGCACCAGCAAGTCTACAACAGAATGGCCGCAAAATGAAAGACTTAAGGTGCCGCAACGACTCAGTCAAAGTCCAGACCTCAACCCGACTGAGATGCTGTGGCGCGACCTTAAGAAAGCTGTGCATAAACGAATGCCTGCAAAACTCAATGAACTGAAGCAGCAATGTAAAGAGGAGTGGCCAAAATTCCTCCGCAATGATGTGAGAGACAATATAAAATCATATAGGAATCAATATGTTCAAGTTATTGCTGCTAAAGGTGGTTCTACAATCTAGTGAATCGAATCGCACATAGTTATTCACACATGGCTTCTCCATTTTTGGCTTTGTTTTTGTTAAATGACACGGTGGAATCCGTTGTGTGTTTGTTTTACACCTGAGGTTATATTTAAATAATTTTAGAACCTGGAAAGGACCAGATGATTTTTATTATGTTTTATTACGTAAAACCATGCAGCTGAAAGAGGGTATACAGTACTTTCTTTCTCACGTCTGTAATTTCTCTAATAGCAACAATATTTCTGTAAACCAGACGTTTTGGAAACTACTCATTGTTTTATAAAAAGAAATAAATAAACCATCAACAAACTATAGTAATGTAAGGGAAAAAAAACATGAGGCTTTATTTGTTTCAGAGGAATCTGAGTGGCGTGACAAAAACTGAAATAAACTGCCAAGGACAGGGATTATCTGAAAGGAAAGGAGAGGCGTAAAGAGAGTATCACAGGAGCTGAGACACTGAAATGTTTATCTGTGTGCTGCACTAAAGGTCAAGCTGTAATTACAGGTATAAACATCACGCTGGAAAGGGAAGAAAGGTGGTGAATCGACCTCAAGAAAATGTCATAAAGATCTGGACAGCTGCCAATCGATAATAAATCAGCCCCATTTTTAAATTGAATTGTTCAAGCCCACTAAACTCTGAGGGGAGCAACTATGAAGCAAAGTAGGGTGGGAAATACCTTCCTTGAATAGGTAAAACTCTTTTGACCAGCATAGCAGAAACCCCCCCCCCCCCCCCCCAAGACAAAAAAAAAAAAACATTGTGCTGGTAGAATAAAGTTATGTGTTCAAATCCTGTAATAATGATTAGGAGACCTTTAAATCCTGTTACGCAACGATGAGACATTTTTAATGATCCGATCTGCAATCAAGATCCCTGGGTCAGAACCAGGCCAACAGAGACTGAAATCCAACCCCAGGATCAAACTGTGCTTTGCAGATAGATAGATAGATGGATGGATGGATGACTGTGGCTGGTAGATTGGTTGGTTGGTTGGTTAGACAGATACACGTTCAGAAAACGACTACAGAAAATTACTTTTAAGAATCAGCAAATAATCCCATTAAAGCTGAACTTTAATAATATAGCCTGAAGACAGAGGACAGCAAAATGGCAAAATTCAACAAATAGGTTGTGGAAGTTTAGCAGAGATAAACAAAGAATAGAGGGAGGGAGGGGAGAGGAGAGGAAGGTGTAGAGTCATGAAGATATTTTCTTTCTCTCTCTTTTTCCCTTGCAAACACAAAGCGGGAACACACGGTCAAGGCCTGCAGGCTGTGATTTATACCTGGGAGAAGAGTGGGCTGAGAGCTGCAATGGGGTGTAATGTAAATTGTTGCTGGGCATCTGCTGCTGTCCATAAAAGCCAGGGTGAGACAAAGGTCTCAGGGAACTTAACAAATGGAGTGTGGGATAGGAGAAGGGCAGCCTCCCTGTCAGTCATCCCTCTCTCTCTCTTTCACTCTCTCTCGCTCTCTCTCTTTTTCTCACTTTCCTTCTCAGCTGCTGCCTGTTGATAATGTTGTATTGCCAGGACATTGCACTGCCTGTAATTTATAATCGCCTTCTCCCACTCTATGGATCTACGGCATGTCCGGACAAGCAGGAACGAGACACGCCCTCCCCACATCATTGCTCAGACTTCCTCCCTGTGCATGTGTTCATGAATGTAGAGCTTGATGAATGCACAGTTTAATCTTTGCCGAGACACCTTTTGCAAAAGCATCCATCCCCCAATATTTAAAGTGCCAGCACACAGGCCCAGTGAGCTCAAAGTCTCCAAAAACTGATTGATTGTTCACTGCCTCAAGCGGAGGAGTTTAAGCATCTCGAGGTCTTGTTAATGAGTGGGGGAAGAAAAGAGTGGGAGATGGACAGGGGGATCGGTGTAGCTTGGGCAGTAATGGGGACGCTGTCTCGTTCTGTCATGGTGAAGAGGAAGCTGAGCCAAAAGGCGAAGATCTCGATTTACCGGTCGATCTACGCTCCAACCTTCACCTATGATCATGAGCTCTGGGTAGTGACCGGAAGAATGAAATCGCGGATACAAGCGGCTGAAATGAGTTTCCTCCACAGGGTGGCTGGACTAGACAGGGTGAGGAGCTCGGACATTCGGGGGGGGGGCTCAAAGTAGAGCCGCTGCTTCTCTGCATCAAAAGGAGCCAGTTGAGGTGATTCAGGCATCTATTTAGGATGCCCCCTGGACGGCTCCCTGGGAGGTGTTTCGGGCACGTCCAACCAGGAGGAGGCCCCCGGGGCAGACCCAGGACACGCTGGAGTGATTATATCCCTGGACTGGCCTGGGAACGCCTTAGTATTCCACTGGAGGAGCTGGAGGAGGTGGCTGGTGAGAGGGGGGTCTGGGCATCCCTGCTTAGACTGCTGCCCCCGCGACCCGACCCCGGATAAGTGGTAGACAGCGAATGAATAAATGAATGAATAAATGACATTAAGATGGGAAGGTAAGTATGATTAGCAATAATGATGCATAGTACACTCTGGAGAACAAATTCCCAGTGTCAAGTTCTGACAAAACAGTCCTATATTTGAAAGATCTTGCTTAGGGTCTTGGGTAATTCTAAGATTCTATTAAGATGAGGTGCATAAGAGAGTCCATAATTCATACACAGGGACCAACATTATAATTAGCCAATTGTATGTCTTGAATTGGTGAGTGACAGAGGAGGGAGCAGACTGGGAGCCAATCAGATTTCAGCTGGGACCAGTGCCCCTGTGGCCCCGCCTCTCTATGCACCCCTGCTTAGTTTCATTCAAAGTCCCCGCCCTTTCCCTCTGTATTCATGCACTACACTATTTCTATTGGTTATATATTTTTAATAAATCCTCGTGTCCTGTGCTGCTTATGACAGGCTCCAGGACCCGTGTGACCTTGACCTAGATAAGCAATTACAGCATGCATGGACAGATGGGTGGAGTTTCATAATAAACTTATTGAGCTGATAGCAGAACTTGGTTTACAGCATCCCTAAATGAAACTGTAAAGATTTATGAAGCTTTATAGCTAGGTTTTAATAAGACTGTCAAAAGATTGATTGAAGTACGCAAAAAGTGGTATTGACCTATAGAGCAAAACATGTCTTAATTTGATATTATAGTATTGCAAAAGTATACTTTTAACAAGACAATTCCTGTTAACTGGATCAGAGGAAGAGCTCTGTGTGTGTATTATAGTATGTTGTTGTAGAATGGCGTCCCCACAATGATCCTAATATTGGTGTGTGTGTGTGTGTGTGGATTAGGTTTATTTTACATTGTGGGGACCAAATGTCCCACGTAATGTAACAAAAACCTGTTTTTTGACATTGTGGGGACTATTTTCCAAGTCCCCACAAAGACCTGTGAATGCAATCAAAAAAGTAAAAAGGCCAAAAGTCTCGTATTTTGTTTGGTTACTTATGGCTAAGGTTAGGGCTGGGTAGGGGTTAAGGTCGTCATGTGGGTATTAGCGTTTACCCCACAAAAATGAATGGAAAGTCCCCACAAAAATATAATTACAAACCTTTGTGTATGTGTGTGCGTGCACACATGATTTCACATCCAGGCCGATGTATGTAATACTGCAGGTGGGGGGAAGGGGGGGTTCTGAGTACTCTCAGTCTCGTCCATTCTCTCTCTGACTTCGCTGCTCCCAGTGCTGTTCCACAGCCCGTGATTATATTTGCGCAGGCACTGTATATTGCAGGATGCACTCCATAATCTTAATGGAAGGCACTTTTTTTGTGTACTGTTGCACATTTTCTCCCTCGTCAAATGCTATTAAAGCCTGGCCAAGGAGAAAGGAGGGAAAAGGCAAAAAAAAGAAAAGGGGGGGAAAAAGGCTGCTTCACGATTCCGCTGGTGTGTGCTCCTAAAGATGGGCAGCTTCCACAGAATTCATTCCTTTTTCTCACTGCCTCCAGCTCGGCCCTCCAGGCCAGGAAGTGTGCAGCCTCTCATGGTCGTCTTCCTTCCGCACGGTAATGCGCGCGGCATGAGGCCGGGAATATCACCCCAGCTTCCAGGCATGCTCCACATCCCCCCCTTGAATGCAGTGGGAAATGTTTTAAAGCATCCTGTCGGCTAAGGTGCCTGTCTCAAAAACAGCAGCCCCCCCCCCCCGCCTCAACGAGCACACAGTTACACTCTACACTGGATGGCGTGACAAAAATACGAAGGGGACAAGACTAATAGAGGAATAAAAACAAACAGATGAAGAACAAGCATCTTATGTTGAAGCCCAAACAGCCGTGCTACATGCTGACCAAAGATTTATACGAGACCAATTGAGGAAATAGGAGATAGTCCTGGTTGCAGGGATTATTTCTACATTGGCAAGAGATGAATAAGTAATATACCTTTTCCTGAGATCCAAAAGATAACCGACATTTTCATTTCCTTTATACAGGTGCTATTTTGGCTGCTTGATATACCATAAAATGTGTCTTTGCTGATTTTCAGATTGCTCTGCTTTTTCTTGCCCCTAAACCCTAATGCAAGCTGTTGTAGCCATCTCAGCAAACAGGAACGCTTCTGCCCTCAGTCGCTTGTGACGCAGTAATCCTGAAGGCCAGGGAATCCAAACTCAGATCGTTATGCAGGCTATGATCTGGAAGACGCTTGCCTGTGCAAACTGAGGGAGGATTTAGCGTTGCTTTGTTAAGCTAGTTTTAATAAGGCAAAGGAGTTTAGGCACAAAGTTAAATATTAGTCCTGTTGAGTGTGATTCTCAAGAGCAGAAACCTCCAGTGGGAAGGATCATGTGATAAAGGGTAGAGGCTTAACCTGTCAGCTACAGCAGCTTGGTATCTGCACTGCTGACCGTGAGGTTGCCGGATCAGGTCCCATGAGAGCTTTGAGGTGCTTAACTCAAATTCTTTCAGCAAAAACATCCAGCTTTGTAAAAAGCGTAAAAGTGCGTAACGTTAGGCTGGCAGAGTTCCGTTGATTAATAAGGTCGTCGGAGGCTACATTCAACCAAAGCATCAGCTTCTGCCGGCTCTCGCTGGAGCTGTGGCTTTGGACATCATGCCAAGTGGGAGGCAATCTGGTTTAATTCTACTTATCACACAGGCCCACTTTCCGAACGGTCCTTGGTGCAGTTTAATACAATAACCGCACTTTCCGGAATGCGGTGATCACTTGTTTTCCACCCCTGTGCTCATTTAATTCCTTATTGATTGAAATGTCTAAAGCTAAATCCAGCATGTAGCTCCTTGCTTTCCATTTCCTTCTAGACCTGTCTGTTCCACACAGCCACTCTCACTGCCCTGTTGCAGAGCGTGGTAGGATCAGGCAGGTGAAGTTCACGCCAGTCAGGCTTTATTGCATCCACTGGTTCACCGGCTGCATCCCTCTCTTATAGCTGAACTCCTGAACGTTACATCCACTATATGTCACCGCGAGAACGTCACGTTTGACTGCTCATCGGGAGGATTTCACAATTCAACTGTGGTGAAGCAAAACAAAAAAGAATTATTGTCTATTTCAAAAATATAAGGACACGGAAGGAAGGACACAACAGGAGAGCATTGGGAGAGCATTTCCGGAAATGCTTAATATTGGAAAAGCCCATCTACACCCCCACATAGTATAAAGCTTTGATGATCCTGACCTGCTTGAAATAGCACAGTGCTGCATATCTTTAGTTGGGGAGATAATTATGAGTTCATGCTTAATGTCTGTAACCATCACCCGTCAAATCAAAGGTGAAACTGAACTCTGATGGGAAAGCATATAGTTCATCAAATTATTTCATATTAGACCCAGACATACAGAAGTACACAATTCGATGCTTCTGTCTTAGTGATATGGTTTGGCTCCGCCTACAGTTTATACAGCTACAAAGTTACAAATGTGTTATGCTTAAAAATGCTTAAAGATTGCAGCTGAATCATTATTTACACATTGCAACGGTGTTAAAAGTACAGACTTCCAGCTGGTGGGGTTCTCTTCAGGATTTTCCTCCTTTTCAACTGACAGTGAATTATGAAAAAAAATGAATGTGGTACCTTGGGCGGGGCCGAATGGGTCTCTGTTTATGATGTTATAAGCTGGAGGGGGCATATCCCTTATTCTGATTGGTCGAGGCTTTATGTCCATATATGGTATCATACATGTTTATGCCACGTGTTCGAGGGGCCATACGGTTTGGAGAGATGAGGGTTTCCGTTGCATGTATTTATTAATGTGTTATTTTTAATTAAGTTTTAAGGAATAATAAAACATATAGCAGGATGAATGTAAGCTAGCGCATACACGGCCAGCGGGGCTTCCGTCCGCAGTTAGGAGTAGACACAGGCGTTCTCGGCACTTTGCGTATTTTAAAAGAAGAAAGCACTTAAATTCATTATATTTAACTAACCACCGGTGTATGAATGTGAGTGTGGATGGGTGAATGTGAGGCATGAATTGTAAAGCGCTTTGAGTACTCGTAGGAGTAGAAAAGCGCTATATAAATGCAGTCCATTTACTATTTTACCATTTAACATGGTAAAAGAAGAAGAAAAACTTTAGCGGTACAGTATTAACCAGTGTTTTATATCGTTGTTAGGTTGAAGAATACATTTAACCAGCAAACTTTTAGGAGGAGTAGTCCGAAAGGCAAAATGAGCGAATCCCCCAGCTCTGCCATACGCAATCGGAATGATTTCCTAGGCGCATGCGCATTCACGCAGACACACATTTCAAAATGGCGACACCAACGGGGCACCTGTTATTTCAAATAAACCCCTTTAACCATAATGTTTTTATGTAATGAAACACTTTTCTGCTAATGCAAATAATAACATAAAACATCCCAAGCAATTCGACAAGAAGAATCAAGGAATAACGCGGGAAATCCTTGTTAAAATGAGCGTACGGCATTAACCCAGAAGCGGTGTGGTCAATAAAATTGTCGGGCCACTAATGTTTTAAACTAGAAATAATTCTCCTTAACGTCAATATACTGTTTTAATACACTGTTTAATACAATGTATGTAAATAAACTAGTTTTAGTGTTGAATTTATGTTTTAATATAATGTGGTGTCAGCGAGCCAAGCACTGTCTGGCCTATTTGCATATGTCCCAGCATGCCGCACTGTCGTACTGAAAATAGCCGCTGTCTACTAATGTTTTAAACTAGAAATAATTCTCTTTAACATAAATGTACTGTTTTTAATATACTGTTTAATACAATGTATGTGAATAGACTAGACAATAAGTTTTAGGGCTGAACTCATGTGTTTTAACAAAATGTGGCGTCCACGAGCCAAGCGCTGTCTGGCCTATTTGCATATGTCCCAGCATGCACGAGAGACATTGTGTAAAATAACTTTTGCTTCAAGATTTCGATATGGAAGGTAACTGACAAAGTTTGCAGATTTCATAAAACAAGACACCGCAAGAATTGTGTTCGATCTGGAGATGGGCCCCTCTGCCTAACCCAACATGGACGCCTCTCAAGCAAGACAGCAGAAGCAGTGAACTATGGGTAACAGATCCCCTTGCATCTCAAATCTATCAGGAAAAAATATAGAAAGTTTTTGAACAAACTGCAGGCATTTTTTCTAACGGTGATGACATGGGCACAGCGCGAGTCAGCAAGACAGGGTAAGCATTGGTAATATTCTCGCAACATGATTATGGCAGAAAGAGCGGCAAGGCCTGTACAGTCTCGGTCGGTGGGGGGGGGTCGCCCCAGACAAATACTGTTGTATGTAATTGGTGTTGAAGCTAGTGAGCGGTATGTCCTTCTTGACCTATCAGCAGCATTTGACATGGTCAACCACAAGACTCTCCTGTCCATCCTTAGGAGTCTTGGCATTGGTGGCTTGGCTTGGTGATGGCTTTCATCCTACCTCGAAGGCCGATCATACCAAGTGACATGGAAAAGATCCACATCTACCCCACGTAGTCTCTTCGCCGGTGTCCCTCAGGGCTCAGTTCCTGGCCCGCTCTTGTTCTCCCTCTATACCAAATCTCTTGTTGAGGTCATATCCTCTCATGGCTTCTCTTACCACTGCTATGTAGATGACACTCAACTCATCCTCTCATTCCCTCCTTCAGACACTCATGTCTCCACTAAGATATCTGCATGTCTAGCAGACATCTCATCTTGGATGACCGCTCA
>JAODLC010000050.1:14761583-14789172 GCA_026781145.1 Hippopotamyrus pictus
CCAGAGACGGTGTCATAAGGTCTTAGGTCGGCACAAACAAAGTCAACGCATTTTTCTGTTGTTTCATCTTTTAGTGCGCTTGACACTTTCGACTTACTTGCCGTAAACTACAGCGAAGTTTGGCCTTTCAAAACTGTGCATACATGACGCTTCAGACCTGAAGTTCCAGACTTGCGCCCGCTGTATGTGAGTATTTTGCTGCATTTGTCGCAGCTCGCAAAAGGAAGGTTCTTTCCATTGCTGTCGCATACTATTGAAAAACATTTCCAAATATCAGATTTTCCTGTGTTTGACTTTGTAGTTTTGTATGTTCCTTTCTTTAATACTGAACTAATATCTGTAACGCTAAGCGTTCCACCTGAGTCATGCTCTTCAGACATTTTGCCTTGGTGTGGGCCTATACTGTAGTTCCACGCATGAACCATGCGAGAATAAGCTTCCGACCTTGCGCCTGCAAATTATTATTTTAATTTAGTCGTTCTTGTTGCATTGTGCAGTAGATAAATAATAGAGTATTTGTTTTTAATAAATTAATTTTAAGATAATTCCATTTTGCAGGAGTCCCGCGATTATTTCTATTCTCCCGCAACCCGCACATACATGAGGACCTTACCGCCCGCACCTGCATTCACCCATCAAATCTTGTCCCACGCCGCACTCGGTGCGTTTGGTCCCGCGGGTTCCGCGGTACTCCCGCGGGAGTGCAGGTCTCTATCTTGATGGGTAACCCCGCCTCACGCTTTATTGAGCAAGCGGGTGGCGAGCACAAAAATACAGATACATCTGAAAGTTTGAAACAGACATAGGCATCATCACCGATCAACTTTCAATGCAACGATGGAAATTCAAGAATCCGTTCAGAACTCAGGTTCAAATCCTAAAAAGTTTGAGTTCTGATTGAATTTTCCTCATAAGAAAAAAAGGAAAACCAATTCATTGGTTCCCAGCCCCAAAAAATTACACCTGAATATGTTTTTTTAGCATTCAAACACAAAATTAACAGGATAAAACAAGAAGAGCATATACTGTACTAAACACATCTAAGCACATTTATCAAAAAAGTAATTTGTAAAGTAAGAAAATAAATGTATCCAAACACCCCGTGTGGAATCCCCATGTGATTAGCTGTTTCTGGTTGTTGTCATTAGTCCTCTGTATTTAGTCCGCGTTTCAGTTTGTTTCCCCAGTCCGGTCATTGTATTGTCCATCTGCGTTTTGCCTGCCTTACCTGTAAATAAACCCCATATTCCCCAATACCCTGATGTCTGCGATCCCCCCACCCACCGAGCCAGTGGAGCGAGGCCTGGACACTCTGCCATAATCATGTTGTGAGATTGTTACCCCGAGTCCAAAATGTATATGCAAATAGTTTAAAACATTAGTGGCACTACAATTTTATTACCCGCACCGCTTTTGGGGTCATGCTGTACGCTCATTTTAACAAGGATTGGCCGCGTTATTCCTTTATTCTTGTTCTTGAAATGCTTAGGGTGTTTTATTTTAAAGAACACTTTGGCCGAAAATAGTTTCATTACTTAAAAACGTTATGGTTAAAGGGTCTTATTTGAAATAACAGGCCGCATGTAGCCCCCGTTGGTGGCGCTATTCTGAAATGTGAGTGTGCGTGCTCTCAGTGCGCATGCGCGAGTGCGCCCACCTCAAGCGCGTCGTTGGAAAGGACACACGCACGGTGCTGGCTCTGTTGCGGAATAATGGCCGCCTTGACCCCGTCGAGGTATCGATGGACTCGGTGAATACTTTTCTACTTTGCATTGAAATAAACTATTAAACTCATAATGGCTTTTTCATAATTTTTTAAAACTTGTGTTAAAATATTTAAGTGTTTTGTTTCTTGTGAAACGACATGCTGTATGTTAATTGGTTTTGTTCTGGACTTGTGCTTGTTTAAACTCAACATTTGCTCTTCTGACAGCGTGTCGTTCGGGGCATGTTTGTACTTGTGTAAATTCTGCCTGCTCTGCCTTTTCTTTCTTTAAAAAGTTAAGCAAAGTTTGGGACTTGTGCCTACTCCTAACAGACCGTGGGACATGTATGGGTTAGCTTACATTCGCCCTGCTATACGCTTTATTATTCCTTAAAACATGATTAAAAATAACACCTTAATAAATACATGTAATGTGTTTTTGTTCTATTAAAGTTTAATGACCCCCTGCAGCCTCCAAACCATATGGCTCCTTATCAGCAACAAGTGGCATAAGCATGTATGATACCATATATGGACATAAACCCTCGACCAATCTGAATAAAGGATGCGCCCCCTCCCGCTATGACATCATAAACAGAGCCCTATTAAGACCCGCCAAAGGTACTACATACTATTTTTTATTGTGTTTCATTTTTGAATCATGATGAAAACAAACAAATAATAAAAATTATAAACTTAGTGAAAGTACCCTTAGTGGAGGACACAGAATGAAGATGGTACCCATAATTCTGTCAGTGTTTGTTACTGAAGCTTTCGGGAAAAGCTCCATCATTTACAAAGGATTTTATTATTCATCTGTGAAGCCACAGCTATTGGTTAAATTCCCTATAAAAGCACATACAACTAAATTTGGCTAATGGAGTGGGCACTTCATAGCCTGTTTGCTTTTCCTACTCATGGTTCTTTGCCAAACTCGCTCAGTGAAGCTGCTTTTGCATCCAGGTCCTTCTACGGCTGATTTACGATTCATTTCCTGTCACCCTGTCTTTTCTGTCTGTAAGGACCGGAAAAGATGTGGAAATATGAGCTGGCATGATGTTCTCCTCGGGGTTGGCCGTGATTGGTCCAGAGCAGAGATAATGAGCATTCATCTCCACCGCATTCAATCACGAGGGCGTCCACTGTGCCCTATCGACAGCAGCTCCACGTTCAGGCTTATCTGAATGTGGGCTTGGAATGAACAGCAGGAGGATCCCGTAATATAATTACTGTGCTGAGGCAAGCTCTTCTGAATCCATCACAAGCCCAGTTACCCCCCAGCGTGCCGAAAACCCAGCATAAGTGTGATAAGATTTTTAATTTTTTTTTACAGTGCAAGGATTGCGAATTACAGAAGGAAAAATGTCAGCAGTGATGCAGCCGTTCAGGGACAGAGGACCCAGGTGGGAGAGACTGGGGACGCTTAGCTCCAGCTGGCATCTTCCTCTGGTCACTTTGTGCCAATTAGCCCTACCTTCAAGGAAAAAAACATCCACCAAGTCAAACATAGAGTTAGCTGTCAACAGGACTTTTTTTTTTCTCATGGAGTGCTATTATTTTGCAGTGAAATTCCAGAGTTAAACTTAAGGCCAAGTTAGTCCTACAGTATTATATCTGCAAGATGAATTATCTTGAGTAAAGCTTGATGGTAGTGAAATGTTCAAAAGAACTGCATCAATGAGGTGTATTAAAAATGTCCAGACATAACAGCCAGTTAAGTTGATAGATGCAGTTTCTCCCTGAGGTGCACAATGCAAACCTTCCACACCACCTTCCACATTACTGACCATTGCTCATGG
The DNA here is from genome assembly GCA_026781145.1 of Hippopotamyrus pictus. Taxonomy (NCBI): domain Eukaryota; kingdom Metazoa; phylum Chordata; class Actinopteri; order Osteoglossiformes; family Mormyridae; genus Hippopotamyrus; species Hippopotamyrus pictus. The sequence goes on from JAODLC010000050.1 coordinate 14,765,088, forward strand.
AAGATTAATGAGGTGTTGGTGATGTGGCAGGAATGTCTGAGCTCTTAACTTTGGGGGGGTCAAGAGGGACGATTATGGGTGGATCTATTCAGCAAGTAAACGGCTGTTAACAGGCTGATGTAGCCCACAGACTGCAGGTCTGCTGTTTGCTGACACTTGATTCTACCCACACTTACTGTTGAGCCTCTTTATCTCAAGCACCCAAGTTCATGACCCAGCACTCCGGTACTCTTGGAAAGAACAGTGATCGTTTTGCCATTTCACCCCCATTCCTGCCCTTATTCACTGAACAGGGGAGGGTTAAAAAAAATCACAAAGACCAAGCAAACCACAGCAGGTTTCCATTCTGAAAACGTTTTAAAATGTTTAAAAAATTCTACAGAGGAGTGTTTAGAATTTTTAGAATATCTCCCAGTTCTTAAACTTTGACTTTGGAAGGTTAAACAACAACTGCTGAAAAGCCACAGTTCTTCTAGAATGACTTAAAGTGAAGTAAACATGATCATTTTCAAGCTGTCTCACTCTAAATGTGACCAGCTCATGCCCAATGCGTGTTTTCACTCCCAATTGTATAAGAGGGATTTGGTTGTAGTTCCCTCACCACAATCAGTAATGGTTTGTGATCACATAAATGCAACTAGACATTGATTTGGGCTTGTTTAATTTTCTCTCCCTTGGAAGAATAAAACTTTTTGCTTTCAATGGAGTCAGCAACAAAGCAAATTCAATTAAAACGTAAACTGGTGACAATCAGCTGAACTTGCAGACGGGAAGGAGCTCTGGACGGATTACAAAACCGAAATCCTTATCTGCAGTACAGACAAAGGCAAGGAGGCATAAAGATCTGATGTGAAGGACCCTAATAAAGTATAAACTACACAGTTATGGACTGCCACACACTCGTGTCAAGTGCCTCACAGCAACCCCGTGGTGAAAGGCGCTATATAAAAATATACTGAATTGCATCGATAGTGTAAGTGCCGCGTGAACTTCCCGGAAGTTATAGTGCAAGTGAGGTTTATATAATGGGAGTGCGCTGTATTATGGCAGAAGAGGAAAAAGGAGGGAGAGAAAGGAGAAAAGCTTCACTCTTGGCAGCTAAACCAAACAGATTGCAATAGTGTATGATCTATAAATAGAGATACAGTATTTAGAAGGGAAACATATAACCAAAAACAACATGTTAATGCATAATAGTTCTTCAATGCTGTGCGTAGAGTTAAGACATGATATGCCAGAACTTTCAAATTGGACTCCAGGCAAGGATAGAGGGACCAATCATAAACCAAACACACTGGTCTCTTAAAGGGATTGTTTTTTCTTTTGGTCAAAAGTCTAAACTCAAGCATGACCTCATGTCTACAAGAAGAAGTGGAATTTGCAAGGCTAATAATTCTCAGGGTTATCGCTACAGTACTAAGACTCTCCCGATTCTTGGCAACATCTGCTGGTAAAGCGTAGAGGATGAATATTCTGCCCCCTGGATCGCCCCTCTCTCTGTTTCGCAGCTCAATTTCAATTCAATTTCAAGGTGCTTTATTGGCACGCCACAAGGTAGGGTTATCAAAGGCGTCCAGGAAGACAACAAGCCCAAACGTCATATAATAACACAAATAAAGACTGACAAGCTTGTGAAAAAAGTTACAAATAAAAAAGTTGCAAAAAAACACTATGAATAAAAAATGTAAGTGACACATGAGTAAGAATAGTAAAAAAGTATTACCAATCTGTCTCATTGTATCCTGAAGTAGCTGTTAACCGTAGCTTGTTTTAATTACGATTAGCATGGTTCACACACTGAACTTCCAGACCTGCTCACCTTACCCACTACCTGCTGTACCAAGGCTGCGGTACAGATAGGTGCAGCCAAATCCGAAGTCCCTAACGAGGGTGGGTGTTGGGTCCAGGTAATTGGTTGAAAAGGTCTCAGGCAGCAGGCTCTCACCAGAAGACTGTACCTAACACCCACTTTGCGGCCAGCAAGAGTCTCTGGTGGGACTGATCAAGGCGAAAAACAACTGTACAAAACCTGCCTGCTGCTGGAACCTTCTGTACCGCTTCCATGACATTACCCTTCTCTTGATTGGTTTCCTCCTGCATGCATGAGATCCATGTAATGGAAACAGATATTATAGTTTCTACACTAAGTAGAAAAAGGAATCTTTGCTTTATGTGCCATTTGCACAAGTACAGGTACATTGAATGCTTGTTTTCACATATCCCATCATGCAGGCCTTTGAGACACACACGCACACACATGCATCCATGTAGATGTATGGTCGGTGTTTGTGTGAAGGTGGAGCTTTAGGGTTATTTTAGAATAATCACGAAAGAATCAAACCTCTAAAATAACACATATGAAATTATGCATTGACCTAAAAAGTAATAATTGAACAAAAAAAATATTTTTTTTGGGGGGGGGGGGGCAGCTCTGTGGGTTGGGTCGCAGAAGGTTCAAACCCCTCGGTCTGCAGAGTGAACCCCCCACTGGACCCTTGAACAAGCCCCCTAACCCCGATTGCTCCGGGGACTGGCTGACCCTACTGTCTCCTCTATGCCAGTTCCATGAGGTGGCTTCCTGGAATGCTTTTCCAGCTGTGCTGAAGGAGGTCCCACGTGTAAGCTGAGCACCCATTGGCTGCTTTTTCTGCACTGTCTAGTCAAACTCCCTCAAAAAGCTGTTCTACTGTGTTCTGCCAGATCACATGCGACACTGTCACTCTCCTTCGTAGGCAGCTTTGCCCAAACGTTTGACTGGTACTGCATATAAAGCTGAGAGTGAAATTTAAGGTCCTAGTGCAGAGTCAGACCATTTATCTACCCCCTCCCCCCTCCGATTTTGGGGGCTATGGGATCTACCCAGGGGCCCAGCGGACACAAGACTATTCAGCCAAGGATGGGATGCAAACTGGCAACTACCCAATCACAGGCACTGAGGCCAAACCCAGTGAGCCACACACTTCCCCCATAATAGGACCCAGTAGCCTATGGTTGCCCTCCGACTTCATGCAAAATTGTCAGGTAACAGACTGCATCTTGCAGAATTCTGATCTGCCATTAAACAAAAACTTTTTTTCCAATATGACAAGAACAAACTATGGGTATCTATGGGTTTACACACATTGCTGATTAAGCTAACCAAGTAGTAAAATACAAACATGCACACTCAAAGGGCAACCACAACTAGGAATGAAAAAAGGCTATAACCTAAAGTCACTTGATGTATGTTTGAGGATGTACAGTATGCTGAAAATGAATCATTTGTGGGAAGCAACTTATTGTCCAAAAGAAGTTACTGCCTTTTCCCTACCACTTCAGTTGATATTTCAAATTAATGCCCTTTGAATCACACAATAGATCTGACAGCAGTTTTCTGGTGGAACCGCAAATAATGTCCATTCAGGTTCTGGTATTTACAAAATACCCAGCAGGCACATGCCTGGGCACAGTCTAACAAACCCCAAGAGAGTCTCCAATTTCCAACTACAAGGCCCAGTGAGTAAATTACCCTTTAATTTTCCTGCATTTCTGGGCAGTGCCTGTTTTGTATAATAACTGCATCATGGTTGATCCCCCTGCCAGTCTAATTAAATTAGAAAAGGAACAGCAGACTCACACCCAAATAGGATGGAGCATTTGACAGAGGCCCTCTTTTAATAACGGAGACTCCCTTGCTGTTTGCTGGCCTTCTTCCTCTTCAGGTTGCCTCATCATTAGCAGAAATGGCAGTTTCCATGAAACTAGCCAAGCATCTCAGCTTTAAGGTTTCAGCCTCACGCCAAGAAGCCGAAAGCGAAAGTGACAGCTTCTCTGTACATGTGTGTGTTTTCCTCTCGAATAATAACAATAATAAAAAACTGGATAAGACAACAAAATGCTGTGGTGCAATAAAACACCCTGGTTTGTGGTGGTGGGGTAGCTGCCGCAGATTGATGTGTTTGTTTTGCCTTTGTTTGCTTCCATGCTTTGTCTGGTGCCGTTACGTCGCGGCAAAGACGCGGAGCATTGATGGGGATGAATGGCCCAGTCTGTAGGCATCTGTCATGTTGTGACACACCAGTCATTGCAAAACAACGGGGATGGGGATTTTGCAGGGGGAGCCGGCAGATTCATACAACCTTGTAGATGTATGGTCGGTGTTTGTGAAGGTGGACCTTTTGGGTGGGGGCCAGAGCTGCAGGATCAGAGCTTTTTTATTCTGGGTAAATGTGCAGAATGTCAAGGCTGACACACTGTCAGCCCGGTTGTAATGTTCATACGTAGGCACATGTATGAGGTGACGTCAGGCATAATCTAATAAAGTATTTATATTTGTTGGCAGTAAATTACCCATCCATCCAACCGTTTCTACATACACTTGTCTTATGCACGGTCACGGGGGTCCAGAGTCTATTCTAGAAGGCAGGGAATAACCCAGGATGGGGCACCAACCCATCACAGATCTAGACATAAAATTATTTGTAGATAATTTCTTGTTTTTCTTTCATCATTGCATTTTTAATGATGGACTGAAAGTTATTTGGGCATGGGCCTGGCTGCCCCCTCCCCCTCCCCCCGACCTGGTTCCATGGTACCTGGGTCACGCTAAAACCGTGCATCTCTCCTGAAAGAGATTCCTCCATCTCAGAAGCCTGGTTGTTTTCGGGAGTCATCAAATGCGGTGCAATTTCTGCCCATTTCCCTCCTGTTCCCCTGTGGCTGCATTATGGTGCTGGATTATGGTGCTGCATATTCAAGCTTTCTCTGTCACACGGGCTTCGAAGATCCCCAGAGAGCTTTAAGCATGTTAAGGCCCGCTCATGGGAAAGAGACTGGACAACAGGTGCCAACGGTACATTTTCAGGGCAAAGTGGCTTCTCACTGGGTAGAAATAGCACAAAGCCTTAGTAATGTTAGGCTTAGGTCCTGCAGGAGTCCTCTTAAAAGTGAGGACTTGATTTCTAATTGCACAGTCTGGAGGAGCACCCAGCATACAATGGAAAATCCAGCTGCAGGGGTACAGATTATGGAAATGCTCTCTTGCTCGGAAGTGTCAATGCGGGCAGCCGGGAACCAGGGCAAGACCATGGAAGGTCAGATATCAGGAGCTACAAACCGCAAAAAAAAACCTCTGAAACTCTGAATTTAAAGTGCACGGCAAAGCAGAGGATAGAGAGACACTCCCAGTGCTGAATTCTTAGTGGCTAAAGTCATTGATACTACCTACAGCATAAACAGACAACCAGAAGAAATCCAAAATAAAAGTGTGGGCCCCCTTCAACGTGGGGTCTTGTGCTACAGTCCAGAATAGCCCGTGCATAAGGCGGCATGGAAGTAGGCAGCAAATTAACTGAATATGATTCTGCTGATTGTCTTACTTCCCAAAGTGTGGGGATTACCACTGTGAGGTGATGAATGACAATGATTAACGGTCCTCGCTGCGTAATGACATCTGATACAGTGTACTGCCCCCCAGTCCCTGTGTGTTGATTTTGTGTTTTCTCCCCGTCTTCTCCTCTGGCTTCTCCTTTTTTCTCTCACGGTCGAAAAGCATGCAGCTTTGCAACCTGGAGACTCGAGAAATTGAAGAGCAAGTTTCCAAAACTCACTCAGTTAATCTTTTTGTTGATTATGAGATGAGATCGCCAGTGACTTAAAGTCAGGCTTCCTCATCATATTGGGAACAAAGAACTTTTGTTAAAATGTCCAAGACTCATTAAACATGCAGAATTTTTCTCAAAAACACATCCCGTGAACTGAATGAGTTATAAAGAATTAGCTATTTTTTGATTCCCTGTTGCGTGTGTGGGTGCCAACACTGTGATGGTCTTGGATCCCATCCACAGTGTCCAGTACCTTGAGTCCGACGCTTCCTCTGATAGGTTCCAGGCCCACCTCCACGCTGTACTGGATGGGCAATTATGGAAGAGAGATGAATGCTTGATTGGATAGATGATACGGTGTAAAACTTTTCTATCACAAATAGATGAATTGCAGAGATACTGAAAGTGTGCGCTCAGGATTAACTTTATCAACATGATCTGTCCCAGTGAGAAGGTCAGCAAATGATCCAGACCTGTTAGTCCCAAAGGAGCTGGTGAGATTGAGGGTAGGAGACCATTAGCAGAACAGGGTTCCTTGTCAGGGTCCAACTGCTCTACTAGGCCACAGGCTTAGCCTGCTCTATCCGGTCTCTATCTCTATATACTTTTCTATACCATTCTTTTTTTTTCCGCGAGAAAAGGAGCCGATGTTGTGAGGGGTTTGTAAGGTTCCGGGCTCAGAAGAACGTGTCACCACCACTTAGCTGTACAGTTAATAATGCAACAAATGAACACGCTTGCCTTTCAGTTCAACTAATTAGTGTGGGAGAGAATAAGTGTACGTGAGTCTGTCTGTGTGTTTGTGAGAGAAGGCGCCCAGGAAACCTAAGCAAAACGGCGCCAAATTTGCATAATGGCAGAAAATGTGCATGTTTGCATGCATTTTGTTTGTTTTACATTATTAATGTACCCTTGGGAGGTGGAGCTGGGATTTATTTCACTTCTCAGTGTCTTTGATAAGAATGATTTACAGAGAAATCCCTCCCCAACGTATTTCCAATCCGGTCAGGTGTCTGTATCATTTACTGTGCTGTCCGGAATTTTTCCATTACTCGTGGGACCTTTTTGGAAGCACGGAGTGTGGATTGTCTCTTCTTTTGTTTCTCATTTTCCCAGCTCACAAAAACAAAAACTTTTGACACTTTGTACTTCGAAGCTTATATTTTATGCAGATTTTGTAAAATGCCACGTGTACTTCTATCTCTATCTCTATCTGTAGCTCTGTAATGGCCCAGAGAACATCTCTTACAATATTTTATATTACAATTCTTGACCGAACGCACCCCTAATAATAAGCACATGCTGCTAAAATTCCTTGCGATCCATTCCGTTTCGTTTTCTTGAGAAGAGCGGCACGGCATCATAGTCGCTGCCCCCTCTGGAGACCAGGGTTCGATTCCATGTTCTGGTTCTACATGAGTGGCGTTTGCATGTTCTCCCTGTGTCCTTGTGGCGTGTTCTCCGGGTTCTTCACGGTCCAAAAACATGCTGAGGTGAATTGGGGGTAGGCAAAGTGCTCGTTGGTGTGAATGGTGAGTGTGCCCCACGATGGGCTGGTGCCCCACCCTGGGTTATTCCCTGCTTTACACCCATCTTTTCCAGTACAGGCTCTAGACCCCCCTGACCCAAAAAAGGACAAGCAGAAGTACAGAAAATGAATTTTCTTAAGTCACTATCAGCATTAGTTTCTGCCATAATACTCTGTGTATTTTAAGCCACAATCTGGCCACTGATAACCTTCACCCTGGGATTTTGATCCTATCTTGTGCTACCATGATCGTGTTGGCTGCACGTGTCTCCCATCCGCTGGCCTTGCTATCTGCAAACAGATCTTGGCCCCCATCAAAGCTCATTAGAAGAAGCCAGCTAGGCTCTTAGGCACTGACAGTGACCTCTGCCTGACACCAGTCCGTTTGTCCCAACAGAACTTACTTCCAAAGCGCTGCAGCATTTCTCAAAATGCATGACCCGGCACAAGAAAGAGAGCCGCACTAAGGAACTGTCTTTAATCCAGGAGTTTGGCTCCTGTTTTCTTCGGGCAGGCAGTAGGAATCTGCATGAGTGTCCGGCGAGAGTGAACTACTTTCCTTTCCTCCAAAGAAGAGCTCATTTAATTAAATTGCATCCTTATTTATTTACCCATTTTGATATTACTTCTGCTCGCTAAATGGAGGCTGGACATGAAAGTGCAATTTGAGCTGCAAGAACATATGAATCCCTTCCAGAGATGAGCTGCCTCCGCACTGAGCTGGAGGCGTCGCCAAAATATTTTTGTGCGATGCAAGTAGACTAAAGCTCCATGTGGATGGTGTGAGGAAATCGTGTCCTGTGCCATTTTGATGCATTAGTGAGATCTGACAAAAATAAATGTACACAACACCCCCAACGACCTGCAGTCGCATATGGTTCATTACACAACATACAGAAAAGTCATGAAGTTACTCAGTAATGGTTCATTTTTCAAAGGTTACTTACAACCACAGTTTGACAGTGTAGCTGCTGCTAAAAACAGCAATTTATAAAGGAGTATTTTAATTATATATTTTAAAAAAAAAAATGTCACATGTTTATGTCAGAAGTGACAGAGGAGAGCAGTAAGTGAACAAAGCGTTCTGTAGATGTCTGAGAAGGCAGGGGTGCTGGAAGATGGATGACCAGAGGAAATATCGATGATGGAAATGGACATGCTTTCCTGTAACTGCGGAGAAGATTCTGGAAGATGGACAATCCGTGGAGGCCCAGTTCCTGCAGACTCGGAGATCACTCCTTATTTTTGAATGGGATGGATAGCTGGTCTCCCATCCCAGAAGCTGTCCTACTGGCTTTCCATCTGGGGTGAACTGGAGAACCACTACTGAAAATGGGAGAAGTCACCTGAAATCAGCTTTCATGTGGACACACACACACACACACACACACGTCGGGTAAACATATCTTTATGGGGTCTGCTCATTCATTTCTGTTGGAAAAATGCTAACGCTAACTATGACAACCTTAACCCCTACCCAGCCCGAACCATAACCATAAGTAACCAAACAAAATACAAGAGTTTTTTGCATTTTTGCATTATTAGTTTTATTATTGTGGTCATAGATTTTTAAAACTGGTCCCCATAAGGGAAAAAATGGGTATTCAATATGTTGTGGAGACATTGTGTCCCCATAAGGTAAGGTATTCCCGCTCACACACACACACACACACACACTTACACACACTTGCACACACTCACACACACACACGCACACACACGCACACACACGCGCACACACACTTACACACACTTGCACACACACACACACACACACAGACACACACACACGCACACACACACGCACACACACTTACACACACTTGCACACACACACACGCACACGCACACACACACACAGACACACACACACACACACACTCACACGCTGCTTCTGCAGCCATATGCTCCCACCTCCAGCAAGTCCCTCCGGCCAATGTTTTCCTTTCACATAATGACAAAGCTGCTCAAATTTAGAGAAATCACTTCACCCAAGTAATCAAGTAAGGGCAAAAATGAAAAGAAAAAACGCCTACAAATACTATTTAAAATAAACCCCCAGATCAAAAGGGTGTCAGTCATAGCACCTTTTGACCGCACATGCAGTTTGGGTGGGATGCACTAATATCACTAGACTTTTATTTCAATGGATGGATGAATGGATGAAGTGTCCCAGCGGTTCTCACAGCTGTTTACTTATTTGTTAATCACTGGATATACAAATAATGGCATTACAATTCAAAAAAATGCAATAAAAATTAGCAATAAAATGGATCATGAGCCAGGGTTCGAGTCCTGACGGACATCCTGGCTGTAGCACCCTGAATCGCCGATCTGCAGTGAAGCGGATCAGCTTTCTTAAAATGACAAAATTTTATAAATATAATCAAACATTTTCACTAAGCTTCCCTAATACATTTATGTAAAGTTAGGGTTCCGGTCAATCAAATCTAAACTCTAGGAAGGCACATGCACAGACATTGGAATAGGTGTGAGACAGTCATATTTACTTCTTTTTGTTGCAGTCCTTGCTGCTGTATTCTGCATCTGTTGTAAGGAACACAGTGTGGAATTTGTGCTCTCTGAGAGCAGAGCATTGCGATATTCTAATCCAGATTAAGGCGTCTGTTGATGTTTCTACAGTATTAGAAAACAGTCTGTATAAACTGAGAGAAGCATATCCTACACAAGCAGTTAATATGACAAGTAAATGGCAGGTCTGCATTAAGCATTACACCAAGGTTATACGTCTTTTCAGTGAAACCATAACCAATTGCTGATGACAGGGCATTATAAGTGCTGGTGTCACCTTATACAGTAGTAAAGGGACCTCTGTTTTATCGCTGTTTAGACATACGGAGCTTTTCTACTAGGATAAGGAACCAAGCAGAACCTTAGCTCTGCCACGAGGAGAAACCGGTTACAGGGCGGTTCAAGCTAGCTTTGGTTTTCCAAAGGCGTTGCCGGCTTTGGAGAGTGACAGAGACGCTTATTACTGTTCACTCAGCATACATCATCATTTTCTGGGTGCTAATTTTCCCCAGGATGTCTGTGAGCATAGCTGTGTTATGTTAGCATCAAATGCTAGTGGAATTAGCATTAGTTTGCATAGATTTGCATTACAAATCCATTCCGTTTGGCAGTTCTATATGTGACATTTGCAAATGGTTAATTTTAACTTACATAAAAGTTAATTTTATGTTTTCATATCAATCCTAATATAGGAAGCATGCAGAGACAGAACAATAAAGGGCCAACAATAAAGGGTCCGACACCAGTCTCTGCAGGAATCCATATATCACCACGGAGACCATTGATTCAGGGGGTTATGAAATATCCAAACATATGGGTGACAATTGTTTATGTAGGACAAGAACCATTTATGGAAAATTCTGTACGGACGCCACATGCTAGCCTGCTTTTAAATTATTCAGCAGTTGATAGTGTTGATATTATCAAAACCAATGCCAAAGAAGATACTGTTGCATGCTTGGAAGAGATGATAGTACTGTAGTTCATCATTTATAACTGCAGTTGAAGCTGTTTCAATGCTGTGAATCGGCTGGAAGCCAAACTGATACTCTTCAAATACTGTATATTGTTAATATCCAAGTATTTCAGATGGGTGGAAGTAATTTTCTTTGGAGAATGGGGGCATTTGAGACAGGTGTATAATTATTAAGAACATACAGATCTAACTGTAGCTGTGGTGTCATTACATACACTTCGAATGTCACAATAACAGAAATTAAGGATGTGTTAATTATTTTAAATATAGGTTCTCTGAGTACTTCAAGCAACTTTTAAAGGAATTTAAAAATACATGGGTGACCCTCTTATGCGACAGATATAGGAGAATCGGCCTTTAAATCGCCTCTTTATTAGGCTGGGAAGTGCCCCAATTCCAAAGACCAATAAGCATGTACTGTGCATTCTTTGATAGCCAATTAGCATAAAGATTGCCTTATTAGTACCTGTAATTCCAAGTCAATATGTAGTCAAGCCCAACGATGACTTACTGTTACATTGTAAGTCTAGTTGTGCTAAGTGAGAATAAAACAGAAGAACCAGCACAACAGGTTCAGCACAAACTAGTTTCACAGTTACATAGTCCCTAGTGTACTGTTGCACACAAAGTAACAATAGAGCATGTTATGTACAACATGAGTCACAAAATAACAGGACAACCCTTATTAGTTTGTTTCCTTTAGCAGCTTGTTCTTACAGAACCCATATGTGCTGTCTGGTGATGCGGTAGGAAGCTTGTACCTGATGCCGGCATATTTCTTGGTCATATACTCTTAATCAATGTAATCTGAGTTTGTCAACTCAACCATGACCCTTGTTGTCACGGAGGCTTTCTGCATGAATAGTTTGAACCTGCTAGGGAGAACCAACAGTTTCCAAAGACTTAGTAATGTCTACAGGGTTTTGTCTTCCAACACCAATTTGTTCCATTGATGAACATGCCTTTTTGTATCCTGTTCCATGTCTCCTTTTGGAGATCCATCTATTTTCCTTAAGCATGATGACCTCATTACTTATCTGTTATATTTTGATGTCATGCTTTGATAAGGTACACACAACATGACCAGTCTCACCCAGCTTATCCAAAGAAGTGAGCTTTAATGCAGCTGGCCCTACTGCAGAGCAGAAATAACATCAGGTGATAGTACTCAATCATGTGATCAGAAAAGTCCACATGATCTCATAAGAGGGTATCAACATTGATCTCGACAAGTCAGTACTCAAGGTGGAACTCTGTTACTTCATCACGGCAGAAGGGTCCAACCGCAATGAGTCTGGCAGCTTTACACATCCGTCTGTGGATTGTGCAACATACATAATAAGATACATAATAATGCATAATAACAGTCCTATCTTGATCTATATCCTATCACACAAAGGTTATCACTCTGGAGTTGGTGTAGTACTGAATCAAGCCCTTCATTGGACGCATCAGAATGTAGTACAAATGGTAAGTTAAAATTCCAGAGAATGAGACAGAGAGGTAAGGAGTATGCACTGATTTACAGCACATTGCCGCACCCACCACAGGGATGAGAACCTGAGTGCAGCCATGCAGCTGGTGATACCTCAGCACCACATCGGTCCAAATGGACCAGCGTGAGTTTTTCCCAGTGGCTGGAGTGCCAGTCCTGCCACCAACCCCCAAGTTTTTCCCTGTAAGTTGGAAGACCGCCCTGCAGGGCTGGATGTAGATTAAAGTCATACCCAGGACAAAGCAAATGCTGGTTAAGGGCCTTGTTCAAGGGCTCAATGGAGTAGGATCAGTCCTGGCATTCATGGGACTTGAACCAGCAACCTTCTGACTGCTACCCACAGAGCCACCACTCCACCCATCAGAGAATGGATCAATCAATAAATCTGGACACAATAAAAGTCCACTTGATAGGTGGTTGTGAAGACAACTGATGTCTGTCCACTGCTTTTAACAAATCCATCCATCTATTTTCTGAAACCACTTTTCCTATTTAGGATCTTAGTGGGTCCAGAGACTAAATACGCAAGGCAGGGAACAACCAAGTATGGGGAACCCATTGCAGGGCATTCCCATACACCATTCATGCCCAGGGGCAACTTGGTAACTCCAATTAAACTTAACATGTTTTCAGACTGAGGGTACCCAAAGGAAACCCCACAATGACATGAGCAGAACATGCTATCTCCACACACATGGAACCCTGGTTCCAGAAATGTGAGACAATAGCACTAATCACTGCACCACCGTGCCACCCCTTCTTTTTAATAAATTAAAGATTATTTTTCTGCCACTTCGCCAGGAGACTTAAGTAATTCAAACATTGGTTTAGTTGATCTGGAGAAATACTAAATAATGGATCTATAGTAACTTAAAAACCCTCACTTCTCAGATGGATTTTGGCTCTTTTTCTTTTAAGTCTGTGCATCTATTTGGATCTATCTCTAGGGAAAAGAACATTCATCAGCGATGCCCCCTAGAATACCCTCCATGCATTATCGAAATGCAGCTGGGGCATTTGATAGCCCAAACGGGATGCAGACACACTCATACTGTATAACCCCCTTGCATTCCAGAAAACTCTGATGCATCTTTAATTGAAAAGTATGAATCTTACTAGGCTGTCCAGTACATCTTGTATCTTTGGCAGTTTTTGTCTATCTGAAACTGGTTTATAGTCCTGTTCCCAAAAAAATGACCCACAGAAATAGACTGCTACAGTACTTACAGACACACACAAGAGGCGATCAATATGATGATGTGGATTTTTTATTCCAACTCCTTTCCAGGATGTTTTGAACATCTTTCACCTCATTGTTCATTGCACAAAATTGAGTTGTAACTTTTGGACAGCAGTGTCATCACTGAGGTTATTCCTCAGTCTGAACATTGGAATGAATATAGCCTTGAAGAAAGACGTCAGACTCCTCAAAGATTATCTGGCTGGCGATCTGCCACTCTTGGTCTTGAAGGGCGACGGGCGGATGCCACTTGTCTCTGGAAGTACTGCGGGGTACGGCTGTCTTGGCATCCCTGGGCTGTAGTAAAGTCTACACTCAGTCTGGGTGTTTAACCTCTTTGAACTCCTTGAAGATCAATGGGTTTGATGTCAGATATCTACATCACCGTACAAAGCATAAATCTCTGTGGCAGATAAATATCATATTTTATATAATTCTGGAATTCACCACTAGGAAGAGATCCAAACCATTCATACACAAGGTCTCTTGTATTACTGTACTTCACACTTACCCTGTAATACATGAGAGAAAATACCCTGCAAATCTTTTGCCATATACAAATTCTGGCATACTCTGCTACAATAAAACTACTCATACCCATAATGTCTACTTTAAGACCTACTACTAAGGAGATTATCCTGCTGCCTTGCAGTACCTAATGCCTTAGTAGCACTGTGCTAATTTGATCTTTCATGTATGACCTTAAGGAATGCTTCAGTTCTCCTACAGACTATCTTTCTTTGTCAACATATCTTTGAAAATTCCAGGTTTGACTAATTTTAACAGGGCTTAAATAATTTCTGAGATTTTTTTCTCTCAAAATGTCATCCATCTGGTTGCATGCCCTCTTTACCCTCTTATAATTTATGTTGAGTCCCACATTGGAACTGCAACCACCATGCATTTTGAACTCTCTGTGTGACAGTGATGCTCCAACCTCATTGAGTCACTAAATATTGGGTTGAGTACTTGGCATCCTGTCCTTACCCAGTGTCCATAACTGATGTGGTGATTCCAGTAATTCTAAGTTCACCAAGGCTGCCACTTTGAATCCTATGGCCAACAGAGTAATCGCATCAGGTCAGATGCTCGAGCAAAATCACAAACTCTAACCCTAATGCCAGAATAAGTCCAGCTTTCTTTTGCAATTCAAAAACATAGGTTAGGCAGGCTAATGTCTCCAAAATGACCAAATACCCTGTCCAGTGTGGCCCTGGTCTTGAGCTGTATACTTCCTGTGATTGACTCCATGACAGATTCTCCATGATCCTGTACTGGATATGCAGTTGCATGAAATTAGATCAAGATAATCAAGATCAAACAAGATCAAGATAATGGTGTAAAAAGCTAACTTACCAACTTCATATTGAACCTGTATGTATTTAGCTAATGGAATGTAGTAATTTATTTCATGGGTTAATCATTTACTTGGCTTGCCAGCTGAATTTGTTTCACGCCTGTTACATATGTGTAACTACACCTGCTGATGTTATATGAAAATATACACTTTTGCTGACCCCTTACGTCAGCATTTATTAAGCAAACCAAAATAACGCTAATTATATTTAATTATTTCTAAAATTCTGGAAATGATTGCACATTTCCAGGTGGCGGTCTGCACAGAACAGCATCCTGCTCCGTGGAGACTTCTGCATTCCGCAATTCGTAATTGTGAAAATTGTGCATTTATACACATGCAGAAAGTTAAGAAACACAAAGAGTTCAGATGGGGTGCACCTGGAGCGCTGGATTACGCCAAGTGGCTGGGTTACCTTAAGCTAGAAGTAATGATCGCTCAATACCAGTTTAAGTAGGGCACATTCCTATTGGACAATCATGACTTCCAGGTTAAGTTAACCCAGCTAACTGAGAAATCCTGGGGGGTGTTCCATGAAGCAGGATTTCTTGGTTAGCTGGGTTTAACTTAAGATAGAACTCATGATTGTCCAATAAGAATTTAGGTAAGGAGCCTTTCTTTTGGACAATTATCTCTTCTATCTAAGTTAATCTAAGCCAATCAAGAAATTCTGCCTTGTGGAAGACCTCCCTGCTTTGTGGGACACACAGAACAGGACCCATGAACCAAATAAAACTACCTCAGAGAATCAAGTACCCACAGAGTGTCCCGAATGCAAACCGAAACATGAATGTTAGGTTTGAGAAAGGGGAACCTGATCCAAAACCATGCACTAAGCACATCAGAAACACTTTATGGATCTGTTTTCTATAGTGCTAAATGCAAATGGGGTGGGGGGGGGGGGGGGCAGGCCATATTTAACACCTGTTTGCAACTACTACGAATCAATCGTCAGCTCTGCAAAAGACCAATGCCAAGGGAGCATTAGAGTGAAAAATATCTGCCATTATTTACTTCATGACTCTTCGATCCACTTCTTATTTGTTTTAACTCATTAAATACTCAGCAAAGCCAACTAAGGACTGAGGTCTGGTTAATTTGCTGGCTAGGTGATTAATATATGAAGAAATTAATATTTATTAATGAATGGGCTCATTTTTGGTTTCACCGATATGCAGCGTCGTGCACCGTGCTTGCTGGAGTGAGGCCCCAGGGCCCCAGTTACGCTGTCCAGGATACAGGACGGATGGCTGGATGTCTGGATTCGCTCCTCCAGTGTTTGTCTTGCGCAAATTGATAGTCTGATTTGTGCCCATGAAATGAAATGCACGATGAATAATTTTGTCTTGGGGGCCAAAAGCTGAATATTTGTAATTCTGGCTTTCAGCTCTCCTTCCCCATTGTGCGCAGTCTGTGACTTTCTATTTTATACGACTATCTAGTTCAGGGATCTGCATTTTTTTAGATGTTAGAGGCAATTCTGAAGCGGAAAGAAACTACTGACACACATTTCTTAAGAGTCTCACCATCAGCTTGCATCTAATCACAAATCTGCATTCAGAAATGTTAAAAAAAACCTCTTACCTAAATGTTGTGTTGCTTTACAGATGATGAAGCATGTCAGAGAAAATCCAATTAGCAATTTTTAGCAGAACGAAAGAAATGTCTTCTTGCCATGCTACTCAAGGCCCTTTGCTTTCATTTATAGTCGTCTCACATTTTTAATAGATAACTCAGCTTCATATTTCTTTTCCGTACTTTCATATTGGAGCGACGAGGTATTGTGTGATTCTGTTTATTAGTTAAGCTGTTTAATTGTTATTTGTCTTCAGGCACTTTTTTTGATATGAAGGACAGGGAGGGGATTGGGGATTTAGATTAACAAGTTTTATATTTTTTCATCATATGAAAATAAAAACTAAATATAAATTTTGGTTGTTGATACAAAAAGATGTGTGATCTGAAAAGAAGACGTGAATCATTAACATTTATTTAATATACTTATTGAATGTTTCGTATTATGAATAAATATGAGTAGAAGTCATGTGTGTGTGTATGCAGACGCTCACTTATGTGTGTCCATCTGTCTATTTTTCGCTCATGGTCACCGGAAGCTTGGTTCCAGTAACACACACACACACACACACACACACACACTTCCATGCTTTTCATTTCACAGGTAGTTGGACACATTACTTCTGATTTCAGGCAGACAGCTGTAATATCCCCCTGGTCTTGGATTTCGTGATTAGCTGAAACCCCCAGCACACCTTATTCCAGCCTGCATTGCCCCTGCTACTGGTGTGTGGAATGGCACTCAGGTTGGGGGATGCCAAAGGTTGGGAAAGAAGGTGGCTGTTAACCATGACTGAGAGCTGTAGCCTATGGATGTCAGTCTGGATACAGAGCAAAGAAAGTAGAACAGAGCAGAGCCTTCTGATGGACAGGGAGGCAGTTAGAACAGTCAGTCGAGAATGATGTTGCTTGTACACCATCTGACGAGACGTTCTGTGCCGATAATATACCAGGGCTTTAAACAAACTGATTGGAATTGATCAATGGAACCCTCTGTATATACAAGGTTTATGAAGTCTACCATTTGTCCACTTGCACTGGCAGAGAAAACCAACCAGTGCTCAATTCTGCCTATTTAATACCTTTGCAACAAAGTTTCAATCGATTCTCTTGCCTTTCAGACGTATGAGATTAACAGAACGTGAGCAATCATTTCTAGTCCATCTCTCTGCGTGTTCTAAACAGATCACTCTCATGTCACTTTGCACCACAGTTAGCTGGTGATGGATTTGTAATACACAGAGGCTTTTAATATTTCTGAAATTATCTCATTTCAACTTGGGGTTTGTGCTATTCGTAGTTATAAGATTGCTAGGCTAGACAGATCTCCGCATGTAATTGGACAAACATATTTCTTGCAAGGAAATTTTAAATGAGCTTCCCATACTTGACAAGAAGGTAGAAGATGGACAGATAGATATTTCAGCTATTGGATTATCACAGGTAATGTTATTATGAATAGTGTCATCACAGGTAGTGTTATTATGAGTAGTGTTATCACAGGTAGTGTTATTATGAGTAGTGTTATTATGAGTAGTGTTATTATGAGTATTGTTATCACAGGTAGCGTTATCATGGGTAGTGTTATCACAGAAAGTGCTGTAGGTAGCCAACAATCTTAGTGATTTTGCGAATGTTAGTGAAGATCTTGGTGTAATGTGGTTGCGGCATCATTTTACATTTTGTGAAAGCTGGTACTTTCATTACTTGCATGCTTCAGCTTGTTGGTCATATGCGTCAATCATGTGTCAATTATATGTATCAAGTTCTACAGACAACGCCCCCCCCCCCCTTAGGCAAATTGTTGCCAGGGATTTGGAGGAGGGACATTCATGAAAATGGATGCTGGCTGGGCTTGGGTAGTATTACAG
This sequence comes from Hippopotamyrus pictus, assembly GCA_026781145.1. Taxonomy (NCBI): domain Eukaryota; kingdom Metazoa; phylum Chordata; class Actinopteri; order Osteoglossiformes; family Mormyridae; genus Hippopotamyrus; species Hippopotamyrus pictus. The sequence goes on from JAODLC010000050.1 coordinate 14,783,244, forward strand.
CAATACCAACCCCCCACCCCCCACCACCACCTGCTCAGGAAATTTTATTGGGAGATACCAGAATAGCATTTCTTTATGAAATACAGTCAAAGTACTGTATACCGTGGAATAATGTCTGGACGGTATTAAAAATTAGATACCACCCAAGTATCTAATTGTCTGGGGGTGGGGCTTAAGTTTGTAAAATTTGCCAGCCAGGTTGGTCTGGGGATGCAGTGGTAAAACGTCTTGCCAACTCATTTTTACTATGGCTGAATAGCAGAGCAACAGATATCCAGGATATTGCTCATCACTGGTGGATATTATGAAGCTGCTGTCAATTTGCAGGAGACTCCCGGAACTTCCGGGGGGGGGGGCTCTGGGTTATGTGTGTCATGTCGAGTTTGTTAACAGCAGTACAGTTTGTAGCTGCGTCTTTGCTGCTGCTCTTGAGTGGCTCATTGATTTTATTAGCTGATAAATAACCTTTACAGCTTTGGCTCAAGGCTTGACATTTGGAATAAAAAAAGAAAGATACAATGAGTCACTTTGTTCAAAGGCATGTCTGCTCAGTGCCTTTATGGAGTACACATCAATTTGTTTACTGCTTCTCTTAATAATCATAAAACTTATGCAGTACTTTATTACCCATTGTACATAGTTGAAATATTTTATTTTGCTTCAGGGCAGTACATGGCATTGGTACTGTAAAGCTGAAATGACTTTCTTTGAAATTAGTCTCAAAACTATAAATTATATGAAAAAAAATGGAATTTGCCTTGATATTGATTTGAAATTCATTGACGCGCAATAACATTGTATAATGTTGTTTAAAAGGGAAGTCTATTCCGATATTCTGAACATGCTTCCACTTTGTGGCCAGGAATTATGTGATAGGACATACATTGTTGGATAAATTGTTGCTAACCTGCCTCTGCATCAACCATCTGCCTATACAGCACAATGCAAGATGGGAAGCATCCAAAAACTGTCGTCAGTCACACCATGAATACTAAACGTAGAAATCTGAATATTCTGGAACATTGAATTGCAGCACATGTTAGATCATTATTATTATTTTGTTTGGCTTTTATAGATGCTTTTATCCAAAGCAGCATACATTTCTCTTGAGAAAGCATAGTTAGCCATTAGAGAGTGGAATCGCTCAACCACCAACCACCGAATCACAGATAGTGTCATAACTCAATGAGCCATGTTTAAATGCATTTCACATATATGTTTATTCTGTTTTAAGTGAATATACTGTTAATTTCCTGCCAGTCAGCTGATCAAATTGTTATCATGTCTTGTCTCACAGCCTCTGCCTCCATTTCACCGTGACCCTGAGGGGAGGAGATGGTTCCGGAAAGACTGGACGTCAGTTTCGGGTGCCGTGTTATGACCATGTTTGACAACATTTTGGCTGAGTGTGCAGAAAAATGTTTTCTTTGAATGTACAGAATGCCCAGCGAATCCTGGAGTGCCCCTAGGGGTGTGTGAGAAACACCCCCAGGCCCATCTACGCTGCTCCTCGAGGAATGTAATGGGCAACCCGTGGGGCAACGAGGCAAAAAGCAGCCCTTGATGTGGGTTTCAGGACGCCGTCAGGCATAGGAAAAGGCTGCAGATAACCAGGCCACAAAAAGCCCCGCGTAATGGCGTTTCTCCTGGCCGGCGGTATTGCGTCGGAAAGCCTTTAACGGGATTTCACAACAGAGGAACAAAAGTGCGCGACCGGAGTGCAGCACGGTTCAGAGGAGGCAGAGACTTTAAGACGAGCAGAGGGAAAGAAACACATTTACAGTGCAGACGACGGACACAAAGGACCTTGGATATGCTTCCCATGCTTTTAACAACGGAATACAGAGTTTGAACCCATGCTTTTATTCTCGTGATGTGCTGCCAGACTTTATACAGGTGTGGCCATTACCTCGTTTTGCTAGATGGCTGTTTTCGTTATTCCTGGGAAAGCGTCAAGCCTTATCAAACACAGAACATACGAAGTCTGAGAGGAGAATTCACAAAGAAACAACATCTGCAGAGCTAATACACCCACCACAATGCTGCAGAAGATCAGATCTCAGGTTGATCTCTTCTTTAGCTTCCCATGCTTTGCTCCTCAGCTGGACGCCTTCCTGCCAATCAGCAGGCCTTCGGTTAGGCCTTCAAAGAGATCGCGGTGGCCCACTGTGACATCGACAGATGCACGGCAATATATGGGCTCTCCTCCTCATATTCAGGCAGCGCGTTGCTGCACAGCTCCCAAGCTCACGACCCACTCCCACTCCGCGACTCAACTTAATTGGAGCGGATTCCCCACAGACCCACAGGACATTGCACACACTGGGCAGGTTATTTCTCTCCTCATCCAGTGAACAGCCTCCCCGGTGGCCCGTTACAGATGGTGCTCCCTCTCCCAGGCTCTTACAATAATTCAGCTCCCTTTGGTTTATGAATTTGATGCCTGCTGAGTTGGGAAGTTCATGCATGTACAGTAGAGGGCAGCCCACTCAGTGTTACGTGTCCTTTAAATACCAGATTAATAAGTCAAAATACCGAAAATGTCCAGTTTTGGATGTTCTCTTAAAAACAATATAATATGAAACATCCATCCATCTATTCATCCTCTAACCACTTTTCCTGACTCGGGTCACAGGATAAAGATGAAATGGTAACTTTACTTGACACAAATTCTTAGTAATAACTCAGTTACTACTGAAGTACAAATCATGAACAAATCATGGACAAATATAGGCACTACTCACAAAGGTTTACAGAATTAATAGACATAGTAACAAATATAGTAACTGTTTGAGATAAAACGTGCATATCAATTCGTTAATGATGAATTAACATGAGATCAGTCTGTAGCTATTTACCATTTAGATTTTAAGTTAGTGTCACAACAAGGGACTCAGTTAAAATTCCGTTGCCAAAGGAATTTAAGTATTTTCAGTCAGACTCGAAAATTTATTTCAGCTACAGTGCAATGTTTTCCTCTATCAACTTTTCAATAACAGGTAGTGTTAATATTTAAATAAAGAAAAAAATCAAATCAAAATCAAAGAGACTTCAAGGTTTCCATCTATTGAAAAGAATGAGAGCAGGTGCGTCGTGTTGATTAAAGCTGTGCTGTGGGGTGTGTTATTGAAGTGCGTGGGGGTCGCTGAGGAGGGTGTCGCAGGGAGGTGCAGCTATTACGGGACACGTGTCGACGCCAGGGATGCATTAGCCGCCCACAAGTACAAACCCCGCCGTAACCATCCGCTCCATGACAAATGTACTGAGCTTAACCACAACAATCAGAAAATAAAATTCAGTTTTTCTTTTTTATATGGGCCATGGTTCTGTGTAACAACCATGAAATGAATTTCTCACAGATTAACTGTGTAAATTAACTGTGGTTACCCGTTCTCCAGTTGTGCGGCTATCACAATGTTTGGCCGTCATTTGGAACAACAATATATCAATGTGTTTTTCACTAGATCTATACAAGTGAGATACCTTAGTAAAGGGACCCTTCTTGGACGCAGAAACCAAATTCCAAGCTGTCCTGCTACTAATTCTTTTACTCAGTATGAAGATATCATGGTCCTGTTGGTATGACAAGAAATTATCATGCATTTTAACCTTTATATGCCAATTCGTACTTCATTTGCAGTATAGAGGTTAAAATGCATGGAAATTTCTTGTCATATCAGCGCAAATGCACATAAAATACGTACGGATTCACGGTGTTACAACAATCGAGTTCCTCACATAATGCTTTCAAAGGTGAATGCGTACTTGTGTACCAGTTATGACATTCCCTGTGTATAGTCAATGGGAAACAAAATAATAGTTAATGCAGAACACAGAATAAAGGAGATTGATTGGGATTTCTCACCATCAGGCAGCAGTTAACACAAAATTGATAAAAGCATAAAAATGACCTGTATTTACTGTATAGTAATTTAATTTTTAGCACTTCACAGCAACCAATATCCACCAATAATTAATGTCTCAAGAGCGTGGAAGAGATCTTTGTTGCTGTATTTTCATAATCACATAAGCCAGCACATAGCTTATATATGCAGATCAATTAATTAAAGCACAAAAAAATATTCAAACTCCTGCTGTTATTTTTACCAGGTGATTATGTCTCTTTTAAATTTTTTTGCCTCTTAAAATGCTATCTTAGTCTGTTAGATTTAGGAGAAACCTTATGCATTGTAATTATTGCACTCATTAAAGTTATATGTGTAACTGACTCTTCACACATCCAATCAGCATGTTGTTCGCTTGTAACACCTCCAACCCGTAATTGCACAGCTGTCTTTCATGCAGTATTTTACATGCTTATTAATAATGGTAGCTGATTTGAATGTGATACTGAGACGGAGAGTGAGTGCAGGCATAGAGGCATCACATGGGGCAGCGCTACAAAACGTGGAGCAAGAACCATTCTGCAAAATATTTTTTTTTCCATTACCCTGTTAAATAAACATTCCAAAACACATTTGGATTTGTGTTTTAGACATTGCTGGCAATTTCTGCTTGTCTTAGAAATATTGTCTGTTTTGCAGTTTTCTCCTGAAGTCACCAAACACGGAATAGTTGAATTTATTCATCCTGTTTTGGAAATTGGGTAGACTTTGCATGTTCCGTCGTTTTCTCCGTGAGACGCACAGACACATATACAGGTGAGAGCAAGTCTTGGGGTCAGAGCACAGGGTCAGCCATCGTGCAGCGCCCCTGGGGCAATTGAGGTTAAGGGTCTTGCTCAATAGTGACATCAGTTTTTGAATCGGCGACCTTCCAATCACAGTCCTAACCTGCAGGTCCACACCCCAGAGTTGAACCTCGGACCTTTCACACCCTAAGTGAGAACCCACATTTAAATTAAATCAATTTTTCAGTAGTTCAATCATTACTTGCAGTTTTTCCCTTCACTTTGTTTAAATAGGATATTTTTTTTCAGAGTTGGTATTGGCTGTAACCCCGACCTTATTAAAGTAAGTTTGCTAATAAAAGTGGGTATGCTTGTTACACTCCATCTGTGGAGCTCTTGAAATGGTTTTTTTCATTCAGGATGCAGAAATTGGGCACCTTCTGCATTGTTATTCACATTGCCTTACTCATTTCATTAATTTTCATTAAGGGGTAATGGGGTTTCCTTAAGGATTGATTATTTTCTCACCAAGGGTAGTGAGATAATGTTGTTGAGAAACGCATGCTCTTTTATTACTTGCTTTTACCCCCTTAGCCTCATTGCTGTCCTATGGACACCCCCAATGCACAAACACACAGAGGTGGAAGGTTCAGGTTCAGAAAGTACAAATCCAAACCATGATTTTGTTTCAACCGACCAGAAACAAAATCTTGGTCTGGATTTGTACCTTCTAAATCTGAACTTTCCACCTCTGCAAATACACACACACACACACACACACACACACAATCTTTGTGTGGACTCTCCATTCATTTCATTGGGTAAAATTCTAATCCCAACATAACAACCTTAACCCCTACCCAGCCCTAATGTTAACCATAAGTAACCAAAAAAAAATATGGACCGATGGCTCGATCCCAACAGCAAACTCAAATAAGGTCACAAATAAAGTAAGGACCGGACATGGGTTAATCTGCTCTGTACCTGCCATTTACATTGCTAGCCACCGATCCAATTCTTCTGATGAAGGGGTTAAATACAGTGCATGCATACCCGTAGAGCCAGCCTAATGATACAGTACTGTGCATACCCATAGAGCCAGCCTAGTGATACAGTGCATACCCATAGAGCCAGCCTAATGATACAGTACTGTGCATACCCATAGAGTCGGCCTAGTGATACAGTGCATACCCGTAGACCCAGCCTAATGATACAGTACTGTGCATACCCATAGAGCCAGCCTAGTGATACAGTGCATACCCGTAGACCCAGCCTAATGATACAGTACTGTGCATACCC
>JAODLC010000050.1:14789272-14819692 GCA_026781145.1 Hippopotamyrus pictus
ATAGAGCCGGCCTAGTGATACAGTGCATACCCGTAGAGCCAGCCTAATGATACAGTACTGTGCATACCCATAGAGCCGGCCTAGTGATACAGTGCATACCCGTAGAGCCAGCCTAATGATACAGTACTGTGCATACCCATAGAGCCAGCCTAATGATACAGTACTGTGCATACCCATAGAGCCAGCCTAGTGAGCGTACATCGAGAACATCGCAAATAGATATATTCTATGGCACTGAAACAAAAAGACATTGTAGTACCAATAACTAGACACAAGACTTACTTGGCACTACTCTTTCAATAATGATACTGTAGGATGTCCAGATAATCCATGACAGCGAGGACACTTCAAACTAAGACAGGATCTGTAAAGTACCATTTCAATTAAAAGGACCAGGATTTCACTTAAGCACTGAGCTCTTGCTGTGTGCTGATTGGTTAGTCTCCTGTAATCATGCATGTGTCACTAATGTTAATGCGAAACAGCTGGATGAGTTTTTCAATCAAGGAAACAAACCAGTCAAAGCACAAGAAGAAATGAACTATTTAGCAGAGCAGAGGAGCCTTTCGATTTTAAAGTAGTTTGTAAAACCCGAAGTAGCTCAAAGTGTCCCTGACATGGACTTTCTGGTCACTCTATATAATGTCAACCCAGAAAGGTACATTTGTAACAAAGGATTAGACATTTCTGTTCTTATACAAGGGCGAGATTTAGCACTATGCAACTGCCTGAACATTTGTAGAATATGATGCGTCTTACAGAGTCATCCCTCCCCAGCCTGGTAGTAGTCCCACATTGGTCAATAGCCCGACTGACAGCTCGAACAACTAACCAGTGAGAACTTGATTGCATGGGGCACCTGTAGTGATCCTACATGGTCAATGGCATTACTGACAGCTTGACTGACCAATAAGCAAAAACCTGATTGCATGGGGTACAAAAATAGATACTCACATTAATTAGTAAGCAGCCATTTTTTTGGGTGAAGAAATATGACACTGGATCCTTCAGTTACAGAATCCAATTCCTTGTTGTCATAGCACAAAAAACTGGTATAGTATAAGCAGTACATACTCTACATAAGCAGAGACTTACATATGCAGAAACAGATGACATACAAACGTTATGTTTACAGGTACACGTCATAAGTGTGTGTTTTTCTTATGCAGTTAACCGTAACCTAGGTTACACATATGTATTTCACAGCCATCACACGTCAGTCTGTTCAAGTGTCTTCATCAAGAGCCACTAAAGCCCCACCCCCCCTCTTTTTAAGTCAGTATAAAGTGCTGAAAATCGTCCGCAGCCCCCCGGCCACCCTCGGTTTAATGACAAGCTTAAAAATGGCACCTATAAGCAGATGCAGACTAATACACATTCTCTCCGCTCCTTGTTAGAGTAAAAGCCTTCGTTGGAGCAGGAGGTTAAGTGCATCCGGAACAAAAAAATTGCAACTTCTGTGTTAGAAAAATATTGCTTTTAAATGTCTGAAAATGGCATTCGGGGAGGGGGTGGACTGAGGGAATTGATTTACAGGTGCAAAAAGACGACAAAAGAACAACAGGAAATAGGCATGCGCACTCGTCAGTTCACTGCTCATTTGGCGAATGCTGCCTTGTGGCTCCTGATTCGCTGCTTTACATTGTGAATTACTGCAATTAAGTGAAGCTAAAATAATCTCGTGCCAGGCAGGAAACAAGACCGGAGCAGGGGAGATGTTCGTGGCTGTGCAGTGCTGATAGGTACAGTGCCTTCCGGAAACTTCAAAAGGCCTTTGATGGTGCACAAAAGTCCACATCAGTTTATCTTTTGCCTGTTTAAGAAATGGGAATATGTTAAAATTTCAGAGACTTTTCTTTTCGTTGTCTTGATTTGTGTGTACACTTCTCTTCCTTTTCTGGTACCTGTAATTTTAAAAAAAAAACCACGTGGAGCAGGTGTGTTGCATTTCTATGAAGGACCACTTAGTAAGTATTCAGATTTTTTTTTTCCTCATTCTGGCTTGCAAACCAAGTATGGCGAGTTGTCAATCTCAGATAAGGACATCATTAACTGAGAGCAAGGGCAGAGATGAAACACAACATGTAAGGCAGAAATGTCTGAAAGGTTCGCGAGATTTTTATGCTTTCAGATAAAATGGTTTTGCAAGTTTCGTTTGGTAGCTTCGGGAAGGGCTAATCACTTATGTCCCAAATCCTTGTTAAAGGCTCAGTTAATGCACAAAAATGTAATCTGCATAAAATGCATAAATATTGAACTCAGCTGATGTTAATCTGCATAGCACTGTCCTGTGAAGTGCACAGTATGATCTAGCACACAATGTTCAACAACCAGTTGTTGAAATTTAGCAATTAGCAACTAAGCCACCTGCAGCCTGTGAACCTGCTTTTTGAAACTTTTTTTTACACCAATAGAGTGTGAGAATGAAACTTTTCTTTTTACACTAATAGAGTGTGAGAATATCGCGATCTTCAGGACACAAGACATTCCTGGAAACATCCACTCTTTTTCTCGTTGCTTTAGCTTGGCTTAATTTGGGAATCGATGAGATTACTTGATGTGTTTTTTTGTGTCTTAAAGTGTGTACATATTTACATACATACTGTATGTAGTTACATCATCAAACATACATGTTTCGTCCATCACTCTAGAAGTCTGTGTGAGTTAAACAACTGTATAAGGCTCCAAGCTCCGTTTTCTATCGTCACGGTCTTTAGGGATGGTGTTACGGCAGGGTATGCAGGTGTCCTGTGCATTTTTTCTCTGTATGGGAAGTAAATTGCTGATTGGATTGTTCATCTTCATAATTCTTTCTGTTATGAGGAGAAAATGGATTTCTGGGAATTTTATTCATCTGCTATGTCCAAGCCGTCTGTTCCATTCATTTGATATAATGAATCAGAGAAATTGAAAACAAACAAAACTCAAATGAAGGCACCTGATTATTCTGCAGTGATAACAAGCCGTAGCCAAACCCTTGTTTTATGCAGACAATCGATTCCTTCCCAGGTTGTCAATCACATGCTCATCCTCCCTGTTTGCACGGCCTTGGAACAACAGTAGAATTCATAACGAATGGCCGAATCTCCCTGCGACCATGGAGGAGCCGGAACCTCTCCAAGAATGTGCGATTTGTAGCCACAGTCAACACTACTTGGCAACAACTGTATGGCCTAAAGTATGTGGACGACTCGATTAATTAGGAATTGCCTAATTTAGCCACACCCATTGCTGACACGAGTATATAAGTAAGCACAGCCTCCTGCAACAAACATTAGCAGCGGAATGGGTGGCCGTACAGGAGAGGTTATTGACTTTTCACTTGGCACCATCAGAGGATGCCGTCTTTCCAACAAGTCGATTTCTCACATTCCTGCCCTGCTAGAGCCGACCTTGGTCAACCGAAAGTGAAGTGACCGTGAAGGTCAGAACATCGAGGAGCAAGTTCGGCCGTGATGTGGTCGGTTCACACGAGCTCACAGACAGGGACCTGATCACCCAACATCAATACCCAACCAGCAATGTTCCAACATCTGATAAAAAGCCGTCCAAGAAGAGTAGAGGCTATTATAGCTACAATAGGCCAGCTAACTTCATATTAATACCCTTAGTTTCAGAATGAGATGTCGGTCAAGCTGGTGTCCACATACTTTTGGTCATATAATATATATTTTGATCGTTATTGAACTGCTTTGTTAATACAATCAGCTAAAGCATAGTTACATTTTGTTAAGGCTTTACGCAACAGTAGTTTTTTGCTGTAAAAGTTCAGATGAATTTTTGGCACCTGTCAGATTCCTGTGAGTTCAGCCAGTCAGGGCAGGATGGAGATCTCTGGGGAGCCTTGGCTGTTTAGCCAGCCGGGCCCCTGAATTTGGCCCTAGGGTACAGCCTATTTATCCCGTCGGCCAGCCATGTCCCACTTGCTGATCCAGACCTTGATTCCATGCATTTCCTGCTCTGAGGGAGCTCATTAGCCTTTACCCTAAAAGCCGGTTCATATATCACACAAGCACAACACTCGCGTATCCACTCTGCTAATGCGTACACGGAAACGTTCGTAGTTCTGCGGTCAAGCCGTATGCTTCGCACATGCGCACTACGCATTGTATTTATATATTTTTTTTATAATAATAACAGGAATTATTATTCTGAGATTCCCTGCACATGTACCATAGCAGTGAGGTTTGTGTCAATTTGTCTGTTCAGAGACTCAGCTCACAGGGCCGCGAAATTCGGTCAGCTGGCTGGCGTGAGATTTTCAGTTCAAGACAAGTCTGCACACACATTTTCATGTATGTAGCAGTTTCATTACCTTGTGAACAGTCTGTAGGGTTTGCAAACTACCCCAACGCTCGTCAATAGCATCCTTGTTTGCATTTAACGTGGGCGCTAGCTAATGGATCGTGCACAGTGTGTCCAGAGCTGCGCATACACAGCTGCGCAGACACAAATTCGGAGTGCAGACAATGACGTCAAAGGCGCCATAAGCATTCGAGCGGACACGTCTGCTAGCACGCGTGCGGAGATGTATGAACCAGCCTTAAGGGGTGTCTCACCCTTGACTTGCCAAGGACAGAGAGGCATTTTGCAGAGATAATGCACAGCCCCTGCCCCTACACACAAACATCCGCTTGAAACCATCATACAGGGTAGTGATAAAGAGTGTTACTCACTGTTGGAGGCAAACTGTTAGGCACTGTATTGTTGGATAGAACCACACCACTCAGAAGGTGATGCTGTTGAAAGAGTTGATTCTCTGTGCAAGAAATTGAGATGTGTTTAACCTGTTGCCCTCTTATGGCACTCTTGTAAATCATCACGATATTTTAGTAATTTTCTCCTGGAATGCACACCCTTTTCACCTGATCTGCAATTAAGTAAGAAATGACTTTCTGAAAGTGCATTTGTCTTGAATTATGAGGTGCAGTTTTATTAAATTGACAAATGCCCCTAATGTTTTAATGCAACATCTGTTTTCTTTTCCTTTTTATACATATTAATAAGATTATTTTTTAACACCGGCACTTACACAAGTGTTTGCTTTTAGGAACCTGATACTTCTCATTTCTGTGTAAAAGCTTTATGGTTGGCTGAAATAAAGCTGAATTTATCTGAAAGACAGACTGTAAAATGAACCTTGGTGATTTGCGAGGTCCTGGCCTCTGTTTACCATAGTTTAATGGAAGGGGTTTGTCCAGGAAAGTTAGAATAGTGATTCTCACAACCAAGCCTGCAATTTTAAATATTTACATATCTGGGCGTTTTACTGGAGCTATTCAAGAAAATGACCTTACTCAAGGAAACATTAGCAGGAGCCAAGGTGGCGTCTCTAGTCCTTAAGATACCGAATGCCCTGATCTATGGGCTCCAGACAGCTTGCATGGGTCTTGATCAGGGGCGCGACATCACTCTGCTGGCCCAGGAATTTGAACCAGCAACCTTCTGATCATGGACATGGAATCCTAACCTGGGCCTCAAACCACCCTATTCGCTTACGAAAGGTGCCAAGAGGCGCTCTAACAAAGCAAGAATGTGAATACAATCCCAGCAGGAAGCTCAGCGCTTCATGAATATTTTACATTAATTGCATAAAATCTGTGCGCCTTATTGTACCACAGAAGCATTCTAGGTAATTACCCAGGAAATATACAGGCCTCTCCTAACATAAGGAAAGGACTGTTACTGATAGAAGAGAATAAATACCTCTTTAGCGCCAGTCAGACCTGCATAAGGACAGTAAGCACAAATATAAAAAGCAGGGAAAGAGGACAGGGAAATGTGTGCTCCTGCCCCCACACTGTATCAGTGTATTTCAGCTGCATTTCTCTTTTTTGTTCGCACTTAGACTGAAGAGTGCTGTGAGGTTTGGGTCAGCCATAAGCTGGCATGCAGCTTAGCAGGAGGTGGAGTGGAAACACAGGGCCAAATCTGGCAGTGAGGACCCAAGATGGCCTGGCCTCTTGCCCTGCGTATACACAGACAGCCAGGCAAAGATGGACAGAGAGAGAGACAGACAGGCAGGCTGACAGAGAGACAGACAGGCAAAGACACAAAGATAGACAGATAAGCATAAGACGGATAAACGGACAGGCAGAGACAGACAGAAAGACAGGCAGGGAGAGAGGCAGAGAGAGACAGACAGGCTGACAGAGAGACAGACAGACAGGCAGAGAGATAGACAGGCAGGCGGAGAGAGAGACAGACAGGCAGAGAGAGGCAGACAGAGATAGACAGACAGGCAGAGAAACAGAGATAGACAGATAAGCATGAGACAGATAAATGGACAGGCAGAGACAGACAGAAAGACAGGCAGGGAGAGAGACAGACAGGCAGATGGAGAGAGACAGGCAGCAAGAGAGACAGGCAGAGAGACAGACAGACAGAGAAACATAAATAGACAGTTAAACATGAGATAAATAAACAGACAGCCAGAGAGAAGTAGACAGAAAGACAGGTAGGAAGAGGGACAGACAGGTGGATGGCTATTACTTTGCAGACTTTCTCATATGCCTGTGACACAACCTGACTTTCTCAGATGCCAGTGACACAAGGATTAAGGGACTGTTTAGTGTTCAGTGGACTAAGATGGGAAGGGGTGGGGGGAGACTTTAGCTGTCCATACCTCTACTCTTTCATCTTTCAACCCAAGGCGATTCGAGGATTTAAGATGGGGAACATACGAAGGGCAATCATCATACAGAGGGGCCAACCTTATCATCAGCTAATCAGTGAGTGACAGGGGAGGGGGACACTCTGGGGGCCAGTGCCCCTGTGGCATACATGTATAGGTATGCCCTCAGTCCTAATGTAGTGTGACTGACATCTTCTCACTCATTTGTCTGTCTCAAGCTCACACTCACAGGTGATCGCAATTCAGCTATTTCATATTGCTGTGCAAGCAAGCAGATACACGTATACATGCATGGCACTCACTCCACACATGTGGAGGCACACGCGCACACACACGCAATCACTGAAAAACCCTGCTCCCCTCCCCTCTCTGTGACCTGACATATACAACATAAACAGCCACGTCCTTCGACATCAAACCCCTTCAAGATGCTGAAGAACCATCGACCGCAGCTGTACTTTGCTGCCCGATTGTGTATATCGGCGAGGCACAGATAGGTCGGAGAGTGCAAAAGAATGGATCGGCACAGGCTGAGAGCAGAAGCACCTACCAGCCACCGTCAAAAAGGTATATCACCAGCAACTTCTGCTGCCAGAGATACGCTGTGTCTCGAGGAGGGTAACTTATTCCATGACATACAGACATGTGCAGGAATAGAATATTGGCTACTAGCCAATTGGCTAGTAAAGAGCTGAAAAAAATCAACAAGAAAAGAGGTGGTGCCTGAGAATTAAGTGATGCATTAAATGTAGTTTTCTTTTATTTATTTCTGTTTGATCTAGCTTGCCACGGTCAACACTAATTGTTAGCTCTGGAAAATGCAGAGTCTGACACTGGATACTGATTCATCAGGCCCTTAAATTTGATTGGCTAACTGGAACGAGACTGAAACTGGCCAAGAAGACCATGCACTGGTTTTCACCCGAGATCTGTGTTCCTGTGCCGAGAGATGGACACACAATGTAATGTGCATTTTTGCTGTAGTCTGACATGCCGTTTCGTTGTTTAGCTACTGGGCTAGTGTTCAGTTTTTCGTACTCGCCCTGTGTCTGAATTACTCGCCTCAGGTGCGTGGGTAAGCTTCACTTCCGGCCCTGGATATGTAGCTCCGAAACCAAATCCTTGCTACTGGCTCTAATTTTTTGTGTTTCTTTGTATTCTCGCTAAAAGCCTGGGGCCTGTTGAGGTTTCTGACCAAAGCGGGAAGCAAAGGGGGTGTGGCTTTAACCATCCATCCACTGTGATAATTGGATCAGTCCGTAGGGACTCAATGAAACTCATATTGATTTAACTCAGACCCCATTGGATTGTGTAGTACTTAGTGTGTAAATAGAGCCGTTTCAACTGTAAATGAAGCCTAAAGTCACTGGTGAGAATGCCGCAGTGTTTCTCTAGCTACTGAATGGCTGGATTAAGGTTCTTTCTGCATCTGCAATCAATGACAGGGCTGCTGAGACCATTATCGCACGTTTGCTAAAAACTGGGTGAAGAAGCTGTATTCATTTAGTATTTCTCTCATATCAGTCATGCTGCTTTATTGATTCTTTATATAATTTTGGAGTACTTTAGCAGTCCTTTTGGGGGAGGGCAAAATCTACACAGAATTCAAATAAATTGAATTGTCACTTTATTTGCCTGGTTTTAACAAATAGGCTGTTAAGTAGCTTCATGTAAGGTTATGGTGAGAGGAATGCATTTATGAATTAAAGTTTTTAAAAAGTAGCATATATCTTTAACCGTATACTGGATATGGAGTAATGGAAAATGGATGGATGGATGGATGGATGGATGGATGGAAGGACAGACGGATGGAAGGATAGATAGTTTTAGTACTTTGACTGAATGTGAGGCTGGAGATTGGGTGTTGCTTACAGTAAGTGAGTACCGGTGAATATTCAGCACAAATAATGTAGTAGTACAGTCTTACTTAATGTATTAATTAACCGTAAACTAAGTGTTAGTTACGTACTGTACTGATCCCCTGTTCATTCACCATTAATCAATCATAACGGTTCATGCAGTTACTATGTTTGTTTATGATTTGTACACGAGTAGTAATTGAGTTACTAAGTTGTTTGTGCCCTTTAAGTAAAGTGTTACTGAATGTTCTGATGAATTAAGTATGAAAGTAGCATGGTCAAATTAAAATGGAAAATGCACGTCCCAGTTACTCCTGAGTGAGGAACCATAGCGCGACTTATGGAAATGTGCCAGTCCGTCGGGATCGGAGAAGAAAGAGGAGTCAGACGATGGCATGGCAGAAGTGGGAACTGTCTGACACCTCGTGTTGGGAAAGAGGGAGGTGTCACCCCTCACCTGTGACAGGTGTCACCGTGGTACCCACGGAACCACGAGAGAGCCTGTCATCTTCCACATAATCGTCTGTCACCTCAACACACCAGCAGCACCAGAACTAGATCCAGGAAACTCATAACGGTGTTGCATCACCTAGCATCAAGTAATTGGTTTAATTAGCCATTTTTGCTATCCAGCACAGTGGAGAAATTATTTTGCATGGTGCCAATTTATATATCTAAAATCAGATTATTATCGTTAATTCTGTTACCCAAGTTTATTCCTGGGGACAACATAATTAAAGAGCAAAGACTCAAATTTGAGTAAAGGTTGCTGTTTTATTTGTCATGCATGATTCTTTAGTGTGTGTGTGTGTGTGTGTGTGTGTGTATATATATATATATATATATATATATATATATAGATAGATAGATAGATAGATAGATAGCGCACCCTTCCCAAAATACCAAAGCACTTAAAAAAGAATCAAATAAGTGTTACTGAAATACAGTAGATTCAGGTAACAATAACAAAAAATGATACGGACGACGGAGGAAAGGCGGAAAAACATTCCATAGTTTGGTAGAGAAGGGAAAAAATCTCTATGTGTGCAGGGTCTCCTGGCTGTGCAGCCCCCCCAGGTATGATAACGTCACACAGGTCACGGAGAGCTGTCATCTGCCGGCCAGAATGCTGTCTGGGTCATGTCTCTGTCCTGCCTATCGCTGCAGACCAGGCCTCGACCTCCTGCTCGCTAGCAGCTCCACATGTGGTCTGCTAAATCCCTGGGCGCCCGGGCATGTGGAGCAGAGAGGGACACGTAGATCAATAGCGGTTCTCAGATGCATCACGAGCCTGAAGCCCTGGATGAATCTGAGTCCCGGATGATTAGTTCAGCTCAAGTGTTTTAACAGCCAGGCTCTCAGTTTCAGAATCCCGTACATCACAGCAGTCCTGCTGCAGGACAGCGCTTCCCGAAGCCTTCATAATGCTGCGATCATCGCATCATCAAAGAGGAACAATTTAATATGATGATCCTCAGACAGATCGGGTCTCTGGGCTACGCCCTGATGCCTTACAGTCTGAACAATGGCCCTGCAGATGCTGACACATGACCAAGAAAGACAAAAGAGCAGCCTGTGCAGTGAGCTCTTGGGAGTATTACTTACACAAAAATGCTCTGAGGGCAGGATGAAAAAAATATCGTTTCAGTGAGTTAACCAATCAGATTGTAGAGGAGGCTGGTCCAAGCAACTAGAGGAGGTGGGACCAAGACATCTGATTAGTTGGTCAGACATCTGACCAAGATCTGATTGGTTATCTCTCAGAACCAATCACTTTTCGTTTTGCCCTCAGAACATCTTTTTCCGTAAGTAAACTCCCATGAGGTTGCAGTTACACCAGTAGCCTAAGGCTAGGCTAAAGTAATAGGTCTTCCGGCTGGATTTAAGTTCTGAGACTGCAGGGTATCCCTCAGCTTTACTGGCAGCCGTCCATGGGCCAGGGGCCCTGTGGCTGACAGCTTTACTGCCAACACTCATGCATGCGAGGCATTGCAAAAAGGCCTGTATTCCATGTATATCTTTAAAGTGTACATTTTTGCTCATAGACAAGCAGAGGGCTGACTTTTTAGTGTTCAGGAACATTTAATATAAACCTGCTCATGAATTCTCTTAAACAATCACATAAGTCTGAAAGGATTACCCAAGAGTCACTCCATTGAATTATCCATATTCTTTTATAAATAGTTCAGATGGATTCATACAAAGGTTAAAAAACAGTCCTTCTGAAGGCTCAACAAAAGTATTGCTATGAATTTTCATTTTTATTTATTATTATTTTTTTAAAGCTCTGACTAGCTCATTATTAGTTGTTATATTTATTGCAATTTATTATTTCTTTTTTTATGGTCATAAGGACTTTTGCATAATCCAGTAAATGCTGTGTTTTATTATTTGAAAGTGAGTTTTGTCTGAATCTGTCCTCAGATATCCCAATCAGAATGCAGCTTCAGAAGCTGGGGGGATTGCATTGAGATGTTAACATATTCAGTTACTCGCCGCAGAGGTCATCCATCAGCTAACTAACAACTAACGGTGCTGGTCACTGAAGCACTGACCTAAAATGAACACCTTGGACAGAACGGCTGATACGCGGCTCAGCATTGCAGTCGGCAGGGTGGGGGAATAGTGGCAGCAAGCTGAAGTGGGGGTTTGGGCTCACAAGGTTTCGAGAGCTGTGGAGAACTGAGCTAAAGAAGGCAGGTCTGATCCTGTGTTCCAGGGGTCCAAATCTAGTCACCCTTAACAGGGGAACTGACCAAGACTGAAATTTATGATCAGGATACAATTATCAGCGTATGATCAGCGTTCCTTCCAGGAATTCCAAGATAAGATAAGAAATGAAATGAAAGATAGTACTCTATTCATCCCAAGGGAATTCACTATGCAAGGACACACCTCTCACCATGCAAAAGTGAACAGCAGAGCGTAAAAATACCAAACAGAAATAACGCAGAATAATATAGTACAATATGAAATAAAGAACAATGTATAAAAGGCAAGCATAAAAAGGAGATGTATGTATGAAGGCAACAAAATACAGGAGACTATATACAAAGTCTGTGAGAACTGAGAAGTTGTGACAACCAAAAAGTTTTAAAGTGGCAGTCGCCAAGACGTCGACCGCGAGATACTCACAGCCCACAGGGGGCAAGGAGCAGCCCTCATAACACTTATTGGAAATCCGAGGTATCTTCTTTGTTTCCTTTCTGTGTCGCGTAAATGGCTGTGTAAGTGCCAGGCTGTCATGACGCACCACACAGCGCACTTGAAAGGAAAATAAATTTTACCATGTGTCTTACTCGTGCCCGGGGACAAAATCATGTCCGACGCCCTTCCCCCCCACCTCCGCCACGCTGCCATCATGACACCATCAATTACCTAGTTTTTCTGCATTGTAGGCGTTGCTTTTCAAAACACCACTAAAAGAGCGGATTCAACCACTTTCTGCATTATAGGGAGGGACTGTAAAATTGGATTCAACCAACAGGTCAAGGAAATTTAGGTTTTTTAAAAAAATAACAAGCTAGTTCATGATTCACTAATACTATATAAAGTTTTCACAAAGGTGGATTTTTGACAGATTATTCCAACGGATCATTTAAAGTTCACAGGGCCCTTTTGATCCGGACAATGATCCCCTTCCCCTGGTCAGTGGGCGTGCCCCTCACTGTAATGAGGCTTTCATATTGCTCAGTTGTTGAGCTCCCTTTGTGAATCATTGAAAACTAAAGTACAAAGTGTTGAACCACCCAGATATATATTTCATTTGGAAAGGTGTGACTCGGAATGAAGGGAAATTAATGAAGGCATATGGGTGAAAAGCTCCTCCCATTTCTGCACGGGATATAACCATGAAGAGGGTGCAGGGATGCTGTTTATCAGTTGGTGCAGCCCTGCTAGCAGGAAGATTCATTGCCTCACTTCCTGCCAGTGGCGAGCAATCAATAACAACCGTAGGTTATACATTGGCGATCACATGACTAGCCCCAAGAGCCATTACACGGCAGCAGAGAGGCCTAATTAATTAATTTCTCGGAGATATCACTCAGAGGAAAGGTGTTAAATTCCCCCCGGAAGAATTCTGTTCCGCAGACACGTGGGTGACACTCAAAAGGACGCAAAGTCTGGTTTTATTTATTTGACATTCTTTTTCCCCTTTTAAAAGGCACAGCTGGGAATGTACTGTACTGCGTAAATGCAGGGCCTTGGCTGACGTGACATCGGCTTGCAGAAGCACTATACATGTATCTGAAAAGCTTGTACCGCTGTATTTGGCACAGGTGTGTGGAACTCCATTCTTTTTAAGATGAATGGGAAGGTATCAGTGTCTCTGCCTAGTGACGTATTGATCGATTCTGACTCAAGCAGGAGTTGGGGGGAAGGCGGGAGGGGGGACTCCCACACTGCATTGCAGCGAGAGGGAGCAGAACCACGAGAGAGAAACACAAGGTCTTTTGTTTAAAGGTTACATCGAAATGAATCCATGACACTCCATCGACACCACGGTGACACAAAGTTCTCCAAAGAGCAGCTCATTACTTGGGTCACTGGTCTGAAAATGGGAACGCTTCTTCCACAATGACAGTACATCACTATGAAGAGGTGCATCACGGACTACGGCCTAAGCACCGCACGCAATGCCCTCTGACGAGGGACCCCCTTTTCATTCCTATCATATCTAAGAATACCCCAGAGCATTTGCTGTTTACATGTCTGTTTGTTTCCTTTTGTTTCTTGAAATCATGATGTATAACAGTGATGAGCTACCAGGACAAATGCTTTGTTTGAACCCATAAATGGCCTATGGTGATAATTATTACTTTAGCTTCCAGAGACTGACCTCTGGCTTGCTCACTGGGAGCTTTGGGCAGGGATATTTGTAAAGTGCTTTGAGACAATGTAATGTTGCGAGTATGCACTACACAAATAAAACTGAATTCAATGAAATCGAATATTACAGTACACTACACAAAATTGAGACACAATAAATCACAAAAGTAAGAAAATATAGTCGTGTGCAAATATCTCACCCACATTTTAATTGTCGTACAGGTATTACAATCAGAATCTATCCCAGAAGTTTATCCCATCAGATAATCACACAAATTCATTGATGGCTGGACCTGCAGTAAATATTTTCACACCCATACTGTAGGCCCTGATTCTGAGCTACTGTACCTACCACGGGAAATCATTTTATTAGCTCTTCATAATCTTGCATAAATATATTGTCTGATAATTTGCCTTTGAAAAATGTGATTTTTTTTTTCATCTCAGCCCCATTCTTTGGTCAAAGAGGATATTTATTTGACATTATATCAGAGAATTATTTGATATTATATCATTCAAATTCGGTTTCAAGAGAACTCCTTGTGCGTTAGGTGACAGAACTGAACATAGTACACAGATTCCCCACAATTCTCATGAACAAATTAGTCTCAACAGGAAAGTAGAGACAACATTTAGAGTTTTTAAATACTGAGACATAAAAGAGCAGAAGTAGAGAGGAAGACCCTTCCAGCCAAAATGTCATCAGTGGAAAAGGTTTTTTTCTTGACATCTGCAGAGTTCATTAATCCCATTAATTACCTCACCTCTTAATTGTTTTATTGAAGTTATAATCTGGCTGGGAGGTCCTTCAATCAGGTGTTTGAGTTTCGGTTAGGTGCAAATAAAAATGTACACTACAGAAGGCACCGCACTGCAGCTATTGAGTGCACAAGCGGATCTTACAGTAAGCCCTAAGATAGCGCATAAAGTAAAGTGGGACTCGGCAGGGAACCTGAGCTCAGCGAATGCCCAAGGTTTCCAGAAGCTGCTTAATGGTTTCAATATACAGGGACTGCAAAATGGACCGGGGGGAGGGAGAGGGATTACTATGTCGGAACGTATTGAACCAGGATGCATTTGTGGCTTTCCGTGTTATTCTGGGATGTGTGTTTCTGGCTTGACAGAGGACCCTCGCCGAGCCGACTAGCTGACCCAATCCACCAAAACCTTAAAACTACCTGCCTAATATTGTGCAGGTCCCCCTTGTGCTGCCAAAACAGTTCTGACCCATCAAGGCATGGACTCCACAAGACTTCCAGAAGACTCCACAAGGTGTCTAGTGGCGTCTGGCTCCAAGACATTAGCAAAAGATCATTTAAGTCCGGTAAGCTGAGAGGTGCGGCCACCCTAGTTTGGACTTGCACGTCACAGATGCTCGATCGGTTGGAGATCTGGGGAAATTGGAGACCAACTCAACACCTTGAACTCTTTACTATGTTTCCCAAACCATTCCTGAACATTTTTTGCAGTATGGCAGGGCGCATTATCCTGCTGAAAGAGGCCATTGACATATGGGAATACCAGTGCCATGAAGGGTGCTTAGATAGGTCATTCATATCAGAGTGGCACCCACATGAATACCAGGACCCAAGGTTCCCCGGCTGAACATTGCCCAGACCATCACACGGCCTTCTTCCCATAGTGCATCCTGGTGCCATCTGCTCTCCAGCCATACCAACCATGCACACACACTGAATGAGTTGAATAACTTTCAGAGGTACTGACAGGCAGACATTTTCAGATGTCCAGAAATTAAAATTCTAGACCAAGATTTTGTTTCAACCAAGCAGTTATGTACTCTGTGACTGTGACTTTTTTTTACTCAGCTGGTTGGTTGAAACAAAATCTTGGTCTGGATTTATACTCTCTGAACCTGAAATGTCAGCCTCTGGCTATTAATCAACCAATGAAGGTGTGCTAGAGGTAGAGTTAACAAGTACATGGATATATTGCATGGTAGCTGAAAATGGCTAAGCTAGCACATTTCTACAGACTTTAGATTTTAAGATTTTAGTGCAGTACTGTATTTGACAGACTCTGTCTAGACTGTCTAGTCAGACCATGACATAGCAGCGTATTAAACAAAGAACGTCATAAAAGGTGCCATGTGTAATGTGGATTTATAAGTACAGTCTGAGATTTTAGTGATGTACATAAAAACAATGGATGCGTATGAATATAAAGAAAATCATATGGAATTTGTAGAAGCAAAAATGTGGAGCAAAATCAATGCAGCTTTTTCAATGAAAAGTGCTCCGTCCAACACTGAGATGCTAGACATCAAAATGAGTACAATGGACTGAATAAACTGCACTCATTTATTATTTTTCTGGGTACCATTTTACGATAAGGCTCCCTTTTGCCACTTGTAAATGGTAGTAACTCATTAATAAAAAGAAAACTGTTATAACTTGTTTGCAAATTATTAATAGACAATTTTTAAGTGTTACAACCTAATTAATAACCAGATTATAAAGCATTCGTAAACTCTTTATATGGGTAGCCTTATTGTAAAGTGGCACCTTTATCTGCTATTCTTCTTTACATTCATTACAGTACAAATATGCCATCTTATCTTCAGCACCCCAAGCATAAATTCAATTTTAGTTAAATAGTAAAAATGAATCATGCAAATATTTATATTGCCCTTTATTTGTAATTTAATTGTATTTAATTTGCAGTTTCACATCGAGGCTACTACAGCAGCAGTCCTATATTTATAGTCAAAAAAGTGTCTCGGTGTTTAATCTATTGTCTACAGAAATGTTTCCCAACCCAGTCCACAGGGACCTGCAGATAGCCCACATTTTTACTCCCTATTGGGAGCTGGGAGGGAGCAAAAATGTAAACTGTCTGCGGGTCCCTGAGGACCGGAGTGGGAAACCCTGGACTCCAGTATCTGCTGTTAGTAGATTATCAGATGTGTTTTGCCTAAACCAGCTTTGGTAACCTGCAAGTTAAAAATGAATCTTTAATCTAAAAACGTCTAACGTCTTCTTTCTGGGAAAGATGATACAGATCAAATCTGTCTTTTTGACCCACAGATGTTTAGATGATTGACATTTCATGAGTTTCTGTTGTCATGAGTGTTTCCACCAAAATAAATGTTTTCCTCCTTTTAAAACAAGGTTCATTGACCCAAGGACTTGCAAAGTCATCGCTGAAGCCCAGCCAGGGATTAAGCCATCTACACAGAATACATTGTGCATGTATTCCTCGAATAAAGCAGCCCTTTCAAGCGCAGATAACCTTCATATATTAATATCAAAATGCCTTCCTTCCTGTCCTCCTTCCATTCTGACCTTTCAGATATAAGAGCCACAAATGGACCAAAAGACATCTGAAGGCCAGCAGCCTCTTATGGGCTCTGTAACGTGCAAAGTAGATTCTTGGGGAAGCAGCCTCATTTGCCTCAGCTGGAATCTGCTATGTGACGCTGAGAGAGGCGTGGGAGGGCGGGCGGGCGATTCGCAAGCATGAGTCAGGGGTATGTCGCAGTGTGGACCCTTAGCTGGCCGGCCACTGCCAGAATCACGATATGCTACGAGGGGGTGTGTCTGCTCTGAAGCTCAGTCAAAGGAAGAAGCAGGAATTTTCAGAGACTCGCTGACTGGCGGGGGCTCAAAGCCTTTGACGCATGCATGGCAACAGAACTGGGGGGGTGGGCTAGTGCTCAGGTCCTCCTAGTACCCCTCCCCCCTCCCATAAACACTCACTCATGTAATCTAGTTACTACATTTTGAATGGACTATTTTACATTATTACACGGCTCTCTGAAATGCTTGATTCTGATTGGTCAGTTGAGACATTTGCAGGTTCGTTATTTTCAAATAATAACCGCTCCAAAGTAATAACGCCTAGTCACGTGGTACTATATCGTTTCGCGGAAGGATAAAAATGTTCCGCTTCACGTCGGGTCCTGATCACACTGTCGGGGCTTATTTCTGCGATAACTACCGGCTGCCTGTACATTATCACTTACTTAATGTATATATCTTTATGTTAATATATTTTTCTGTTCATTTCTGAAATTTATATTCATCTGATCTGTGCTAGATCATTGTACACACCTTGCAAACCCATAATGTTGCTTTTCTGAAGGGCGAGATGGACACGGAATTTATACTGGCATGAGGTAACCACGGCCAGTCAGCCATTGTTACAGCCGCCGAGAGTTCGGTGTGTTTGCTGCCCCCTACAGGTGAGCCCGTTTAGCCTGCTTTGCACTACAGGATTTGAAGTGGACATTCGATAGCTGGGATATAATGCAGTTTGCAGTGTAAATACATGGAATGGGGAGCTCAACATGAGGATGAGGCAGATTAATCTGCCATCTGCAAGAGAGAAGCACAAATCATTAATACCCAGGTTAGTACTCTGGCTGATTGTGAGGTCACTCTCACAAAATGAGGATTCTGTGTGCTGGCAGTGGAAATGTGGCCCTGCTTGTGGTTGCCCCTCTCGTTTCCTTGCATTTTTGCTTTGCTGCAGTCTCTTTGCCATCAGATGAGGACAGCATGAGTGAGTTAGCATAGTGAACAGAAGGTTGTAGGTTCTTATATGTGTCTCAGCACTACTGGTGCAATTATAACTCGTCCTTTCAGTTGCTGCTGATCCATGCAGTTTGTTCCTAAATTTGACAGAATGGTTTCAGAGGAGACTCTCTGTAACAATACTCAGTTAATGAAGCTACATTTCAAGTATTTGTAATGTACTGTTTTTTGATTGTCATGGTTATAGCATTTAATTTTAATGTAAGACTGATGTTACACTGGGGGAAATTGGTCTTCGGTTTACCGGTAAAACACAGCAAATATAAATTAGACATGGTGATGTGCATATATCCCAGTACAAAGCCACAATACGAATATACCTTCATTTTGTTAAAAATGTCCCTCTTTATGCAAGGTAAAGCTTTGCATTGAGGTCAGTTTTTTGTCCCTTCCCAGATTCAACTCCGTAGTAAACATGAAATTTGCACGTACAGTGACGTGTTTGGGCCCCGGGCAGTGGACTGCCACCCTGTCCCTGCGCCTCTGGCTGGCATCAGCTGCTGAGTTCAACCCTGACTGGAAGGCGACTCGGCACCTGTGACCGAGTGTGAAGATGGATGGAGCAGATGCAGAAAGGACATTTGTATTAGACCTTGTTTTGTCGTTGTTACTCTGAGATCTGGCGTGAAGGTATGGGCTGGGTTTTGGTGCCACTGTGGGACCATGAAGCCCACCCGGGACCACCTGACGGCTGCCTACTGCCAGTGCTGATCACCCATGGTAGAACGGCACCCAGGAAGGAACCAGCCCTCAGTGCATCGGCCACAGGTTAGCTTAGGGGGGGCAGTCTCAGCCACAAAGGGCCGGTGTGTATGCAGGTTTTTGGGGTAACCTTTGGGTCAGCTGTTCAAACCCAGGTGTGAGGACTCTTCAGCCAATCAATCCTCTAATTAGTAATTTATCTAATTAGGGAGCTGCAGCGAAAACCCACATAGGCACTCGCATATCCTTTTTGGATAAGATTGCCCCCCCCCCAGGGTTAGCTGGTCCTCCAAACACATTTACCGTTATGTGAATATTTCGAATCATTTCATTTCAAAGCAGATATGTTTAAACCATTTATTATTTATGAGGTGCTGATTTTATGGATTTTTTTAAAGATGTTATTTAGTTTTATTTACTAAGTTATTGATTATAAGGATGTTTTCGCTCGTTGTACTAATATCTGCCCTTAAGCTCCTACAGAACACCGAACCCAGTGGGTGCTATAAACAAGTTTTGCTCCCCAGTGGAAGGTTACTGGGAATGATTTTGCACATGACCTTTGGCAGCTTCATTCCCACAGGCTGCTACTCTTTCAGCAACACATGGCAATTTGTGTGCACCGTGACCCCAGGTGGGAGTGAATCGCATATATATATATATATATATATATATATATATATCAAAAAATTAATGAAATAAAATAAATCAATGTTAGAGATTCACCAGCCTTGCCATCTGTGCCCTTTAGCAACCTTCACCATGTAGCAAAAACCAATCTTCCTTCCAGACTGGATGTTAAATATATTAGCATATTAGCAAATATTAGCATTTCAGCTAAGAAACTGACAAGCAGCACCACAAATCTGTGCATGTTTTTTCTCTGTTGGTTCCCCGTGATATCTGAGCTATTTTCTAGCTGGGTGAGACTAGATCTGCAGGTCTGCAGTGTGCATCAGTGTTTCAGAGAATGTCACTTCCAGCAGACAATAACCTACACATGAAATGCCCTGGCGGCTTCTTTGCATTTCAATCATGTTGAATTTAACATGTATTTGTATGAGGTCTCAAAAATATTCTAACTTCTATCTCCTCTGAAAATCTGTTTCCAATAGCAATAATCTGTTTTAAGGAATTCTTGTACTGTATTGTTTTTTATCGCTATTGTTACATGTTGCTCAGAACTGTCAGAATATATGTATTTTTAAAATATACAGTGAAATGTATGTTCTAATTCAGGGGTGCGGCCATAGTGGAACTGGCCCCAGCTGAAAGCTGATTGGCCCCCAGAATGCCTCTTACTCTGTCACTCACTGATTCAAGACTTATCATTGGTTAATATTAAGGTTGACCCCTTGGGTGCTTCAGATCCAAGAGTTCCCTGTGTCTCACTACCCCATCTGTCTTCATCTCCATCTCCATCTTGGAGTATGTGGCTGCCTGTCCTGCTCTGACACTGCCCCCTTTGCCTTTTTTTAAAAAATTTATTTCCTCAACCTTAGTGGTTGCGAGTCATTTTGCAAGTTATAGCCCATCTTGCCTGTAACCTCTCTTCCCCGCTTGGATGGCTGTGTGACAAATTGCCGACGGGGGGGGCACTGTTGGTTTCCATGTGAGCTCAGGTCAGATTAAATGGCTCCTCTGAATAATCACCCCCTCCCCTGCGTCCCGGAAGCCCCCACAAAGGCTAACTGTGCTTCTTATATAACTTGGGACAGTTCCGCGGGCTGAGGGCAAAGATGCCATTGGGGGCTATCTCCCCCCACACCCCAAGATGTGGTCTGCGGAGTGGGCTTTCAGCTCTGTGTCACCTGAGCTACGGGCAGAAGGTGACGTACCAAAAAAAGAGGTTATGGTTTCACGTCAGCTGACAAGATGGTCTTTTCATGGATGCAGTATTCCACAGAATCCTGAAATATTTCATGTGCTGAATAAACACACACAGTAGAAGAAGATTCTATTGTCTGGATGTGTTACTGGGGGTTTGGTTCGAGTCTTGTGTAGAGCAAGTACCGCTGTACCCTTGGGTGAGGTTTGACCTAAATTTTGCTAGTAATATTCCAGACATGTGAATGAGCAATAATGTGTCTTTAGCAGATCTGGAAATGCGTTTGTCAGAGTGTTATATTTCCTGATATGTCTCAAAAATGTAATGCTGACACTGCTGTCAGAATGATTTCTTTTCTTGGGAGTGAGGTGATTGTGGATGTTAGAAGATACTGGTTTGCTTTGTGTAAATGATCCTCCCAACCCTCACGCACACTCAAATTTGTTTACCTGTCATTCTCAAAATGTCACATTTATTCAAAGTTTATTGATATATGATTCTTCCATAAGACTCTAACATATAAATGTTAATTTTAAAAGCTGTTTTTAATACTTAGCAGAAGCAATATTAATTTGACTGGGTTTGCTATCCAAGTTTCAGGTTTCAAGTTTTATGATTTAAACCAAATCATACACTGAACTTCTCTGTAGTTAAACGCTTATCTACTCTCTTCCCGCATTGTGCTTGAAATGTTTAATACAATGGGTAAAACAAAAGAGTACAAAAAGAAAAGAGTAAAACAAAATAAAATGACTGCAGTTACCAAACTACCTGCAGGTGGGCATGTATGAGTGACCGGTGTGTGAGTGACTGGTGTGTGTGTGTGAGTGTGCCCTGCAATGGGTTGGCGCCCCATCCTGGGTTGTTCCCTACTTTGTGCCTGTAGCCTCCAGGATAGGCTCCAGACCCCCTTTCAACCCTCAACAGGATAGGTGGTTACAGAAAATGGATGGATGGATGGATGGATGGATGGATGGATGGATGGATGGAATGACTGACAATATAAATATTTGTATATCAGTAGTTGTGAAACGATGCACAAGTGGCTTGTTGGCTACACCCAAAAACGTTCATCCCAAGCTTAGCAAAACACATAAAAATGAAAACAAAAAAAGAAAATAGTGTCCGACCTGCTGCTTATTAACTCTTCAAGCAGTGTTACTTTCCCTCAGAAAGCTACCAGGATCGCAGACATTCTAACATTCTGCCAATAAAGTTACATTGTATCATGTTCCAGAAAGGATTCCATCCACATCTTTTCTTTTCAGTACATATTTATTATTAATTTTGAAACTTCTGTGGCTTGTGAATTATTAGCTCAGTAGAAAGTATAAAGAGTATTCTGTTTGGCGGGCAGGGGGACTGTGAGTGCAGGAGGGGCTGCTCAGATACCTGTATATATATATATGTACCTTTGACTATTAAACTCTTAACTAAAAATCTGACTGTAAGGAGAATAGAGGAGGAGAAGTCATTATTAATGTGTAAATAGGCAGCCGACAGGACCGGTATCATTCAAGCCCTTCACAACAATTAATGGCTTTGCCGATGATTCAGCCCCAGTCACATACAAAAGGCTCCGTAATGCATTTTAATTCAGCCCTCAGATTGAATAGATGGTAATTTACTTTCACAGCAATTGGATTTGAGCGTGATACTGGGGATATTATTCCCGCGTAAATGAGGAGGAGATGTGAGATCCGGACGCGGGAGCCCGCCCGCGGCCTTGCCACCTCGCCCGCCGCAGAGGCGCCGTGAAGGGGCAGCGCCCACGCAGGCGGCCATCCGTTATCGACGCAGGCACATGCAGGACGCAGTTCATGCATGAGAGCATCTATTTACACCATTGTTGTATAAATATGCAGCAATTTCCCAGCAGTCATGACTGCCAGCGGTGAGGAATCGCTTTCCCGTCCGACACGTCGTAAAACACTCAAATCGGGATGTTGCTCGGAAGTTAGGGTCTGAGCCCGGTGCCTCTTTTACATTCATCCTTCACGCCTGAGTTTGGCCATTTAATGCACGCTAAGTATATTTACAGTATGCAGTTGTGAAGCACAGGTGTTCTCGCAAAGAAGCAGTCATTTAAATTCTGCTTAAAGCTAGGTCAGGCATGTTATAAATATGAATATTGCACTATTGATCAATTTTGTCAATTTCTGTATCTAATTACTATCACTATTTATGCACTTTTAATGACCAGCAGAGACTGAGTTGATATACAGTACAGTGCCGTTTTAGGCAGCTAAAGGAAGTCATGTTAATGTTGGTGTATGATTTTAGGTTGGAATTCTGGAAGTAAGTCAGTGTAGTATTTCTATTTAGGTACCTCAGCATTTGTATTTATGTATTTACTGTACTTATTTTTTTATATTATTTTAGAGTGCACTACTAAAAAACAAGGCTTATGTAGCCTAGGAGTTCAGTAGGCTATATACCATGTAGGTCTCACACCCTACATCCCTTCCCCCTTGTTCTCCCTCTCATGTGGCTCTAATGAGCCAGACCTGTTGCCTGTTTAATCTTTAATCTCGTTAAAGCCCTCGTGTGGATCACCCCAGGTGCCTCTTGTCTGCTGGCTCACCTGCCCTGTATAAAGCGTTCTTCAGTCCTACGATCCCCAGCCCAGGCTGCCTGCAGCCTGCATGTGTGCTCCAGTTTGCCCTGTGTCCTTGCCTGATCCTCCCTACCCCGTTTTGACCCCTGTGGTCTGTTTCTTTTGCCCTGTCTGTCGTTTCTTTAATAAAGCCCCTTTTGCTTTTCCTTCATGCTGGCCCTCGCCTCTGTCGTCGCCCTCGATGTGGCAGTAGGTTTGTGTAAGTACCCTCCCCAATGTCCGCACAAGAACAAAATTGCCTAATTCTGCTTTTCTCAAAATGAATCCTCATTAAGCAATGCAACTATACATTAAATAAAAATATCCCAGCAACAAACTGATAGTAGGTTTATTATCTTAGTCCTTGGTTGTACCTTGTACTGTAACTATTTGTGGAGGTGTTTTTACTGTAGTTGTTTTGTTTGCTCATTTTGAACAGCACTTTGGAATACTTTGAATGTTTAAATGTGTTTCAGAAATGTAATGTAAATTTTATTACATTGAATAACCTAAAGAAAAGGATGTAGTTGTGTTGAGTGAGCTTCTTATCTGGAATAGGCCACTGTGTGTGGTGGTTTTTGCTACAACTCCCTAATTAGATTACTAATTAGAGGACTGATTGGCTGAAGAGTCCTCACACCTGGGTTTGAACAGCTGACCTGAAGGTTATCCCAAAACCAGCATACACACCAGCCCTTTGAGGACACATGTAGCGAGACGTGGTATACCTGACCTCTCATTGACCTACACATTACACTGCAGGAACTGCCTTACATAACAAAATACTGTATGCCTTTCATGTGGAAGCTTTGCTTGGGTCTCCGATCACATTTAGTAAATTCATTCTCCCACTAAAAATATGTGGAATTAAATATGGCATTGCAGATAAGGATGACACAGCAGACTAGGGAAGCCTTTGGCCGCACCAGGGACTGCAACAGAGTGAGAACCGTTTTGTTTGTGTTTGTTGGTTACAGGGAATGTTCCAGATTGTTATGTCTGCTCCGTGTCACTACTACAGATTTACTCTGCGGGCAAACATAGGTTGTGTGCCAGCTATCACCCGGCTCTTTTTCCAGTGTTTATCATGATCTGTTAGAATAGCTGATTACTGAGGCAGGTCCCTTGCACTGCTAACCAGCTAGGTTTGACGTAAGGACCACTGGAGTAGCTGTTTGTAATTGCCATGTTGTTGCACTGTGTCAGCAGAACCATTGAACATGTCTCCCCACCTGCCCATCTATGAAATAAATGCTATGTGTGGCTCAGTAGGTTAGCCTTCTGGCCTGTATTCAGAAGGTTGCTAGTTTGAGTCCCATCTTCAGAAGAATAATTGCATCTCTGTTGGGCCCTTTAACAAGGCCCTTAACATTCCACCCCAAATTACCTTGTAAATGGTCCATGGGGTTTGCAAACTATCCCAATTCTTTTGATGTAGCTAATTTTAAATTTATAATGGAATAATGTAGATTTGCGGTAAGATTTCTCACATGAGTGTCTGAAAGCGTGAGCGTCATGCCAAATGTGAGAGAGTAGGCAACCCTGTGAACGAATAAGGGAGTAAATTCATTGAGCGACAGCACAACCTACCATCACAGATTGGTGTATTTTTATTTATTATTTTTATTTTTAAGTATTGAATATTTTGATTTAGCTGTGCCACATGGCCAAATGAAGTCCGTACCGGTAGTCCACATGGTAGTGGATCTTGTCGTCGTATAGCCCTCCGTTACTGAATTACTAGTTCCCGCAGAGGTCTAGTGGGAGACATTGACCTCCCAGGTGATGTCCTGTGGCACCAAACTGGAGTGGAATACATTGGTATTGTAGGCTGAAGGATGTACCATATGATTTGGACCTGTATATAAATTCTGGCTCATATGAAGGCTTACACTCATTTTAATTAGTGCAAGAAATATTAGGGGGGTGTGTTCAATGGTCAGATGACACACGTTGTCTCTGTCTTGTTCCTACCTGAATTCTTCATTTCTGAAGTCAATGTCAGGGGAAAACTATTTTCATAAGAGCAGAAAGTCTAACGTGGCCTGATGTAGTAAAGCTTTCGTTGGTATTTTGTCTGCGGCAGGAATAATTTGACAACTCATGCTGGAACTGAAAATGTGCCCGTTTTGAGTGCCTGCATTGGCATGTGTTCTTTTTCCTGTTGCTTATAATTATGTAACGTAATGCATTACGATGTTTCACTTTAAAAGCCTAGTCTGTTTTTTTCACAAAAACGGGAACCATGCACCTGACAATATATTTTCTTTGAATTATGAAAAACCTTGCAGCACAAACTATTAAATGATCTTAGACATTTAAAAAGGAGTATTCTGTATTTTTTTTTTTTTTTTTTTTTTTTTTTTTTTTTGTGTGTGTGTGTATCCTGCCTTGTGCACCTTTTCCTGTCTTCTGAGTGGTTTTAAGAAAAACAATTTCCTCCAGGATTAAGTTTTCTGATTCTTATAATAAAATAATACTTTCATACCACTGTACTTTATGATGGTTTACTAACATTTTAAATATGTAAATTAATGCTGAAAAAGTGTGTTTTTAATCCCCAAAATCCATGACTGTGAAGAGAGCAGAATTGTGCGAGACGGGGAAGCAATCCAGTGTCCGCCAGGGCTTCCAGAAGCCCTGCGCAGAATGATGCAGGCCAAACCACTGTAGTGAATGTTATTGAACAGAACTGTCAGATCCTGCCAGGCCCCGCACATCTGCTTACATCACTCCCCACTAATTAGTATCCCATTTTTGAGCTTAAAAATGTAAACAGACTGTGACTACTGTATCATAAACTGCACAGTTTGTCAGTAGTCAAGGAACAGTTACAAGGACAACCAAAATTGCATGTTTTTTCTTTTTCCCTAAATCCCCATAGCTTTTGTAAAATGACTGGTATTGCATTATTAATTAGGAGTATTAGCAGGTGCTCAGAGCCCAGGAGGTCAGTGCTCAGAGGCCCTAGAAAGGACATTCCCCTTCCTCTCTAAGGCAGCAGGGGGTGATGATTTATTGGCAGGATGAGAACGTTGCTGCAGCTCATTGTTTGGCATCTAACTGTGTTTCCTGTGGATTTTTTTTGGATTCCTCTGTTCATGCGGGACTGGAATTGTCTCGGGAGTGTTTGTCCACTTGATTCCTGTCGGCACTGACCTGAGGTCGTTTCCCCTCCTCCTAATGGTAACGCACACGCTTAACTTTAAAAAGAGACACATGAATTTGCTCATACACACATTGAGTGCCCGCTTTATTAGGTAGATCAATTAGTACCCACTCTTTTCTACCAAAACCGCTTAAAGGGTAGAAGCCATTCTCTATACCCTTGTACTGAGCTGCTATTTTTGTACTTGTTAGCGTTAACAAGTCCGGCCAATCTCCTCTGGCCTCGCTCATTAACGAGGTGTCTTCAGCCACTGGAATTCCGTTGCCTGGCTGTTTTTTGTTCATAACATCATTCTCTACACTCTATATACATTCTATGCATTGTACTGCATGAAGAATCTCAGCAGGGAAGCTGTTTCCGAGACCAACACACACCTACAGTATTAGGTTTAGATTTGTTATACATTTTAATATTTTTGTTATATCTTTATTACATTATGTTGGATAAAACACTTGGGGAAACTATTTCTTAGCCTTTATTGATTATGGCTTTTTACGTTACATAACATCCTTACCCGGATGTAAAATCTATATTGCTTTAAAGATACTGAGTTAAGTGTTGATTAATGTGATCTACTTCCTATTCTGTCATAACGGTGAATCTTCATCAGCTCCATGGTTCCTAGTTGCTTTTAGAATAATTAATACGGCATTGAAAAAGATACTGTGTAGCTGTATGTCACAGGGGTGTCATGGGATGAAACTCCACACCCTGCCGATTTGGATCTTGAAGATGGCCAGATTCTGACAGGGATTTTGCGTTTGGGCAATTAAAGGGGGGGGGGCTGGATTTATGCCGGCACGTCATGTTGGGGGACAAGCCAACAACATCCATGCAGTGCACCGTAGGGCAGACAGATAGTGTCTAAACCAATCCATGTGCCAATTAAAAGGTTATATTAATGGACGGGGAAATGAAACCATAGATTCCATCCATCCATTTTCCGAACCACTTATCCTTCTGGGTTGCGGGGGGCTCGGAGCCTATGGGCACAAGGCAGGGAACAACCCAGGACAGGGGGCCAGCCCATCACAGGGCACCCTCACCATTCATACTCACCATTCATACCTATGGGCAATTTATTAACTCCCATCAGCCTCAGTATGTCTTTGGACTATGGGGGGGACACTGGAGTACCCAGAGGAAACCCCACAATGACATGGGGAGAACTGATATTTTTCTTTTCGTTCCGGACTTTTCCGAACAGGTTTCCTTTTCTCAAATTACTGTATTGTACAATGACCGTTTGAAAACGGATGCGTTCTTTCCCCAGTGTTTCCAGCTAAATACTATCCCCAGCAGAGAGAGCTTGTCAGAAGACACTAATACAAGGTGTGCTACTTCCTTGAATATTTTTTTTTTAAAGCTGACCCCATCCTCCCGACCATCTGTCTATCTGATACACTCCATCCTTAACCACCT
This sequence comes from Hippopotamyrus pictus, assembly GCA_026781145.1. NCBI lineage: Eukaryota > Metazoa > Chordata > Actinopteri > Osteoglossiformes > Mormyridae > Hippopotamyrus > Hippopotamyrus pictus. The sequence continues at coordinate 14,816,866 of JAODLC010000050.1, forward strand.
GCAGGATCATCAAATGATGGTTACATTTTCCGGGGCGGGCGAATGCCTTTTCTACACATGCTTGAGCATCGCTGTGCTTACTCACTGTCTCTGCTCTCTCCACTCCCTGTGAAATGGAGAACGTGCATTTTACTGGCAAGACTCTCTGTGTTGGTGCAGAATGGCAGTGGTCGCATGTGTGATCGAGTTCCAATGCTTGGTTCCAGACGGTGTAAATAATGCATGACGCTGAAGGGGCACAACTTCAAATGACAACGTTGGACGCATGAGCCAATTTGGAGCCGATAAACAAATCGGACATTTCATGTCCTGCAGTGGGCCATCCCTTAAATGGCAACCATGAGTTTGTGTTTTCTTCATTGCCATTTCAAACCATTTAAAATGATTGCTTCACCCTCTTTGGAATGGTAAAAGAAATGCATGAAGGCTTTCTATAAGAAAGAAGCAAAGCTTTTTTTTGCAGAAGCATGTTGGAACACATCTTTTCACTCATCCCATCTTGCTCTCCTGTTTTAGAGGAGGGGGGGGGGATTAAGGATCTTGCTCAAGGGTCCAACAAAGATGTGATTTATTCTGCCACAGATGCCATTGGAGCCAGCAATCTTCGGATCACAGGTACAAAGGCTTACCGCCACCCCCCCAGTCACACACCTCACCCAAATCCCCACCCGTGGCTCGTGTTCCAAGCTGCACCTAACTGAAAATTCAGCTAAGCTTCTCCAGTAACACACTCCTGTCTGTCGTCACGCCTCCCATTGCATATTGGAAGTTAGCTAATTTATTATTCATGAGAAACCACCTTTTTTCTCATATCTCTTGCCTAATTCTCTTCTGTCGACCTCAATTTGATGGCTCTTACGCTAACTGTCTCTGTAATGCAGAGTATTTTGTTCCTGTGTTCAATGTTTGGCATTAAATAGACTGTTTGTATTTATCCTGTTTTTTTTTTCGTCTCCTTTCAGAACTGCGAATATGCATATTAACATTGACTGCTGTGACATCCACTGTAATTTCTGTGGTTTTATGCTGATCTTTGTTCTCCTTCCCATTTACTGTTTGTAACATTACAAACCTCCCAAAATCCAATCCAGCTGCTCCGATTTTCCCAGCCTTTTGTAAACTATATTCAGTCACCAGTTACTGTGATAGTTATTGATGGGATGGTTATTTAAGCACAAATGACCAAGTATGAAGGCAACTCAATCAATTATATTCAACTTCTGCACTGCCTTTTAAAATAAGTAATTATTGTAATTGACAGACGATCTTAGCAGTAGTGCATGTGTGATGTATAAAACGGCTCTCCAGTGGTTCTCCAGAGACACAACTGAAGAATCCAGCTTTAGAAGGTTTCTTGCATTTTTTTGTAAACTGTAAAAACTGGAGCCACATTGTCTCATCTCTCTGTTCACGTGTATATTAAAGCTGAGACGTCAAAGTATACTTTAACTTACATCTTATACCTTTTTTTGGCAGTAGTCCATCAGTGAAGGAATACGTATTTGAATTGCATACATCTGCTCAAAGTTCCTATAACCATAAATGCCTCTGCAAGTCACTAATGGACTATCATGCCTTGATGGTTGATCATGGTTAGTAAATTTTCCGTTTACCATTGCATTTCAAGTTATTTTCCTAAGTGATTAAGTTCAAAATGGGAACTACTAAAGTTCCAACTTCACCTTTTTATGACTAAGGTACTTTTTTCATTCTCATGGCATTTTTGTCTTTCTTCGAATACAATGTTGTATTTGCCTTAGGCAGTATTATTAATAAATGATTCTTGGTGATGTATTTACTTTTGAAGATTTAGCTTTGGTTTTCTTGGATGTCACCTTGTTCGGCAGCTGTAGATGCCAAGCTAATGGTCTAAAAGCTGTGGTCACTGCATCCCCTCGCGCGTTAGCCACAGATTTGAGGAAACTCCATCCTGTTCAACCAAAGAGTGTCTGTTTTTCATACCTTCTCTTTGATAACGGTTTAAATTTCCTTCTGTATAAACGTCTTCCATATTCCTGATCAAGCTCTGCAGTGATGCTTCTCCCACTACAAAATTTATTTTCCCAAGAAACATGGAAAACATGTTCTACTTGAACATCAGCATTATACCTAATATTTCCTTCTACGAGATGATTCATTTCAAACAATCCATATCCTCAGCAAGATGTTTCATACCGGTAATATTTGGTGCAGCTATAAGCTTCAATAAGAGTCCTTAAAGTGAGTAATAAAGCAAGCATTATTATTTTGACTATATAGCCAAATCCCCTTGCATATAGAATATAAAATTAATGTACAGTTATAGTGCCAGTCTAAAGGCTGGAGAGGCCAACTGAAAATGATTTGCTTCTCAACCAGACGACAACCCAGAGCATCTCCAGGTTACGCAAGTGCTGTATGATCTTGTGAACAAGTAAAGTATATAACACACACACACACACACACACACACACACACACACACACACACACACAGTTCTTCCCTGCCTTTCATTTGGATCTTTATCCCAGGTTGTGCCCAGATCATTGAATTTGTCAATGAAGTAGAAAAATAAATTCATTAAACAGGCAGGACTGCAAGCGGCAGAATTCATATAAGGGGCCGTGCATCACCGCCACCTTGCTTCTCCCAGAATGCTCCCCAAAAACAGGAAGACTATATTTACTGAAGCCACAATGTGCACAGCCCCTCCACGAAACGGTTTATTTGTTGACCTTAAGTTCTGTCACGGATGCAGAATAATATTTACCTTTCACAAAGTATCGATTCATTAACTTCAAAATCAGGTTTTTTTTTTTTTTTTTTTTTTTTATTATATGGATGTCAT
>JAODLC010000050.1:14820707-14866310 GCA_026781145.1 Hippopotamyrus pictus
TCTCACATTAACAGACTTGCGGGGATATCGCAATTGAGTTTGGAGGAGCCGACCATTCGGCATAACAATTAGTTAATCAGAATTAAATAATTAAACTTTAATTTCAAACATATTGGTGGAGAATATTAAAATATACATGAGCTAATAATTCATATACAATTTAGGACCTGGCATAAGGGCCAATCCACACGCAAGGCCTTAAATCAGCAACCTTCCAATCAAAGGGTAGGAAAGTGTTCCAATCTACTAATCTATTAATCTACTAAGACTCAAACAACCATGCTAAGTAGTAGCTATGTATGTTTAGCCTCCTGAGACCCCACCCATTCATTTATGTCCATTGTAGTGGACATTTTTTTGCATCTTTTCACTGATGTAAGGAAACATATTTATTCCTGTTGTACACTAAAGATGGCATGCTGTGAAATTAAAAATAAAAATAAATTTGAAAAAATCTAAATTGTAAGATGTCTTATTTCCTCCAAAGACGGAACCTAAAATTGAAGGACACTTTTTTCTTGGGTCTCAGGAGGATATAAACATTCATAAAATCATAAAACTTGATGACATTATCAAGTTGTATGTTTAAGACTTGTATATAAAAAAAATTAAGCTAGGCATCCAATACTGAGTTCCCTCCACTACAGATGAGTAGAATTTGGTTCTACATCATTCCCACCACATGGCAGAGCCAATTGCCTGCCCATCGTCCCACCCTGGTCCATTTGCTGTGACGTCCTGGCTGATTAGTCCTGCCTCTTGTTTGTTGTTTCACCATTTGTACACTTTGAGGTGGAACAATGTCCTTCTGAAACCCAGCAGCGCCAGATAATGTGACAGGCGAATGCTGGGCACCAAAGGCAGCGACAGGTGGAACTTTGGATTGAAATATTGTACTCAATTTCGAGAGACCCGTTTCAACAAATAACAAAAACATTTACTTTTTCAGATGAATAACATTGTACAAGGTTTTGTTTTGTTTTTTGTTTTTTCCCCCTGGGTTTGTTTCATATCCACAAACACAGCTCTGTACGCCTGCAACAAAACATCACTTGCCACTTCCAAAAAGACTCCAAATTCTGTTCTGTTATTTTTGCAGTGACAAAGATAAGATTTTGTTAACATACACAAGCCACAAAACCATGCAGGAGTACACCATGTCTGTGTGTGGGCTTTACAGAAATTTTACTCAAGAATTCTGTGCCTATTGTAGATTGGAAATGATCCATGCCTAGCTTTCAAGAACTTCTGCTGGAGATATACAGTATACGCAGTTAAATCTGTGTGATACTTACCCCTTGCCTGTAGATTGTAAGTTAATGTGCTTGTTGATTAAATGGATTTCTTGGTTTTGGGGTAGACAACCTCACTCCAATCAGAACCTTCTTGAAGATGCTTCTGTGTGTTTGTCTGCCGCACACTTTGACTACAGATCAAAGTATTTTGCAGATTTTCCCCCGCACGGAACATGTTCATTGATCTGAAGTTCATCTGGACTCTTGGAACAGCCTCTTTGAGAAGTGGTTTGGTTGACTTTCCACCAAAGAGGAAGGAGTTAATGCCGGTTTCTTGTCTGTATTTTAATCTGTTCTAACCCTCGCTGGTGGCAGCCATTGGCTCCATTCCACCATCCTTCTGGAGAAGTCCACCTCTGCTGAGATAATGACACTGCTCATCATAAATCCATTACATCTACTCATGTTAATACTGCGACATGGCCGGCCACTCCCACTGTGCACGTGGAAGGGCAAGCAAGATGTGTCGCTGAGCACCATTAGGCAACGTTTGTTAATCATGTCAAAAAATGCACACAAAATCATACCCCATGCACACTCACATGGAGATTTTGTGGGTTTGAGCTATCATTTATTTCTGAGACATTACTCTGACATTCTTTGCACGGTTATTGTTTATATTTCTCTGCTATTTATTTTTATGTCTATTAATGTCCAAATATCTTTTGCTGTTCTAGATGTGTGTATTCAGATACTGCAATGTATTCAGATACTGCAATTTCCTTTGGTTTTAATGAAGCGTCTGACAGATTAGAGACAGACAGACAGACAATCTAATGCATTGGCACTTTGAAACCCAAGGTCTGCTCCTGACAAACAAAGGTCTGGCCAAATTTGTGTGTAAATCTATGACATATATATACATATACACACACACACACACATAAACAGGTTTAATGCTTTTACAATCTTCACATTATTGTTGGTAATTTGATGCTAAGCATGTCTCTTTGCTTGGGGAATTTCTAACCCTTTGTAAACACTTTGTAATCATCTCTATTAACTGAGAGTAATAATTATTCTAATTAAGTAAAATTTGGAGTCTTCTCCAACTTTTCAGGACCGGGTGGCCTACCTCTAATTCGGAAATGATGCATGCAGGTTAAATGGAAGGCCTGCTTAATCATAGTGTGGCTTTTTAGTCTTCGGCTCAGTTCTCAGTAAGACTACTGTATGAGAAAACAGAAATATGACCCAGTCAAGTAAGGCTGTAAAGAGCTAAACGGAGGAGTGAACTTATGCGTGTGCGTGTGTGTGCACAGCCTAAATGATTTCATCATGTCCAATGCATGCCATTGGTACCTGCCAATGGAGGTGAATGGTGCATTTGTTGTAAAGAATGCATGATGACTGCAGGAAGGGTAATAAGTATCGTATGACACTTTTACTTATTTGTAGATACTGATTTATTCAGGGGCAAGTCTGTGCGGTAAGTCAACAAGGATATGTTACGTATGTAACACTTGTATGTCAAAGGAATTAGTGTTTACCGAAGGTGGGCAGACTTACAGAACAATACATTGGAAACTCTAGAAAATGTACCATGTTAAATAAAGAATGAACTTTATTGCCAGAAAAGGAAGGGAAATGTAGTTGGTGTATGCAAATTACATGGATGGGTTTTCACTAATTATGACCATAACTTATGACCAGTTCATTTTATCTGAAGCCAAGATAATTAAAACAAAAACCAGGGTGAATTTATGACAAAGCGGTTACTTTTATAGATTTTATGGGTTATTTTATAGTATATTATATATTTTCCAACATAAGGATCAGCAGTTATGCTCAATTTGGAATGGTATACTCAGAATGACCTTTTCTGAAATGAATTCTCTGAAGGTTGTCTGAAAGTCAGAAGGTGTCTGTAAGAGACCACAGTACGACCTTTTCAGAACTTCTTCTATCACTTTTTAAAATACGTTGAATTATTTTTTTATCTCAGTTTGATATGCCACAATCCAATATAATGTAAAAAAAAACTGTACGATGCAGCCTTCAGGTGCTATCAGCATGTAAAATGCAAGTTGCCAACTTGGAACTTGCACATGAATGCCCCCACAAGTCGTACTTTCGAGTGGGAAATTTGAAAATTATTTTGGTACCCAAGTTGCATGACCTTCAACCTTTCAACATGACAAAGAGGACACTTTCAGTTGTGAATGGGATGTAACTGTTTATTTTTAACAGTACAATTATCATATGTTGCTTGTGTGCATCTAATCTGTGAATACTTTACTTGATATAGAACAATGTTTGTCAATCGATCCATAGCAAATGTCCTGCTACCACGGTGTAAAGTTATCAGCATTGCATTACCTCACGTTAACTAGTATTTTACATCCACCATATTTTTCAGTTTACTTCAAAAGCAAAGCACTTGAAAATGACATATTTGTACAGTAATTGAGAATTAGGACCTTCCGACTAATGCATACTGACAGCTTTAGTGTGCCTAGCAGTCTCATTGAAGTCACCTATTAAATTTTAAAATCTAAATATCCCAAAACTCCAAAACAGAGCACTGGGAAGGATTTCATAGTAAAATGAAAAAGTACAGCTTGAGATGTCATCCTGATTGATGGTCATTGATCCAAAAAGACGACAGAGCAGGTTTTGAAGGCAAATCCATAAGCATTTGAACTTTTTGTATAAGTTCTGTTTGAGACGGGATAACAGCATAATTGACAAGTGTTGAAATTTTATTTAAAGCTTGTATTTAACATTGTGTGGTCTTCAGCTTATGTCTTCAGTTTCTACCGCTGAAAACTAGTGTTCTACTGCAATAAAACATTACAAAAACAAGAAACAGTAGATCATGATTAATTAAAGTGAAAAATAGAACTTGAATAGACAAAGGGTTCAAGAGGGACTCTAAATTAGCCATGTCATCCTATAAGTTACAGCAAGACAAATGTTCTCTTCATCCATTTTCAGTCTTCGCTTATCTAGTCATGGCTGCAGTGACTTATAATGGGTGCATTGAGTTGGCACAGAAAAGGAGGATGACTATAGGAGGAATCCCACATAAATGTGGCCAGAATATGTAGACTCCACGCAAACAAAGCTGATGGTGGGAATGGGATGGGGATCCAAACCCTCATTCCAGCATTTTGCCCATTTTCATTGAACGTTAAGAAATTTCCAGAGACTTTCCCATGCAGCATATCAACAGCGCTGTTGATCAGGTTTTTTCCCCCCTTCGTCTCCTGACATTCCAGCCTAGTGCTTGCTTTGCATAGGTGGGGGCCAGTGGTGGTCTAAGCATGAAGGTGGAATTAAAGAAACTCAACAGCTAGCAAGTGCTACTCAACTGCTGGCTAGTAAAAATGTGTGTTTTTATTTTTTTTTCTGAAACAGCCCAGTTGGCTGGCAAAGTTCCACGCAGAAACATCAGGGGGATCTGGACATACTGGTGGCCAGCGCGTGATGGGGGCCCAATATGGACCATCGGAAAAATCTGCCGACCCGCATTCAGATTGGAAGTGCCATCCCGACTGGGGGGGTCCAAGGTGACATTTTGTTAGGGGATCCAGAATATCTAGCTATGCCCCTGTTTACACACCTGGGTGGATATAAGAGATACAGAAGCTTGCACTGCAATAATCGCAAGATCAATAAATCATCACTACAAAAACATCTGCTGTTTCAATTGCCAGTAATGTGTTTGCAATGGCGTGCATCTGAAAGGTCTGCTTTAAAGGAATCATTGGGTTTAGATTGCTGATGAGATACGTGGGACATGGAAGACACAGATGGTCTATGGGGAGTCCTCAAACAGTCTACGTTTGTACTCTGGCCACCTTAAAAGGCAGACAGGCCTGCTGTCAGAGTAGTGGAGCACCATTCTCCAGGTTGCATGTTCAGAGAGGCCTGCTGTCAGTGCAACAAAGCAGCATTCTGCAGGTAGCCTGTTCAGAGAGGCCTGCTGTCAGTGCAACAGAGTAACATTCTTCAGGTAGCCTGCTGTCAGTGCAAAGGAGTAACATTCTGCAGGTGGCCTGTTCAGAAAGGGCTGCTGTCAGAGCAGCAGAGCAGAATTCTGCAGGTGGTTCCCCCTTCTTCAGATCTTTGCTAGCTTTCCTTAATTTAGCCCCTCTGCCCACTGTGACATGACTATCGGAGTGCCCGTTCTCATATGTCTCTCTCACTTGGCCATAAACGGGCTCGATCCTGAGGGCCCCTCCACTTATCTGGCATCACTTTGAGGTCAGAGTTTCTCAATTTGAGGCTGGAAAAGGTACCAATTTAAACCAAATGAAGAATACTGGATAATTGTCCCATTTTCAAGCAGGTGTGAAAGGGACTAGGTCACTATTTCATCTCTTTTGCACCTGGAGTGCTCTGAGTAGTTTATGGTGACACATATAAAATAAAGTATCAATCAATCTGGACACACCTGCTTTTAATGCATCTGTCTCTATTTTAGCTGTTATTCACTTCATAGTAAAAGGCCTTGAGGCAATGAAGTAACATGTATCAAATATTGCCACAGCCAAGGGAAGTGCTCAGTGTTTCAAAATTTTCTCCAATATTAGACTCTTCAAAATTGCTCCTTTTGCTTCCATGACAGCATTCCAGACTCTTGGCATTCTTTCAACCAGCTACCAGATGTAGCCACCTGGAAAGCTTCTCCAACAGTCATGAAGGAGCTTCCACAAGTTCTGGGCACCGGTTGGTCACCTTGCTCTTACTCTTCGATCTTACTCTTCCTCATCCCAAACCAGCTCTGTAGGGTTTAGGTGGGGGGGATTGCCCTCACACGCCCCCCACCCATAATTCTGGAGTGCAGTGTATTTACAGGAAGTCGAATTAGTATTTTGTTTTAGAAGCCGAATCTGCAGAAAGTGCATGAACTAGTGCCCTCTGTACTCTTGGTGGGGGAGGAGCTTGTTGGCCTGACACGCTACATTTCACAAGTACGACCGAGTGGCAGATACAAAGTATCCATCCCTATGGGTTGAGCAGTGAAAATAGGATTGGTACTACAGTATAATACCCTGATACATTCAGTGAGCTCTAGGCTGTGTATCAGAATCTCACACTCATGCCCTTCCGTTTAAATGTGCTGAACCAGACAAAACTTATGCCTGTCATCACTTTGCAGGCTAATCCTCAGCAGAATCCGATAAAATAATGCATGAAGCGGCTTCCATTGCCATGGAAATTCTGATGCTCTGCTACTACTTTGGCTCGTCCCCTTGAAGCCAAACCCACGTGTGCGCATGGTCCTAGTGTCCCAAAAGCAACAGCGGCCTTCAGTGACTTGCTGAATCCATAAGAAATGAGGCTTTACTGTGTGTGCATTTCTGTGTGTTTAAGTACCACAGTATATAATAAGATATGTAGTATTTTGTTGCATTCTGCCTCAGAATGCATTCTCGGTGACTTGCTCCACCTTCTCCCTCGTCCCTGGTTGCTAAAGTTGCAGTCCTTGACAATGCATGGCATATTGCACACTCAAGACGATGGCAGGATCTATTTTTTCATTTTTTTTTCTAAACCACAAAAGATAAAGTGATCTGTGATGGCAGAACTAGAGATTATGACCCAGCTGACAAAAATTGGAGCCCGTGTCAAGTGTCAGGGCTGAAAGTTTGGTAGCAGTGTCTTAAGCCTGGGAGAATCGCTTTTTTTAGCGTTCGTCTTCACTGAGCCGCAAACAAGCTTCACCGCTTGCTTTTTTTTGCCTGGGCTCTCACCCCCCTTGGATTCTACTTGAGCTATAAGTGTTTGCCCCAGAGAATTACCTATAAAAGAGATCACTCTCCTCGGATTATAAGACACTTGTCATTGTAGTATGCGGTGCTTCTTTTTCATACATATTTATATTCTTCAAGCTATCAGAATAAGATGTAAACAAAATTGCAAGAACACACTTTTCACGATAAAGAAGTGCAATAGTTCTTTCTATATACTCTTGGTGTATGCATGTGAGGTTCTTAGTAGTCAGTATTAGTTATATTTATGGCGAAGACGTGAAATGAAGGATGAAAGATAGTGGAAATAGAATTTTGTGCAAAACTGCTATTAAGACCTTCCAAGCGTCTGTTAACTGAAAGCAGTTGACAAAAGTTGTGGAACCGTTATCTTAGCTTTGTTTGCTGGACCAGTTTGTTTCTGTTTTTAAAATGGCTGTACCTCAGCCATCTGAAGACTATAACGTAAAACCAAACTGTGCATCAGAGCAGCATTCTGTCTCAAAAAATAATGCTGACAGGGTGGGGGGGGGGTCGATTGTCGGGACCGAACCCAGCTGGTGGCCATTGATCTATTCACTGCAACAGGTTCCCTCTCTATTCAAAAGTATGATGTTGGATTTTTTTTTCCCATTTATACACATTGTGACTGACTTTATCTGCTTTTATTGTTTGTTCTCAGTTTTCCTCATTCCATATTACAGTTTTTAAATAATAGGAGACATCGTTTTTAACACAATTTGTGAGAAACTTTTACTTTGTCACTCCTTAATTTCCACACCACTTCAGTTTAGTTCTGCTGTCCATACCTCAGGTGATTAGACCTTCTGCTGAGTCTCTGAGGGACCACGCCAGGATGCTCAGGGTTCTGCTGCCCCTGAGTTTATTGGTCTTAGTATCTTTTCGGGAAAGTAGCTCATCTCCATGGTGAGTTGGACTCATCCATGGCTCCTGATCTCTTAGCCGTCAGGCAGTCAGTATCCTCACAGAAGGCAGCGTGTTTGTGCATTTTAAGTTGCTGTGCACTTTGTGACTGGGCAGCTGGTGATTCTCACAGTGGCCACTAAGGGGCAGTTTCCCGAAACCTTATCTCTTCACAGAAAGACCTTCACCATGAAGAGTAGAGGAGAACCTTCCTCCTCTTTGTGATGGCCGTGAGTTTCTAGTTCCCCTGCTATGGGATGTTCACACCAGGGGGTCAGACTAGATCTTAGGGCAACAGGAAGCAGTTAGAGCTGTTTGCTGCTAATATTTGAAATGTTGAAATAACCAGTAAAGGGGTTTATCAAAATGTGCAATGAAAAATTGCTAGTGAGGGTGTCTGCAAAGGAAACATCCGTAAATGTTTATAATGCGCTCATACCAGGCGTGTGGCCGCATAGTTAAATCCTGGGTTTAAACTTCCCTCCAGATGAAAAATTCCGGGTTGCACGGACATACACTATACCAATATAATTTATAAATACAATTTGTTCATACTATCTTCCAAATTCTGACTCGTACTCTTAGCAAACCGCCTTGCCGCCTTGTACTTCACACAAATAGAAAATCAAAGAAAGTGCAAGAAATAAGCTTCCTCTCACTGGTTTTTGAATGTAAAGATTTCATGTCGTATACGTGATCTTCTTGGGCATGATGTGCGTCGCTGATAAGTACACCCACATCTGGGTCTTAGACACCCAGATGCCTAGGAATCAGCTCCCAGCCTGATCTTCTGGGCCCAAGTTTGTTTCTTCAGCATCTTCAGAATATTTTCCAATTAAGAATCATGAAGGGTCACCGGTAGTTATTTTGTGACACGTGTGCACCTTTGTTTCGATAATGTGCATTTTTTTTTTTATTCGGGTTTAAAGAATATGCCAGAAACCTGGAAGTAAATCTGTAGGGAAATTGCTATTATTACCGGATCAACCTCAGCAATTTGATAATTGATTTTCTTTACAGCGACAGCTCTTTTCCTACATCCAGGCAGGGCCAAGAGCCATAAAATATAAATATACCGTATAAGGCACCATCTCAGTTTATGCATCTTGGAAATGAATTGTATTTGCCTGAAGTTGTAATGTTTTTTAGAAAATCACACTTGTCCAAAGCAACATACATTTTTAAGAAAGCAGAGTCAGTCCTTGGAGCAACTAGGGGTTCAAGGGCCTGTCAGTGACGCCACTCTGACAAGCCTGGAATCTGAACCAGTGACACTCTAATCACATGCAGCGTCCCGACCAACTGAGTGCATGCCAGCCCGCACCATCCTCCTTGAGTGGATTAATGGATCTGTATCTGTGATTTAAGGGTAAAGCATGCTTTTCAGGTTAGGTAAGAGTTGGGTAGAGGGGTTATTGGGTATGTACTGTATGTGTTAGAATAAAAGAAAGCAATGGATGGGTTACTTTCATAACTAACTGTAATCAAGATGATCAAGTAGAAAAGTTCTTAGCCATGAACCGTTAGCAGGAAATGGGTTAGTGTTTTAGAATGTTATCTGACTCTTTCGAGGTCTGTTTCATCATGCGAAACTAGTCAGCGTTTGCTTTTGTGTGTCTCATCTCTCTCCAAAACAGAGTCCATAGGTTGCATTCCCGCTCGTCAACAGAAGACCTTGTTAGCATCATTTAGCCTGTGGCAACAGAGTGTCTTTATTCCAAATCAAGTCCTTGAAATGATAGCCAAAGGCTATGTTCCTTCCATCCAAATTTCCCTTCCAAAAAATAATTAAGTAACTCGGAATGTGTGCATCGAATCTGGCTTATAAGATTAGGCCACAGTGGAAGACTGAAGGAAAAGTAGATGAAACTGCATCATTAGGCAAAGACAGAGAATAAAGTTTCAACCAAAATTGTCCTGCATGTCAAATGGATCTTTGCTATTCTCTGCCCATGTGACATAACTGACAGCCCAGTTCAATGTCCTTACTGGTGATTTAAAGTCCCTTCACTAAGCAGAGGCATGCAGAATGGGCGTGCATTGGTAAATTGGCTTTAATCCTAAGATGCCCTTGCTTAACAGAAGATTGCCTGTTTGGGACACATGAGTCAATGTGTGAGTATATTCATGCAATAGAACCAGTACTTAGAATAATTGTTCATAGGTACTGATCAGACTCCGTAATTCTAAAATGGCTTTGCTTGCCTGTAGTTTTTCACAGTTTCCACAAAAAAAACTTACATTTATACATTACCAGATGTACCGTCTTAACTTCAGAATTATTGAAATGTGTACCTTGGTTTAAAAATGCGAAAATGTGAGGTTCTTGAGATTCCCAGTAGTGGGTTTTTTGTTTACAATAGATGTTACAGTAGTAGTAGCTCCCATAAATTAAATGTTTTAGGAGATAAATCAAATCTATCATTTAAATGGCTTTTTAATAGCTTCTTTCAGACACACTTTATAAAACAGCTTTATATAGGTTGGAGTTTTAATCCTCAGTCTACTTACTGCTAGATCACCTAGGATATTTTACTGGAGCAACACCTGTACAGAAATAGGCTTTGTCATTTATACAGCGTAGGGAGCGAGCTCTGGAAAATATATCTTTTAGGGCGGAGTCTATCAAATTTTGTCTTTGAAATGTACTTTAAGATTTCGCAAGGTTCCTCAGGGCAAAGTAAACAAAAAAGTCTTTGCTGTGCTATGGATTTTCCTATTCAGACATAATGGCACATCAGACGTATAAATGACCGAATGCAGCAGTGAATGTTGCAAATCAATTGACCTTTATGTATTTGTGGAGACGGCAGTCCCCGGACATCTGGCCTTCAGGCATTTACAGCGCACTCCCTGCTTAATCTCTGCTATCGACTTGCCCAGCGGAGATAAGCATATTGGTTTCTTTCTTCCCTCCTGGGGAGTTTAAATGGAGTCCTCAGTTTATAGAGGGAGACAGGTGGGCTGCGTGGGTGTCATATAATATATTCACAAAATGGAATGTTTTCATTTTCCCACCATTAAAATGAATGTGCATTTTAAGCAGTTTTATAAGATGATGGCGGAAAGTCTGCGTTGAAAATGCACCTGAAGGTCTCCAGCTCAAAGCTCAACGTCGCATCAAAGTTACTTCTGTTTCGGTTTACGTCAGAAGGCAGACGGTTAAAAGATGAGCTGCTGCTCTCTTTTCGGTGGCCTCTGCTAAGTTGACCGTAACCTTTTCTTGTCTCCCGCCTCCTGTCCTCGGCACTTTTGCCTTCCGGCTCTCCGAGAATGAATACTGTTGCAGTGCCTCATATAAACGTCTTAGATCATTTACTACATTGTCATTATGTATGTCCTTTAACTGCAGGGCAGGGGAAGGTGCAGAGAAATAAGGCAAAGAACAAATAACTTTTATAAATCATAGTTTGACCCACCCATCCATCCATCCATCCACCCATCCATCTTGTATGTGTGCTTGCAGGCTCGTGGGAGTCCAGAGGATCTCAGAGGTTATGGGTACAAAGAAGGGACTAACCCAAGATAGGGTGCCAACCCATCACAGGGCACGCGGGAACACACGCACACACGCGCACACACACACACACACACACACTGACCATACATTTCTATGGGAAAAGCCCTAATCCCAACAATATTAACCTTAACCCCTATCCAGCCCTAACCTTAACCATAAGTAACCAAAATTAAGTTTCCCCTTGTGGGGACAGAAAAAAATTGTCCCCATAGTTACAAAACAACTGGTTTTTAGCAAATTATGGGAACATTTGGGCCCCACAACGTAATATATACATGACACACAGACACCATTCACATTCTGGCAACCCTCATTTCACCATAACATGTTTTTCGTACTGTGGGGGAAAGTGAAGAATCCAGAGGAACCTCCAAATTGACACGGGGAGAACACGCAAACTCCACACACACCACTAACAATGCCGCCCCTCAAGAATTTACCTCGGCTACAAAGTGCTTTGTGACCGCAGCGATAATCATAAAGGCAAAAGGCTAGAGGAAAAACAAATGCCAGAGCGTTTATATTGCACTGAATTTGGAGATTATGGGATGTGTGAATGTGTGAGCCAGCAGGGGAAGGTGCTTCAGTTAAAGATTCCTGCTGCTGGGAGTGTCAAGCACCGAGGAACGCGGTGAAGTTCTTGTGCCGCAGTAGGGGACAGGTGCATTGTGGGATAGGACCAACAATAGAGGAATATAAGACAAGACGACGCAAGACAAAATGGAGCAATAAGAATGAGTAATGAAAAGTAATACGTAAAAAAATTTAATAAACGTGTGATGTCATAAAGATTCCTGAAATCCCCAACTGCGGATGTACGGCACCATGACGCTCCCTGCAGTTATCGAGTTCTCCTGATAATCCCGCATCATCATGGAAATGGTCAGCAACAGCAGCATGACAGCATTAATGATTGATGCGGGGGGGGGGGGTTGTTATTAGTGTGTGGGCATAAGGGGACCATAACATGGAGGGAGGCAGATCCAGAAGAGCTGAAACTGAGCAACGTGCCACCTTTCGGAAGCGCGAGAGCTCAGCGCTCACACTGCATGCTTGTGTATGGAGGAGGTGTGAAATGAACTTAATGAGTGACTTGCCAATAAGGGACTTGCTGCATGAAGTGATCTGGTTTATGAAAGAATGTAGTGGGGGGGGCACAGCTGATGTTAAAGCACATCACAGCTAATAAAAAACAGCAGCAGTGTATAACGGCTGGGAGGCACAGATAAGTCAAATATAAATTGTATCAGGGAGAACCTTTGTGACTGCGCAGTTTATACACGCCTAAATGATTTCACAGTGGGGGGGTTGGGGGGCATGTTGGCAGACAGATGACATATTGAGCTGGTGTATATTGCCAACACTGTTGAATTTAGCCAATATGTAAATCATGATGTAGGCGGAGTGTAAAAGTCTAGTGATTAAAAATTATTCACATTCTAATAGTTTCAAATAAGGGGAAAAAGCTATTGTTTCTTCCGTACTTTTTATGTACTGTAAGTATATTGCGGCGAAGTCTTTTCAGAGCAATAATTGAATTATATCACCTTGGCATAAGGTCTGACACATGTTCGTATGTTTGTTTAGTTATTACTGAGTCTTTAGTGGTTAGAGTAGCTGCAGCGTGAAAATAGTTAGATAGCTGTGCAACTTCACTACAGGAGTCTCTTTAAAATATGAATGGCTGTATTTTGAGGTGTCGAAGCTGTGAGATTTGGTGCCAGAAATCTGAAATGGATGTCAGGGAGAATTTAAGTAGATTAAAATGCAGCCTATTCTCAGAAGCCCTCACAATGTGTCAGTTTCTGCGCTACTTCAATGGAAATGAGATTTCGGCTGTAATTTTCTTAACCAAATAGCATTTGTCTTCCGTTCTGAAATGGAAAAACATTCCAGAGGTTATCAGCATGCAAAGTATATTTTTAAATGTTTTTTCCAGTTCCAGTATACTGTTCTAATATACTGCTTACCGCTCCACTGTGACATCATCATTTGTGAAAGTTACATAATTTCATAGAAAAAAAATGCATTTCCTATACAGTACTGTGCAAAAGTCTTGGGCAGTCCAAAGAAATGTTTAAAGCTATTTATCTGGATAGTAAGTGTACTTTGCCTTAGAACAAAAACACAGTTTAACATTAGAACTTGTGCAAATTAAAAGTAACACAATAAAAACTAATACTAATTTCTTCTGTTTTCTAAAAAGTTACTGATATCTAGTTGGATGTCTAGATGAACGCCGCTTCAGTTCCCAAACCTCTCCTCAGGGGCACCTCAGCCATTCCATGATTTTGTTAAATTTCACCAACAGCTCGATTACATAAATAAATTGGTTTATAAAGTCAGTGACAGATTGACTAGCTGTATGAGGTGTGCTAGTGGACAAGTCAAAAAATACATGGCTGCACTGGACGGTCGCTGCAGATACTGGGATGATTTTAGCAGAGGTTCTGAAATGGCTACGCTGACACGCTTTGACAGGCATAATATCATAGTTTTACACCAACACGAGGATAACCTAAACATCATTTTCTTTGCCTGCCTAAGACTTTTGCACAGTACTGTACATTTCCTAAAACATGATTTTGTCTTTAAATGGGACCTACATTGTTAAATGCTTGCTAAAACCATCAAATATATTCTGAGGCTCGGAAATTGTATCTATCGGATTTTTCTGTAGTGAATGAGCAGTTTGAAATGCATTTAGAAACTACTTCATTGTGACGTCAGAAGATTCTATTGTGAATGTTACAAGATTTAACAAAAAAAGTCAAATCATACTTTACCTAGTACATGATTTTACTTTTAAATTGAACCTGCAATGTGAAAAGCATGCCAGAGCTGTCAAATATTACATTCCCAAGCAGAGGATTACAATTTTACATTGAAAAAGCAATTTGAAATGCATTTTGAGTTGTGAATGTTACATGACACAGCATGCCAATAAACTTGGGAAAGTTTTTCCTTTAAATAAAATTCCTGTCATAGAATGTATCTTCTTTGTTTGGGGTTCTCTGTTCTGCATGAGTGTACCAGCGACATTCACACATCCTTTAAAGTCACTGCAAAGTTCTAGAAAAGGAACAGAATTACAGAGTGCGGCTTGCCACTGAACACTGGTATTTTATCAGGTAGAAGGAGATACTCAGCTAGATTAAGAAGTCATTCCATCTTTTTAAAATGTATTCTTTTCTTCAAGACAGATTGATGACAGTATCTATACAATGTTTGTCAGTTATGTCAATTGTATCAAAAAATACCTGAAAGCTTTTATTACAAAGGTTGTTTAAATTTAACACGTTGTATTCATATTCATTATGATATAGAAACATAATTGTAATAATACTAACAACAGCATGTTAGCAAATGCCACATTAAAGTAAAAACTTAAAAGCAACCAAAAAACTTAGCTTAGTTTGCTAAAATCTATTAGTTTAGTCTGTTTTTATGGAAGTTTGTCTGAGCTCAGCTTGGCCCCTCATCTATGCATGTTTTCCATTGGATAGAAAAAAGAAACAATTCCATTAATTAGAGTCTGTAAAGGGAGAGTGAAGAAGAGACTGTTTCAAGGTGCTCTGAGTGGGTCATTTTGCACACAACAGCATCAGGAACCATCACACCCAGCGATAAACCCCCACTGTGCTGATTGTTCGAATGAATATTTAATTACTGATCCTTTAATTACCATCTGAGCTGTGGGCGGTTTACTCAAGGAAAAATTGCCCTAATTAATTGGAATACTACAGCACTGTAAAAATAGTGGACCATTTTCAACGTCGTCAGAAAAAATATATCAAAATCGCAAGTTTAAACAAACTTGCAAAGGCCAAATCTGGGCATGCAGCAACATCCAACTTCTGAAAAGTTTTTGCTTTTTTGTTTTTTGAAAATGGAATAATTAAGCCTTTTCAGGGAAATTGAAAGGAATGGCAGATTTGTTTATGCCTAGACACTGTCTTTTTTGCTTAGATAAAACAGTTTGCATAACTCTCTTGATGTATTCATTGGAATCTGTTACTCATGTTCAGGGGTGGGGCTTGAAATTCTGGGCCTCTGATGGAAGGTTCTGAGGGCCCTATAAAGTGCAGGGGCTCCTGAATCTGCCTTGATGTCCATGCACCTCCAACATCCCTGGTCATGTTGTATCTGCCCGTTTCCCCCTCTGGAAGTAGAAGGAATCCATGAACAACTCTTGATGGTTCAAGCAGGAGCTGCCCCAATGGTCTCCAGACTCAAAATCTTGACAGCGTCTCTGCTTTTCAAACACCATCCAGCACTTTTTAATCTTTTGACCAAAATGTCTGCATGGGGTCTGTAGCCCTGCTGCCCCCCACCTCTGGGACCAGGGTTAGTGTTTCTACCCCAGCTCTACATGTATGGTGTTTGCATGTTCTCCCCGTGTCCTCCTCCAGTTTTCCTCCAACACACCAAAAAAACGCCAAGGTGAATTGGGGGTAGGCAAAGTGCCCGTAGGTGTAAATGGTGAGTGTGCCCTGCGATGGGTTGGTGCCCCACCCTGGGTTATTCCCAGCCTTGCACCTCTGGACCCCCACACCCCTACATAAGACACAGGGGTGTAGCAAATGGATGTGGGGTGTTTAGTGGTGGGTGTCATTTTCATCTTTTAAATTGCTTACAGTACATGACATTTTTTGATATATTTCTCCATGTCTGCTGCTCTAGAAGTAAACTGGTACTTATAAATTAAGCTGAAAATCTGCAGGTAAGCATAATGCTATTTTATCGTTTTTTTATTACATTATGAACAAGCGATATTTTACGATTTGTAAATTCAGGAAAATGTAGGAAGGGTGCTGCATTTATTGCATGTTTCTGCATGTACTTTAGGTGCATGTGTGTCTGAGTTCACATGCCAGCCTCCACTCCTGCTTGATTTGTGTTGCTGCATACGCCTGGCAACTGGGAATCCTCTGCTAGATCTGCAAAGGACGGATATCACCAGCAGCAGATCAGCTGCACTCTGTCAGTCTGGCTGGATCCAGCTTGGTTCATTTGAGATTATATGTTCTGGCTGGCTAATAGCTAGGGAATGGATTAGCTTGGATGGGGGCCAGATCTTCCCATTGCAGGTAGACAAATGTACCCAGCTGCAAGAGAAAAAAAAGTACAGCTAGTTCCAAATGGTAATTTCACAAAGGAAATTGGTGCATCGTTGAAAGATCTGGCTTACGTTAGCTCTCTTGGTCCATAGTAGCGTGGGGAAACAAAGTTGTAAAACTGAATGCTAGCGAATGATAAATGGATACATTAAAATGGATACATTAAATATGATTTGAAACCACAAGCATGCATTTATCCAACCAATGAAATCTGAGAAAATTAGGATACTTCTCTTATTCATTGAATACTTTCTTTTTAATGTTGAATTTTATCCTAGATAACGGATAACCATGGAAACAATCTAATGCGACTACAAGATGTTTCAACCCATTATTATTAACATCTCATTAAATGTTTCCTGCACTTCACTGAATGCTAAACTCCCTTCTGCGTGGTGCCTTGTATCACAGAGGTAGCGGATGCCCTCGAAAAGATGTCAGAACAAAGGCTTCCATTTTTTTTTTCTGGAATCTAAATGCTAAGAGCTGAAGTCTCGTAGGACAGTGAAGCTGAGCCACAAAGTACAACACAATTTAGGTAGCGGACACTCTTATCCGAAATGATGTACAACTGAGAGCAGGGTCAGGCTATCCCTGGAGACCCTGGGGGCTAAGGGTCTCGCTCCAGGGCTCGAAAGCAACACCACTCCACCAACTCTGGGATTTGAACTAGTAACCTCCTAATCACAGACACAGCATTTTTACCCACTGAACCACACAATCAGCACCAGACCCCACAGCACATAGCGACTTACAGGCGGTCCCCAGGTTATGAAGGAGATCCATTCCATAAGTCTGTCTTGAAGATGAATTTGTCGGAAAAAATAACCATACAGTACGTATCAATTATTATAGTAGAGTAATAATAAAAATAACAATACAGTATGTATCAATTATTATAACAGTTATAATAAAAATAATACAGTACGTATCAATTATTATAATAGAGTTATAATAAAAGTAACAAACTAGTGTGTGCATTCGTTATTACAACCAGTGTTATTTACTTAAAACATTTTTTTAATATAGTAGACCGTTCATAAGTACGAGTTAGTCAGGAGTTCTTAACATCAGGGATATGCAGTATGCAGCTGTACTCAGCTGCTGTTATCTAAATGCATGTACTATCCTTTCATGCCACACAAGTTTTGAATGAATATCTAACTTCCATGGATACTGATCATCAGGGTTGGGGCCTTTCAGGAATGCATTCATCAATTCCAATCCAAATCAGGAAATGGAACTGGAGTTGGGATTGGAAAAAGAAACTACGAGGAACAGAACTGGAACTGAATTCAATTTTCAGGGAGATTCTAACTCCAGTTCCATATCCTGATTTGGATTGGAATTGATGAATGCATTCTGGAATGGCCCCAACCCTGCTGATCATACATGGCATTGAATTTCTCCAGTACTCGGGAAAGACTGCAATATTTGTGTACAAATAGTTGGACGACACCGGGACCAAAATAGCACAAATAATAATATGCACCCATTCCTCAACCAACTGCTTATCTGTTAAAGGTCCATAGGGTGGTGAAAAAACAGTAAAGTCAGGTATTTGCGGTAAAGCATCTGATGGCTAGTATGTATTTGTAGTGTGATGCATTTCATGCATACTTTGTGGTTTATCTGTCTGGGTGGGTTGGTCCAATGAAGTATACCCGGACATCATCATCCAGGTTTTATTTAATTTTTTTACTTTTGCAGACGTTCTGTTGAAGCCACTTCTTGGGAGATGACGCCCTCCACTTTTCTGTCATTGTAGTGGTTGTGTAATTCCAACAGAAACATGTTTTATATGGCGGAACAATAACACAACATTGCAAGAGATAAGATGCCACACCTTTTGTTGTATGTTAGACCGCCAAAGGATGCTTGAATTATAGCGAGAGAACAATTTAGTGTTGGATCTGCAGGAATCTGCTATTTCTGTCCAGGCCTCCGTGATTCTGTAAAATAAAATTGCAGCGTGTCGGCTGCGCCAAGTTAAATATGACAAGCGTATGGCTTTACAGCTTGCATAAGCGAGAACAGGTTCTAGGTCGGTTCTGACATAGACACTTGTAAATTACCTGTCGCTTCTGAAGCTACTCTAGCATGCCGGATACGAGCGGTGAGTCAGAGTGTGCACATATGCACACAGACGCAGGCGCGCGCGGATGGCTGTTTCTTCCACACTGAGAGGCGTGTGCCTGTTTAAACTTCGGAGATCAATGGCAGCAGTAGATGTAATTATGATAGGGCCTATCCTCTTATGGTGGAGGTAAATGTATGAGAGAAGATAACAGGAGGCAATCTTGTCAACCATATGGCTGCCTCTCCTCAGAGTGTGAATGGAAACAGACAGTGGTCTCAGTAGAGTACCCCACACCCAACCAACCTGTCCTCCAAAGTTTGTTTTTTAAGGGTAGGAGAGAGACTATTGAACAGTACTCAGCTATACTCTGATCTATACTCTATACTCTACTTGCAATGGCACATTTTCTATAGTCCTCTGCAAATCTGTGAGACAATATGCATCTTAAATGTGCAATTATAGCTTTTAAGAATGGCAGAGGAGTTGGGTACATTAAGCCGACGTGCATAATGCAGCTCATTGGCTGCCTGTGCTGTTTGTTGATTGGCACGTTGTTGAAGGGTCCAGGAGTGTTTTCAGCGTGGTGAGCAGGTAGAAGACCGTTGTTATCCAGGATTCCCCTTGGGATGAATGATGAGCTGGGGAATCCCTAGGGCTGTTTTAGGGGGACTTCAGACATCACTAATTATTTAAAATAATATGTTGTCATTCATTTCCATTAAAATCAGACCTTCTAAAAGGCTTCACTCCATTTTTTTATAAATCTTTAGCGACACTCCTGTTGTTGTCACTTCTGTAAGCGAAAGTGCCATTAGTGACCACACACCGAAATTAATGTTTACTGTATTGTTGAAAGCGATTTAAATCTGTATCGCAAGTTATAGGTTCCAGGTAAAGTCCCTCTACCCTTTTTCCAAATTCTTACCCAGCATGGGGTCTCAGGGAGGGTCCAGAGTCCATCCCAGGCAGCAAAGGCCATAAGACTGTCCAGTCCATCAGAGAGCCACACAGTCACACACTATGGGCAATTTCAAGATACCACTTAAAAAAAAAAAAAAGTCAGGCTTGGATTTCAGTTTCGTGACTATCGTGGTACTAGTCATGGTACTACCCACCAGAGTACCGCTCTTACTGCTAGCAACAGTGCTGCAAATGTTGCAAAATGTTCCTTATTTTCTTACGCTGCACGCAGCTTTATTGCCCGTGATCTCATTGATCTCCATCATGGGATATTGTGTGCTGTGACCTGTTAGGGCACATGTTCGTAGGACACCGTTCCAGGAATTCTGCTTGTCAGTTACAGGCAGGGGAAACCTTTCAGTGTGTGGTTATGCACTGTTCTCTTTGGTGCCATCCTAGGGGATCTTAGAGGAAATGATGCATTCAGTATCCAAGCCTGGGTCTCTCCAGCCTGAGAGCATGATTAGTTTAAGAATTTAAGCGTTTGATATGCGACTGTCATTCAAAGCAAAGATTAAATGATGCTTCTTACGTAGTATTGCAAAAGATTATTATTTCCGATCTAACAGTCCTAAAATGTTAGCATAGCATGCGCTTGCCTACTGACACACTGAGCCCCATTGAAGAAGGAAGCTTCCCGTGCTAAAGTGCCATAGCACATTCAAAACATACAGGCATCATCCATCTCAATGCAAGTGTACTGACATTTCAGTTAGCAGACATGACATGGGTCACTTCATCATGTTGACTGTCACTGTCATCAGCGAGGGTTGCAGAACTTGGGAGCGTGAAGTGACATTGTCAGTTAGGCTGGTGAAGAATGCCCAGCATCTGCCGTTCCAGGAGAAAGCATCTGCAATTCTTCCCCTCTTCCGGCAGAGGACTGACAGGGCGCCTGTGTTTGTGTAGCTACTTCTGTAGCACAAGATCGCCTTCATAAGCACTTCATCGTCCTAACGCAACGTAGCGGTTAGCCATGCAGGATTAGTTTAACGATATCTATGATGGCCACATTTCTAAGCTTCTTACTGGGCGACCACAGGGCAAAAAAAAGGGCCGCAGAACTGTTACTGAACGCTAAACATCTGAGGCACAGCACTCCACGCAGAACACACTGCGTTATGGTTCTCTTTGTACCCTTACCCACTCTCCAACAGTATAGCACGCCAGCCGCATGGCTGCAGACCGATAAGCTCCGCATAGCGTGGTCAGCACTGCTGAAAACATCATCGGGCCCCAGCAAACGGCCATGGCCGGGATCTACAACAGGCTCCATAAAGCCGCAAATATCACCAAAGACTCAAACCACCCCAACCACACACTGATTCCCTGTCTACCATCTGGTAAATGATAAAGACACAAGCTACCTAGACTCTAGACAACTACACACAGATACAGTTTCTTTCCCACAGCAATCCCGCACCTGATCACAGAACAGTCACGCAACGACAGACATCACTCTTATCTTACAAAGCAACAGGCCTCCAATTTAGCTCTTATTTATTATATTCATACTGAAACCACTATTACCCGAATGCTGCTAGTCGCCTCTCATTACCCAGGAAGTGCTATATTGTTGGAGCAAAATTTATTTCAACGTGCAATAATAACAGATAAGTGCAATATTTCAAAAAAAAGCAATTATTGCTGTCATATGCAATATTTCTACCCTTTACCTCACTCGCTCTGTAATTGTTGTCAATATTCCTTCTTTCCACTGATTCTATAGTGTTATTCTTTGTCATTGTGTTGTCTTTTTAAAGTTATTATATTGTCTGTGGAAGGTTAGGTCTTGTCGTATTAGCCCAAAGACAATAAACAGTCTGAGTCTTTGAATGTCGTCTCATCGGGCTTCGTCTTCCTGTCGGCTTCATTAGTGCACGATACGCGGTGGAGTGGACAGAGGCTCCCGCAGACGGGGTGCGATGGAGAGGGAGATGGTGGGGCCTTATCCATAGCTCTGGCGCCCAGCTGTGCACCGGCCCAAATCTCTGGCCCAGAACAAACAAGATGGTAACCGCTCTCTGTTGTCACCTCGCAGGGTGCCAGGAGAAAGCAACACTGCCAAACACTCCAAGAAGCTCTCCTGATGCATCCTGTCGCGAGGCCAACTTTCCGCACTGCGGGAGTCCAGCTGTGCGAGCAGCTGCATGTAAAACGCGGCTCTTTCTGGTGCCCTGACCTGCACTCCAGAGCTGTTCAATAATCACAAAATATATTAATGCTTTCTGTAGCTTAGAGTGTGTTGTGTACTTAATACAATTTTTGTGAATAATTTAGCTTATATTTTTGCTTCTGATTATTGTTCAGCCTTTTATAGTCTTTTGGTCATATATATACAGCAATTGTGTCTTTTAAGAGGCATCATCTTATTACCAAGTATTGCTCCGAGAAAATCCTATTGTACAATTCAATCTATTGCACTCTCAAATGGCTGTGCACTTTAGCTATGAAAATAAAACCTTCCGGGCCAATGGAGCAGATTTCAGACTCAGTAGAGAGATGTCACAATAGGCCAGGCTCTGCAGTATAGGCATACACTCATGTGCATCTTGTGCCTGTATTAAGGGGCTCACGTGCAAGACTAAACTGGCAAACTGGGGGTACGCAGTGCAAGGACATCACAGGTGTGATACAGTTTGCAGTGTTAGGACATCACAGGTGTGATACAGTTTGCAGTGTTAGGACATCACAGGTATGATAGAGTTTGCAGTGCAAGGACATCAGAGGTGTGATACAGTTTGGGCTTGAAAGATCTGTGCATCTCCGACATGGTTAGATAGATATCATGCTAGTGAAAAAAATGGAAAATGAATGCTCGGGGTATGATATTCACCTATGTAAGTTAATCTAAGATTATCGTCACACCGCCTCATCATCACGAGCTGAAACAAAGCTGCGATTTGAAGCAGCAGTGAAGTTTGTGAACTGCCTCCAGTGTATAAGCTATTTGAAGAGTTTTCCAGTCAATGTTTGGACGTGAATCAGTTAATTATGAAAATGGCTCATTTCCACATCATTTTTAATAGTCATAACACAAAGTTGGCTAGTGTTGTCTAATCTAATGACAAACCATCATCATTATATGAACTGTCAAAAGTATGTTTCAGCGTTCCAAACACACAGGCTGATTTAAGCCGGCGATTTCGTCTGAATGGCTTTTGCTAATTATCCCTTCGTATCTGCCACTCTTGGAGCCAAGACTGGATTTTGGCTGAGGTTCTTTAAAGTGTTTCTTCTTGTGCTTGTACACTTTGGTGGGTGGGTACAGATATCCTGGTTAAATGCAGTTTGTAAACTGGGAGAGACCAGTTGCTGTTTTGAGCTAGACCATGAGATTTTCTATTTGCTTAAGTCTTCCATGTTTTGCATGAGGCTGGTTCCTCCTTACAATCGTTTACAGCAGAAATCAAAATGTCCAATCACATGATATGAGACACTGCCCAGCTGTGCTATAAGGCACTGCATGCATCAGGGAGAATCTGTCTGCTGGGCTATTTTCTATAAAATCTCACACTTGGCTGGTACAGTTTACTGAGGGTCTCATGTAGGACCCCATGACAGCTTATCATACTGGGGCCCCAGCCTAGACCAGTTCAGTTTTGTTCCTTTTTTCTAGCCCCCCCCCCCCCTTTAGAGCAGTCCTAGTTTGGCTCATCTGTTGGACTTTCATTAAAAATTAGCAAGATTTGTTTATGATTATTATTAATCGACTGATTGATTGATTGATTAATAGCAAGTATCTCTTTCATCTACATGCTCTTTTCTGCCCTAACCTGACAGGTATCTTTTTGTACAATTTTACATTATGCAAAACTACACTATAAAAACAAAAGACCTTATTTAAAAACAAGATTGGGGCAGATTACTCAAAAACAAAACAAACCAACAGTTACATTCATTATGTTCACAGGGCTTTATAAGATCAAGCTTTTATTTGAGCATTTTAGCTTTTCTTTTATGTTCAACACCTTTCGTTCACCACTTTACGCAAATTGGGTACTTTTCTATAACCTTGTTCACTCACATTTACTGTACTGGAACGGATCATTTGAAAATGAGCACATCTAACTTTGCGTAAAGCGTATTCCCCCACAGACCAGCACATTCAGGTGGGTTACATAAACATATCGGGAATGGAATCACGTATCAAACAGGAAATTTGCATTATACTGTAAAAACGTCTTTTCCCTATTTATTCATTGCATATTCCCATTTACAATGACCTAGTGTTAGTAGAGCGATACATAATTGCATTGGGCTTTAGTAATAATATTCCTCTACAGTATTTACCCATAAGAGCAAATTCACGTTTCATGAACATTTTAGCATTACAGCAGAAAAGAATGTTCTCTGTTGAGTTTTGAAATGAACGCAACTGAGAGCTGCTTGGAGGGAATTCAGCCTGGCAAAGGTTCATTTACTTCATCTCCAATGTGAAAAGTCAGACCTAACTGAATCACACCCAACAGCGTGTGGCCCCTCGGGTAGAACATGGGGATTGACACAAAAATAATATGTGACTACCTATGGTATCTAAACTGCAAAATTACAACACGGGATCTTATTAGGGCAGGGCGAAACCCCTACAAATCCGGGAAAAGTTCACTTAGATAAGCAGAAACATTTCAGAAAATATTCTGATCATTACGTTACCATATACACTACTCACAAAAAGTTAGGGATATTCACCTTTTGGGTGAAATTTCAGGATGAACGTAAAATGCTCTATAACCTTTACAGGTGACCTTAATGTGACCTTCCCTAAACTTTTGAATGCACATGTCCAACTATTCAATGTTTCAGTACTTTTTACACAACTTGCTGTTCTCTAACAAGGAGCTTAATGGCAAAATTCACAACAGGTGTTTGATCCATGAATTGACCAATAAATTTCCTGGCTCTATCAGAATTGGTATTTAAACAGTTCTCCTCATCATGCTGTTCACATTTTGACATCATGAGACCAAGACGACACCTAACAATTGAGCAACAGTACCTCGCCATTGTGAGGCTCCAAACAGGAAGTTCTCAGACGGAAGTGGCCACTGAGCTTAGAGTGTCACAGAGTGTCATCAGCAGGTTGCAACAGGGATACAGAGAGACTGGAAGGGTCACAGAAAGGCATAGAAGTGGATGTCCTTTGGCCACATCCCACACTGATGAGCGCTTCATTGTGAACAGTGCCCTGCGGAACCGGATAATGAATGCCACTCAACTCCAGGCACATTTAAGGGAGGTGAGAGGCACCCAAGTGGCACGTCAGACCATTAGAAACCGCTTACATCAGCGTGGTCTGCGTGCTAGACGACCTGCAAGGGTACCTGACCACGCCAGCAGGCACAGGCGTCATCGTCCTGCATGGGCCAGGGAGCATTTAAGCTGGACGAGGGACCAGTGGGCCTCAGTGCTGTTCTCTGATGAAAGTCGATTCATGTTGAGCAGAAATGACGATGTTGGAGACGTCAAGGAGAGCACTATGCATCAGACGAGCCTTTGGTGGTAGTGGTGTTACAGTGTGGGCAGGTGTGTCTAGTCAATACAGAACTGCCGTACACTTTGTGATAAGGCCATACTACCCGAATAACTTCATGAATCCAGTCATTGTGCACCTGCATGAACAACACAGGCCTAATTTCATCTTCATGGACGACAATGTTCCAGCTCATCGAGGTCGCATCATTAGGGAACGGCTGCTGGAGACTGGGGTACCTCGATTGGAGTGGCCTGCACTTTCTCCCGGCCTGAATCCCATAGAAACCCTATGCTGAGTCGCCATGTAGAGACTTGTAACTCTGTACCCCAGAACCTCAACGACCTGAATAATATAAGTGTAGTGTGAACTTTTTACGTTTTCCTTAAATTTCACCCGAAAGCCAAATATCCCTAACTTTTTGTGAGTAGTGTATGTAAAATCTTGCAACTGGAATGCAGTGCAGCCAACTGGTTTAAGGGGGTGAACATCTTCTGCCACAACCCTCTACTGCTGCTCTGACGCAGTTTCCCAGGGCGTCATATAATCAAGTTCAACAGTGGTTGCCACAACGTTCTTTGAATGTCATTATCTGTTCAGCTAATTAAAAAGTTTAGCTGTATAAAACACTAGAGGTCAAAGACAGCAAAAAGTGATTTGCTCTGATGAGTAAAACCTCCGCAGCTACCGCTTTGGTCCTCAGTAAGCTCAAGCAGGCAACAGTCTCACTGTGGTGTTGTTCTCTGAGCATTTGTGCCACCTTCCTGGTTTTCATGAATCAATCGTCTTGAATTTATTTTCTGTATTATAAAATGGGGGTAGGATATATATATGAAATATAATATAAAAATTGTTATTTTCTTGAAATATATATATTTAGTACAGGAAAACAAGCTTAATACCAACAGTCGGGGTGCAAAGTGCTAGAAGAATAGAAATCTCACTAATTACAGTAGAATCAAGGGCAATAAACATGCTGTAGTTCATCATTTCTTAATCCTGGACCTGAGGATGCCTTGTGTATGCAGGTCTTTGTTCCAGCTGAGTCCCTATTTAATTAAGCTTAACTGAGCTCTTGATTGAATTTTGACTGCAATTTGGCTTGTCCTTTTCAAAATATTTTGAAGGTGTGTTTGTTATGATGAAAATGATTCAGAATAGTAACTTGTGCTTACATCGGCTTCTTAAAATGTAGCATGTAATTGTGCGATAGCCCTCAGCAAAACTTTACGGTCAAGTTTTACATCTTTTTTTGCAAAAAAACATGTATGGTACTGTAGGTGTGAGTTTATTTCCTAACAGCTAAGTGAAGCATATGTGGTGATAGGGAACAAAACCTCCTGAATATGCTCGCTAATCAGGACGCAAATGAAGAAACCCAGGTGGTGTTGCTACGTATAGAAATTCCCTTTCTCCTCTCAGTAGGAACACTGAAAACAGCACCCCCTGGTGGTCTTCCAGGAGCAAGGGGGGGGGGGGGGGAATTTACAATGCCCATCGTCAGTTGCCAGAATCCAGATTAGATTTCCAGCACTTCACAAGTTCAGTTCATTTCCATCTGCTGTGTTTACTGGCTGGGCTCATAGAGGGTTTGACACATTTTGGCAGGAGCCCTAACTTGGATGCAGAGCCGGGAGGCTCCTTCCTTGGGTCAAATTCAGTCCTTGAGAGCTACAGGGAGCTGCCAGCTTATGCTCAGGATCAGTTCCTTACCCCGTTATTGAAGCAATTATTTTGATAACATGCGGCCTCACCTGGCATTTCAGGTGTAAATCAGCTGATAATTGATACTAATTATTAAACCAGGAAGGCTGGAGCTGACATCCCTACTTCCTCATATGTGAAAATGTAAAAAAGGCAGCGGTAAATTAAGTAGGAAGAACATATGCAAATTAATTAGTGAACTGACCAAGAAGAAGAGAGAACACATGAAAAGCAGTGAAGTTGTTAGCTCTTCGAAAATACTGTCCTTAATGTAAGTCTGCAACATGTAAAGACATATTGAATTAATTTTCCCACCGTAAAAAGATATCATTCATTTGCTGTCCTGTATGAGTTTCCTTTGTTTTCCCAAAATCTGTGCTTTTTTGGCAAAATTTGTTTGTCCGTCATCAGCAAGTTAAGTCTTAGGAGCTGAAATCTGTCTAGCATGACTACCTGACGTTTCATGGTCCATGTCTGAAGAAGATTCCACAATGACTGGTTGAGAAGATGTGGGAACAAGTGAGTCACAGCAACACTCTGTGTTCTTTATGCCACTACCGCAAGGTCAATAGCTTCTCTCCCCCTGTCTTCTATCGCTCTCTCTCTGTCCCTTGATGGTGTAGATGACACTCATTGATAGAATCTGCGATGAGAGAACTTGCTGTCTTCTTTATTTTGTGAGCCTCTCTGATCTTCGGGCCATCCTATCGCAAACCGCATAGTTTGATCAACTGCCAGTGGATGTGAGTTGATGTGACGGAAGCTGTATCTTCGAACTGGGCTAACAGACATCGGGGAGGGTGCATGTCAACACTGATTCTGGAGTCCTGGCTTTTCCCCAGTTGCTGGAACTGAACCACAGCTATAACCATGAAGTTCAGCTTGTGTAAGATGAACTGTACTTTGGTCACTGGAAAGACTTCTAAACCAAATCTCCCTGTAAGTGAAGTGTCAAGTCCCATGCTAAAGTGTCAGAGTAGCAGAAATTTCCACCTAAAGGAGGCGTGACCAGTGTATTCTAGTTCTGTTGCTGCCGTGCAATTAGCAATCGTGAGTCCCCAGTTTCCAGAGGACAGTGGTGCACAGGCACGTCCTGCAGATCAGTGCAAGCACAATTTAGACAATGTGTAATGAGGGAACAATGAGTGTGGAATGATCTAATGTGTTTGTTGCCTTGACAATTATTGTTTCCGTTGTTTTTTGCATGCAGACAATGCTGTTAATTAGCTTTGGGTCCTGGATGTCAGCTCACTTGCTTAATGAAATTCAGACTAACTTCAGTAGCATTAATTTTTTTTATATAATCAGCCTTAGAGTGTATAGACTATTATTATTGGCTTAGAATGTGAATATTCTGAAATCAGATCTACCAAGAACATGAAGTAAAATTAAGTAAACTAAAATCAAAATGTTTACATAAGTATGAAATTGCTGTGAGCAATTTGACAGTGGAACACTGCCCCTGCTGGAGATCTAGAGAGGTGCTGTGTTGAGCTGCCTTCGGTGAAAACGCAGCTCTTGGGTTGGGAATATGAGCAGCAAACAGCCCATAATAAGTCCCAGCATCAGCAGCAGCCTATCACTGCTTGGTCAGGCTATGGTCCCCAAATTGGAACTTTCACAGCTCATTTTGGGGAGTAGTTTAAATTTTCCATGTCTGTTCATGTGAACCATTAAATCCTTTTGATGTCATGGGTTCATAATTTCAACAGTATAATGTACCAGCTATATTCTGCTTGAAAATATGCATATATATTATATAGAATATATTTATTGTAGGTAATAATATTATCATATCACATATATACAGTAATGTTCTTGTGGGCTTGAATACCCTCGGAAAACTGACTCGTGTCAAACTTTTCTCATTCAATCAGATTGTCCACACCTCACAAATTATCACGAACCGAAGTCAAAATTCTTTGCAGTCCTTACCAAGTATTCGTCATACTTGATTTTAATTTTTAAATTCTTCTTTCCTTCCACTCTATGTCCCTCCTTCCTTTTCACACCTTTTCTGTCACACAAGGATTTCCTCTAATGGCTTTTTCTTTGTTAGAATTGTGACTGGAATGCAGTGTTTTGATTTAACATCTTTCAATCTTAACTTGTATCTTACGTTTTGTCACACTTTACAGACCAAGCTTTTCAATGACCAGCCAATTGAATCGCTGTGATTCCTTAAGGTTTGCAAAGGTCACGATGTGTGCAATTTGAATAAATTACAGATATAAACTTTTTTGGATGCTTACACTTAAAAAGAGAGACAATATTTAATTCAAAGATAGATAACCTTTTACAGACTTAGGCAGCTTCCATGTACTTCCTCATCAAAATGTAACTTTTAGTACCATATAAGAATACATTGGGGGGTTAAAAGTTAACTCCTGGGGGAGTCGCCCCCAAAGACAACTTGCCTCTATCCCTGTTGGCTAAAGTAGCTTGACCGAGTCCTGCTCGTTCTCATTATTGACAATTTATTTAACTGTCAGAATCGAGCCCTACTGGACTAATATTCAAATGTCTGTTGGTCGATCTCTCTGCAAATCTTATTTCAGCAGAAACAAGTAAATCTCTGCTTCAGGTAATATTCAGCGGAGGTATTTCAGGGCTGTGCCTCTCATTCTCCGCTGGCACTCATACTCCGCAGAGCTTGAAGCAGCTGCTGCTTTGCAGTGGATCCAGTCCACCTCCTTGTATCCGTGACATTTGCACATGCAGGCATACACGCCCTTCCGTTCTCTCTACCTCCTTCCATCCACCCACTCAGCAGGGGAGTGAATTTGGTCCTGCTGACCGACCTGGCGGCAGCGTGATCTAGCTGGTTCCAGCAGCGCTCAGCTTTCAGCTGCTCCATCAGTGGTCATCGGGGCATCTCAGTGGGTCGCAGGTGTGGTGTTTCGGCTCATTAGGCCATGGTACCATGGAAGCCTTGGCTCGCAAATCCCTCACCATCACCCCCCAGTGGAACCAGAAATTGGCACCACCAACAACCTCATGTTCAAAGGGAAAGAATGGGGACATCCATCATGTCACATCGAACCTGTACCTGTAATGCTGTATTAAGCAGGGCATCTGTGCAACCTCATTCGTTACCACTCCACGAGCTCCTGACCCAACATCCGCAGATGCTCACAAAGACTTTCTGCCTTTCGAGACATAAGACACATCAAACCATCAAAATACAGAGTCCAGATGGTCATAATCCAGTCCTGGACTGCCCTGTCAGACTCCGTTATACATGATTTGCTTCTCCTCACCTTCTACAGATTCTGCAGAAAGCAAAGTGTGTTCAGTGACATTCACATGTGCTTACAGACTTACCTGAGTCTTAAGGTGACCAGCTGAGGTGTATCATAGATGCCCCACTGCAAGATTATTTAATAATAATGGTTTATTTGATCACAGAATGAAACAGTCTTGCTACAAATTACATGGCTTTATCTGTTAATATATTGATTTGAAAATTAAACAACCGTAGAGGAAACAAGAAAACAAGGTAATTAATGTGTTCTTCTCTTTCTCTTTTTGTTGTCAGAAATGTTTGTGTCTCTGTGTTTTTGATGCATGAGGGAGCTTTCAAAGCCTACTTTTGCTGCTTTTTTTTGGGGGGGGGGGGTGGTGAAAGAATGGTTTTCAAAAAGAGTGGGTCTAATTGAATTTTCTTCTCTCCCCCCTGCATGTGTACTCACATGCCACATCAGCATCCGTTTGGTCCTTAATGGAAGTCCTGCCAAGAATCAGCATCTCATGGACTGACTGGTCGACACTGGATCCTTTTCTATTGTTGTTCACAAACCTGATAATTATTTATCTCCAATGTACTGCAGGATAAGATCAGCATGACACGTCACCAGGTTTTATGGTACTTGTTAGTAATGGACAAAATGACGCTTCAAGAACCATCATCTGTATTTTCTGACACCACCGGACGGAGCTCTTGGATTGCTTTGGGGCATGCTTTTTGTGCTTTTTTTGAACAGATAGCACCATCTAGTGGGGTCAAAAAATACAGCAAATGGTTCATGAAGCATCATTTTGTCCATCACTAATATATGCACAACAGCTCAGCCATTTAGTCAACTTCCAAACAAGCACTACAATAGCACTGTGGCCTGTACCGCAAAGCCAGATTTCTTGTTCAGCCAGATGACTTGACAGAAAGTATCCCAGTTTAAATGGACTTCATCTTCCTTCGCTTAGATTTAGCCCATACTACCTTAAATCTGACAAGTTATTCAGCTAAACAAAAAAATCCTGCTTGAGGAAACAGGCCCCTGGTGTGTATGCTGCTTGTAGACATCCAAATTTGTCCTAATCTCTCTGCTTTTGGTACAAGTTTAGATGACTGGGGTGGTACAGTTTGCCTCACAGGGGGCAGTTTATTCTGTGTATGCAACTTAATGACTTTAATTAAGAAGTAAATTTAATTAGTTAGCGTGATTAGCATTTAGTTTGGGTCACCTTTGTCTCCAAGGCCAAACATTTTAGAATAATCTCCTATAACGATGTCTCTCAATGCGCTTTCCAGAATGCAAGACTGGTTGACACATCTTCAGAACATAGTTCTAATCTTGGTCGCTTCACTTGCTAATTAACACCCGGAGTTTTGCATCATTACACAGAGTGACAAGTTTAAATCAGCAGGGGGTGTAACGTGATTTACGGAGAAAGCAGAATAAATACTGCAGAAATACAATTTTAACTTTGTCTGCATATGTCCATCCTTTGTCCATACCCACCTGTCCTACGCATGGTCCCAGAAGCTAGAGACACAAGGCAGGGAATAACCCTGGACAGGGTCGTCGATTCGTCTCAGGACAGACACACCATTCACACCTAAGCTTGCTTTTGGATTGTGGGGGAGGCGCAAAGAGAACCTGCAGACTCCATATACTCAGAGCCAGGCTGAAGATTCGAAGGTGTGCAGCCAGACTAGACACTGAGGCTCCCTAATCCATGTGTTTTTAAACAGATTCACAATCTATGTCATAGTTTTAGATTTGATCGTACCACAGGACTATACCCCCTTTCATGTTTCATGTCAATAATTACACTCTCATACACATATTTTGTACATATTAATCTGCAATGGTGCCTCAGAGCACAGATTTCATTCGTTCCAGAAGGCTGGTCGAGTTGTAATTTGGTCGAGTTCCGAGTCGAATTTCCCCATAAGAAATAATGTAAATGAATTTGATCCGATCCAGACCCCCAAATGATCTACCTACTTAATGATAAAAAGAATTAACAATCAATATAAAGCTAATTTACACATGAAAAAGCGCATATTCAAAAGCAATAAACATGAAGTAAGTGACCAGCACTGGGTTGAGCTGATGGCACATTGGGCGTGGCAGGTGGAGAGGGGGAAAGATTGGGGGGTTCTTGTTTGGAAGGAGAGACGCGTCTCCACCCGTACAGGTTTTAGCAGCTCTGTTTTGTGTTTTCGGTTGAGTTGCGGTTAGATTTTTCGCGGCCGACCTATTCGAGGTCAATGTAATGCGAATTGGTGGAGTTGATCGCATCTCAATCAATACCAATTTTAGCAAGAACGGTTGAGTTCCAAGATTTCGGTCGAGGTACAGCTCGGAAGAAATTCGACAGACCTGTTCGAGGTCCGATTTGGTCGAGTTAAGAGGCCTTCGAGTTCCAGGGTTCTACCGTACTTCCTAACGCTGTTCAGAGAAAAGTATCAGAACCAATCCTCAGAAACAGCACAGGGTCTACGTAACACGGTGCTCATGTAAGTGTACTTTAATGTCACACGCCGTCCAGCAGCCAGCTCGTCATACATGTGCAAAAGTAGCGCAGACAGGCTTAATCCAGGCAAGGCCCCGCAGTGTACTAACTCTTCTGTGTTCAGCCCTTGAAGCAGCAGCAAGTAATACGTTTCGTACCATCACACCTTTCGTTATCATTTCGAGGTCATTGTCTGGCAGGGTTGCGGGTGGTGAGACATTTTTCTTTGTTGTTGTTTTGACCCACCTGTTCCTTGTCTTTTTTTCCATTGAATCTTCGCCTCAGTAAAGCAGCCCAGATCCCCAGCGTCTGTCCTGTCATCCCTGAATGTGATTGTTAGATTTTTTTTTCCCCCCCACACCAAAATGGCTTTTGTTTTGCGTGTTTCTCCCTTGTTTGGTGCTGCATCCATTCCCAGTTAAACCAGCCCTATGTTCTATCCACATATCATGTGGCTCCATTTACCATCCTGGCCCAAGCAATTTTTGCTTCATATTCCATCTCTTTGTCCTTAACTTCTTTGGGGTGGTCTGTTAAATAATCAACGTTAAAAATAAACCTGTAGTCCTAAAATTAAAAAAATACAGCTGTATAGTGATTATTTACTGGTCTACTGTCTGCTCTCATTATTTTTCGGGTCGTACAGAATTCCAGAAACATCCTTTTATTTACAGTATTTTAGACCCACAGCTGTTTGTTTTAAAATGATTGCATTTTAGACTTTTTTGAAGAGGTAATTCGATTTATTTTATCATGCAGTACTGTAAAATGTCACAGCGCTGATATCTTTGCCTTATGAATGTTCTTCAGGACTGATATGATGTGTTTCGTGATCTGCTCTAGTAAAGAGCCATGGTCAAAGTCAGACTTACAAGTCATCCTTCATGTCCATGATGGCATTTTACTTTAAGCAGTTACATGGGATCTTTCCAAGTGCAGATATATTTTTGCATTTTCACTTTGCCAGATGTTGGACTTTTAATTATTTTCAGACACACAGCAAATCTTCAGAGCCTTTTTCTTAATTATTGCTAGAGTAAAACTGTTGGTATATGGTGTTAATTATCTCCGGAAAAAAAGTTACTTTTGATTGCTGTTTTCTCTTCATAATTATAATGTCATTTTATGAGTCCATTCTATCCAATATTTTTTATCAAACTTGTCTAGCAATAACTATATGAAATACTTAAAAAGAAAAATAAATAGATAATGCTTGTTCGTTCATTCACAAAATAACCAGTTATTTACAAATGGAAGCTGCTTTTGTTTTCTGTGGTGTCAATTTGCGCCTCTAAGGGGGGGAAAAAAAGCTCACTTTTGCATTTTTTGTGGCTTACATTTACCGACTTATATATTAACTATTAGCATA
This sequence comes from Hippopotamyrus pictus, assembly GCA_026781145.1. NCBI lineage: Eukaryota > Metazoa > Chordata > Actinopteri > Osteoglossiformes > Mormyridae > Hippopotamyrus > Hippopotamyrus pictus. The sequence goes on from JAODLC010000050.1 coordinate 14,854,594, forward strand.
GCAGTGAGCACAAAACACTGTCTTATGTGTGGTGCAGGATAGGCATGCATGGCTGTGCATGCAGATTGCAGCAGAAATAAAGACAGAGAGAGCAGAGAGTTGTGTGACGGATAGATTACCAAGAAGTCAGTCCCTCAGCTTGTAATATGCATTCTGTCCATGCTCATTAACATTCTCAAAGCCTTGTGGCAGGTGGTGGCCAGTATGATATTTCTGTTTTCCCAGGACACCCACTCCAGGATGACCACACCAGCAGAGAGCAGGTGCTTGGTGCTGGTGTGACGGACCTGAGATGTCAAGCGGACCTTCAGATAAACGGGTGTGTGACACATGCTCTGTTGTCGTGTTTGCTTTGGTATTGCTGTGGCCCATATTGGGAGCATATTGGTAGTTATGAACATCGGATGAACACCTTCATAACGCTCTTGTTTCACGGTGTAGATCATAAGTGTTTGTGGAATGACATGTATAAATAAAGAATATTACGGTGGCAGTGACCCAACTAGAATTTCATCATGTCACTTTCTTAGAGGCAATGTAATATGAAACATATTGATCCTTAATATGAATCTGCAATTAGGGACAAACATTCTTTTTGTGATGGGAACGGGGTTCTGGCAATGTAACTAGACTGCTCTGAATGAAAATTAGCAGGATATTGCACAGTGCACACACAGACACACACATACACAGTACTCCTATTCATATCTTTATGGGGACTCTCCTTTCATTTCTTTGGGTATAACCCTAATCCCAGCAATGACAGCCTTAACCTCTACCCAGCCCTAACCTTCACCATAAGTCACCTTTGGGGACATTTGGTCCCCACAATGTAATATATACATACAGACACACGCACACACACACAGCCTGTACACTGAGAGCTCCCATCTTCACTGAATTACCGGTACGGTTTGTTGGCTAATACAACCATGTGTGACTTGGATTTAGGGGCTGAAATAAAGGTGGAAGGTTTGTTGCTGTTTTCTCAATGAAACGTGACCGATGTGTTTAAAACAGTGCTGGAGCAAACAGTGACTAATTAGCCCACATTCTGTAATTTATCGGTTATTCTCTTCTATTGAACTTGCCCAGCAATCGTGACAATTTCTTTCATACTTGATTGCTTTTCAACATTCTCCTACAGGGCATGGGACTTTTGCATGACAGTAAACAGGTTTATTATTTTTAATAAATATTTTTTTGTGGAAAGCTGTTTGTAGAAATGGCCTGCAGAAGTTGAATTTACCCTTTTTTCTTTTTTTTTTTTTACTTATTCTTACGAAATGCTCAAACGCGTCAGCATCTATGGAGGATGCACGGCCCTCGAAGCGGTGTGTGTGTGTGTGTGTGTGTTTGTGTGTCTGTGCGGGTGCTTCCACTTCAGCTGCTTGCAGCCGTTCTGTTTCACAGCACGTCTTTTAAAAATGACCTGTCAGTGACAAATAAAAAAAGGAAAAAGAAAAGGGGGGGGGGGGGGGGTGGTTTCCAAGATGGAACTATCCTCCGAGAAGTACGGACAGGCTTCGGTGAGCCTGTTTATTTGTGCCGATGGCGGCAGGGGAGGGACTGAATGAGGAGTTTTGGGAACTGCATTGGAAATGTGTAATCTCCAATAAAGATGGTAGACTGTCTGGAACTGAGGAGGAGAGCCTGAATTGTGGGGGGTGATGCAGACGGAGTAATACTTACCTGTCATGTTATCGGCATCACCTTACCTCACTCCTGGAAAACAAATGTATTGGAAAACTAAATATGCTGTTGCAGGCGGTGTGTCTGCTTTGTACGTGTCAGCCAGTAAACAAAGCGTGTCCCAGATTGATTTATGAGCTGCTCTGACTGAAGCTGGCCTTAAGCCCACAATCAGCCTCATGGATCTTAAATAAACTGCATAAAAAAAATGTGTTAGGGGTGGGATTGGGGGGAGGTGGTTATGAGGGAGAACTGGAGAAAAAGCCGTACATGGAATAGCATTCTCAGCGGAGTGAAACTGGGAAAATGAAAACAATTGGTCTTTCACTTCACTGAAAAGTTACTCAGAGTTTTGTTATCGCATTTATCCACACTGCGTAGTTTTCAGGCTTATTAATTACTGTGTGTTTGTGTTCCCACACCCTCTCACCTGTATAAATCTTCGGGAAAGAGGGTATTGAGGTGGCGTTTTTTTCAACACTGAGACTCCTTCAGGGTATAATTGTTGGGGAATCTCGCGGATAAGCCTTTTCTAAACCAAAATGGTGCCTGCAGCTTTTCGTTTTCACTGTCGAGCCACAGGAAAGTTTTTATTTTCTGCTCCTTTGGTGTCACGCTGTTTACATCAAGCTCCTCGCGGTCGGGTTTGAAAACTTAGACATGGCGATGGCATCCTGGCATTGCTGGTGACTTAGCTGATGCCGTCGCTTTTGAGCTGGGTCAGAACATTCCCCCTGCTCTTCACAGGTGTCAGAGCCGTATGTGGGCAGTCTTGTGGCATCTCGGCGTTCCTGTGGACCTCTTCTTTCGCTGCTTCAGTACTCGCTCTCCCCCTTCAACCCTGATTATTGAGCACCCCTCTGGATTTGGTTGCCAATCAGACCTAGTTCTGTCATACAAGTGGTTTTTCTTACATTTCTGCTAATTGAATCCTGGGGTGCTTTCATTTTTAAATCTTTTTTTTTTTTTGGGCGGCGGAAGAGAACAGGAGCTAACAATGTCCTGCTGTTATTTTTAATGTGCTGTGGAGGGTGTATTGAAAGTTTCGCAGTGCAATTAAATCGAATTCCATCTCCGGCTGCAGAGAAGCATGCATTCTGCACCAGAGTGATTTTATTAATCTTTTTTTTTTGTACTTGCTGCCATATTACCTTCCCTTTTTTGTTCCAAAGATACCCCTATGAAAATGAGTCAGGAAAACAGCAGCAGGTACTGTGTCTGAGGGGAGAGGAAGCCCTGCCATACTGCCCCCTAGAAGATGGAATAAACATTGCAGGGCAGGGCTGCAGATCCAAAAACTCTTTTAGAGAGATATATCTGATCTATACTGTGTGTGTGTGTGTGTGTGTGTGTGTGTGTGTGTGCGTGTGTGTATATATATATGAATTTATTTTTGGTCTTGTTGTTGGTTGATCTTGCCTTTAAATCTGAATTCCAATAATCGGCAAATGAATGTGTCTGTTTGTTCCCACAGTGTCATGAGGAAAGGCTGGTTGAAAAAGACTTTGCCTTTGAAGAGTTCTTTCTGTGAATTTCTTTATGACAAGACAATAAGTCGTAAAATGGAATGAGCCTTATAAAAGTACATTGTTTTCACAGCAATCATATCTTGGATTGCAGATGCCTAGAAAAAGCAGAATAGTGCAGGAACAGGGGGGCCACTACAGATTCTGGGCCCCATGAAAGCATATCATATCGGGCCCCCAACCCAGACCAATTATGTCCTACCACCCCCCCCCCCACACACACACACACATTTTACAGCACATGACATGATACTGATACTGTAACTGTGGAAGATTCGAAGCACAGAGAATTAAGCCACCAGGAATGGAGAGTATTGTTAAAATCTCAGTGCCAGTGCTGTGTGGGTCTGTTCTTCACGTCATTTGTCTTCATTTGCTGCCATCTTTGCTTGCTTGTATTTATTTTGAAAACTGTACACTTGTGGATTTCCCAGTTCATCACATTGGAAATGAACTAACCTCTATGTAAAAAGAGGTAACACTGTACCTCAAAGTGGGCTATAATCTGTGCCATTTCAGGAATATTTATACCACATGTGGTATTTCATGTAAGGTAATGCACTTGTTACACTAACAGATTGTCCTAGGATGTACAAAAATGCTATTGTGTTTTCCCAGTTGCTTGCTGTGTAATATAGACAGCAATTTCATTGCAAAATAAGAAAGCATTTTTCCAAGCATTTACTGAAAACACACTTATTACATATGCTTATTTTAGTTAGGTCATTCTCCCAGTGCCGACAGAATGTATTTTGAAATTCTGAGTGAGCCAAGATAGCAATTTCGCTGGGAGTTTGTCTGCTTTTATCGAGTTCAATAATGTGTTTTTCAAATTGTCTCATTTCTCCCTTAATTTTAACTGTAAAACTAAATGCTGATGTGGATCTCCAAGGCGATACGGAAGAGTGCAAAAGTCTTAGGCAGTCAAAGGAAAGATTTAAGGCTATTTCTCAGTATATTTACTCAAACGCAATTTAACATTATAACACATGCACATTAACAAGAATGAACAAAAATTTCTTCTGTTCTCCAAAAAGTTCCTGATACCTTGCAATTATTTGTTACATTTCACCACCAGCTCAATTAATCAGTTAACTGAATTAGTTCAATCATTTTATGCGGCAGTAATTAGCCAAAAATGGTGTGCAGTGCAAGTCAACAAATAGACTGGTGCTTCGGATGGTTGCTGCAAATACTGGGGTGACTTTAGAAGAGGTTTTGAAATGGCTAAGCTGACAAACTTTGATAGACATGACATCATTCTTACATCATCGCTTTGCATCAACATGAAGGTCATTTAAACATCATTTTCCCTGACTGACTAAGACTTCTGCACAGTGCTGCATAAGAAAAGCTTTGTCCCTTCTTCGGATAGGCTCTCGCGGCTGATGCAGGTGCCTTTTCTGTGTCACCCTTTCCTGGACTCGGACAATGTGTCACCTTACACTCTCCTTGATGGTTCTGAGGTGAACAATCAGAGAGCTGAATTCAGCAGAAAGGTGGGAATCTATCTGTCCAAGGCACCGGCCTCTTCTCACCAGAGCTCAGTTCTTTCCCAGTGACGGCCTTGTGTCTCTCATCTGGTTTTGTGCTTAGCCATTCCAGCCTTCCTTTCACATAATCTTCCAAAGTCGCCTTGTCAGTGACCCTAGAGGTGACGGATGTGCCGTCTTTTTGCAAAGTGCCAAAAACTAGCTGGTAGGACAGTGTCCTCAGAGCAGAGGAATGATGTCCCCAAACCATCTTCACAGCTGTGGAAGTTTTAAATCTGTGTGCTTGCCAGTAGAAAGCAAAATGGGTTAGGAAGAAAATTCAGCCAAGAACAAGACTTAATTTACAGTGCCTTGTGTAAGAATTGACCACCCTGGACTTTTCCACGTTCTGTAGTGTCGCAGCCTTGGAATTAAATGGAGATAATGAGTTGATGATATAATATACACCGGGGGCTGGGTCAACATACAGGGTGGGGGTGGAGAACAGAACAGACAAGCCCATGACTGGTTCATGCCAGATTAACACCAGCAGCACCAAGGTCCAACATTGGGGAAAAAAAGTAGCCAGTAGAATTTTTTCTCTTTGGAGTTGGCATTCCACCACAGCGCCACCATTTGGGCGGCGTGGAGTGAGACGTCCATCACAATAGCTGCCGTCTGCTTGGGGTGACAGTGGAGGTCAGTGGGGTGAGTTCTGTGCCAATGAATAACATTTTTATTTTATTCAACTGTCACAATTGAAGGTCTGGAGGTAATAGTTCAGTTCCAGTATGCCAGCCTCATTCCTTATGGGAAGGGTGTTTCAGCATCAAACCTTCAAAATCGAATTGAGTGTCACTGCAAAGCAATCCAATCTGTCTGAATGGGCATTCATTCCTAATGTTTCTTGTTTTATTATTATTATTATTATTATTATTATTATTATTATTATTATTATTATTATTATTATTATTTTCATTCAGTCCTCATAATGGCAGTAGTATCACTGATGGCAATGGCATGGAAAAAAAACTTTGCTTTTCATCACCATGGAAACGTCATTGCTTTTCAACATTTTCTTTTAATTATTATGTTGAATAATGAATTCCTTGTGTATATGCTTAAGCATTCTTCATCAAGCAGGCGTTTTAGTCATACTGCTTTACATCTTTCTGTTCTCAGCAGTATTAATAATTCAACCTCAATTTATTAGTTTCAAACCTCCAGACAGTTCCGGAATTACAACTGTCACAGCCTGTCAATGCTCTTCTTAATGGTTAATTTTGAAATTAATTGGCAAATCTTGAGACTGGCGCTGATCGAAGCTCTCTGTTGAATCTTCTAATGAAGATGTAAACGGGTATCCATTGTACTCCATGGATTTTGGTTGTACTTTTAACATTGCAAGGACGCTCTTAACATGCTGCGTCTCAGCTGTGCAAATGCTGCAGCGAAGGACAAATGAGTTTTATTTGTACGTAGAATTTTAAACAGCACAGTAATGCAAAGTACGGTATGAATTTATGTAATATCAATGATATCGGATGTTACTTTTTTATGGTAAACAAAACGGCATGTTATTTTTCCGCATTAAGAAGAAACATTTGTGTTCTCAATGGAACACACTGAGAGGTATTTACATAAATTCATTTTTCATGCATTTCCCTTAATGTTGCAATCAACATTTGAGACAAGGCTGGGTAGAGTTCAGCATTGTTGTCTCTTCTAATCAAAATATCGGCCCGTAATCAGAATTCTCCCTAGTCTAAGCTGCTATATTCATCATACACAGTAATCGCGTGTTATTCTTGTAAAACCAATCACAGCTCTCTGCCAGGTTTATTCTCTGTGTGTTTCCATTGGGGGGGGGTGGACTCTCACTTCATTTTCTAATTCCTTAAGTGCTGTTGTGCTGGATGTTCCCTTCACAGGCCTTACTGTAATTTGAAATTCACCATACAATCGCACAAACATTGTAGCTGCGTAATTTTTTCCAGATATTAACATAATAAAATTTCACTTTGTTTTAGACTCGTCTATGGTAATTAACATATAGTTATTTCTTTTTTATTTTCTTTTGCCAGTCCACAGCGTATTTCTTGACTGCTGCATTGTCCATGATTGTTTCAAGCAGTCAGTAGATGATTGTAACATTCATGTCTTAACCATCAACACCAAAAGCAGCTGCAGTTCTCATGGATGTAACTTTTGTTTTCTTCACATTTGACTGTAGTTCCATAGTTTCACTTTTTCGATCACGTCTTCACTTCTCCAGTCTCCTCTATAAGTGTGGAATTAGAGGTGGGTGACATGACAAAAGTATCAGTCACGATTTTTTTTTTCCCAGGCAGGAGCACGATCTTATTACGATTCATTTTCATATCGGTTTTAAGACTATTTTCCAACTTACTGAACAGTGCAACCAAATTAATCCCCTATTTTAAAAAATGTAGCCCTATAAGGTAACAAACCCTGAAAGACAGCGTGCTCTTTCCGGTGATTTCTTTTGAGGTGGTTAAAAAGGTCTGTCATGCTGCAATCTGACTGAAAACCATATTTTTGCAAAGAGCCGTTGTTTGCATCGTGTTGGTTTCGGAAAATTTTCCATATTACCAATGTGGAATTGGGTCCCGGGGTAGTAAAGAAGATATTTTTTTATACTCACGAATTGTAAAAAAAAATATGAATAAAACTATTCCAACTGAGTCCCCAGGACCCATATTGTATATGTGGAGCAGTGTGAAATTAACTGAACACAAGGGTCAGAATCCTGCACGGGTCCAATTTTGGAAACCCGCACCCACACAGTACAGCACCACACCCGCCAAGGCCCATTAACATTCCGCCCGTTAACATTCCGCCCGTTACCCGCCCGTACCAGTGATAAATCACACACAATTATTTTTTCTAAGCACCTCTAAACGTGACAAGCGCTAGGCCTACATGAATTTTGAATTGAAACAAAAAAGTCCATTTAACGGAAAATCAAATCAGATAGAGCTAAGCTATCCATACTGTGATGAGCGTGAAAGAGAGAACACGACGACAACGCTTCAGCAAGGATTCAGACGTGTATGCGAACGTTTGTCGAGGCGATTATCTAATGGTGCGTTCGTTTTTCTCTCGGAACTCGGAAATTCCGAGTTGAGTGACATCACGTCCGACAATCTCCCTTTCGAGCTACCACATCTCGGAACAAACATGGCTGCCTCCATGAACACGCTGCTGTGTGTTGTCACTTTATATTTTAGCTGATTTGGAGTGAGATTATTTTTTCCAAAAGACAAACAAACAAGAAACACGAACTAGTCAAACCACATTAAAAGCTTTATTAAATATTTTAGCACATTCATAGCGATATTCTTTTTTCGAGAGGCAAAGAAACTTCAAACAAACCAGAGACACTAACAAGTCTGGTAAAAATCTGATATTGCATGATAGGATACTGTTTACGGTCATGATATGGTATTCTCTAAATCGAACACGTGCAGCTACATTTATAACTATTAATAAATTTAACAAAACAAACATTTTTAAAGATTTTTAAAATAGAATTACTGTTGAGTGTGTAAGCCGCCATGTTGAAATTATGTCACAGGGGAAACTCGGACAACAAAATCTTGTCCGACATCAACATCATTGTTTCTGACGGGAAGTGACGTTTTTCGTGACGTTTCGTGACGTTTTCATCCGAGTGCTGACTTGGAGAGAAATAATCGAAAGCACCATAAGGTGCCCCCGACATAATGAACACACTGTGATGATGACAATTTGTACATGATAGTCTACTACATAGATATTTTCGCTTGTAAGTTATTTTTGCAGGCTACAATACTGTTTTGATTGACCTGCTACCCGCCCCGTGTGTAATGAATTACCCGCCCCCATACCCGCCCGTAAAATCTGCCCGTTTCAGTAACTATCTGTGGGTACCTGTCGGGTACCAATGGGTTAACAAGGGTTAACGGTTTATTGGTGCTTCGAAATGGCTGACAAAACTTTACATGTGTGTAGGAGCCGTAGAACACCTGACAGAATGTGCACTGTAACACAATGCTAACGATCTCTCTGTAAAGGCAGATCACGGACACAATTTTAATCGTTCATGATGTAATATCATTAAATGGCACACCCCTATGTGGAGTCATAAAGATATCGAAGCTTGCTGATGTGGACCATTTGTCGTTCTCCAAGGACCGGATTGGGAGGCACTGGTATTCCTCATCCAATATATTTATTGTTTTTTTATGGGATGCCTGAAGCAGGATTACAAGTTCTATTAACAGATCACATGACTTGAAGCATCGGCAGCAAATTTCAAAGCGTTACGGAAGCTGGGACAGCTTTCCTGAATAGCATATTCCCTCCTTAACTTCAACTTCTACCAAGATGACTGCTTGAAGTGCAAACCTTTATGGAAACAAAAAAGCAGGCAGTTATTAGAGTCAGTCTGACATGATCTGCAGGACATTTGAAAGGATGAGCTATATACCCCAAAGCGTTTCATTAGAGGAAGCATCTGGTTATTTTTATGTTATGTATTTTTATGTGATTGAGTTTAAGAGTTATTTTAATGATATTTGTCATACTTTGTTAGGGAAATTTCTCTTTAGTATTGGGATAAAAACAAGAAAAAAAGTTAGTTATGGCAATCATAGTTATCATAATCATAACATTTTTATGTGTATAATAATTTTTATTTGTTCATTCTGCATGCTTTATAGGCATTTACACTAAATCGCTTTAATTAGGGCCCTGTGTGCCTTATACTGAAGATAATGATTCATCTGTGGTTCAAAGCAGTACCTTTATTTAGAGGAGCCATCACAAAAGTGAGTGAATGAGTGAAACAGGAACCAAAAACTGGCTGGCATTCTTGGTTTGAGGTATCTGGTCCGGCCTACATGCTAACAGAGTACACTGGTTTTTGCACTGCCACAAACATGCTCATGTTGCGTATATCATAAACCCTAAAATCTTCAGCAGGGGCAAGTCAAGGGTTTTTTTAAAGGTGGGGAGACATAAGATGGGGCATATTTCAAAGAGAGGGGTCAACCTTCTCATTAGCCAATGACATGTTTTGAATCAGTGAGTGACAAAGGAAGGGGGCACTCTGAGGCCAATCAGCTTTTAGCTGGGGCCCCTGTGGCTCACGCCCCTTTTTACGGCCCTGATCTTTAGTTATTTCCTTCTGCCTCTTAGTTTCCTGCAGAGATTAAGTTAATGTTGGACTATTGGTATTGATCTCTGATCTTCATGAATGTCTGTATTCAGTATAGGTCACTGTCATGGATAACAGCCTTGGGGGAGTGTGGGGGCTGGCGGGGGGGGATGGGCGCTACCCATAACCCCACCCAAAATTTTTCTTGCAAAACAAAACAGACTGAGGTCCGCTGCCAGAATGTATTCCTCAGGGGGGCAGGGGATTATTTAGGTTAATTGGTTTACGGAAAAGGCCCAGAGCAGGGCTGCATGGAATGGCGACAGGAATAATAATGAGGTGTGACACCGCCTGGTTCAGCACCTGGTGGGAACGTCATCTTTCACAGTGCGGAGCCACGGACTTAACATGCCGCGTGTCCCGGTGAAGCCCTGCCTGAACATAACAAACAGCCTAAATGAAGAATCCTTTGTACTCTTCATACTGTTAGTCTGTTCTTTTTCAGAAAATACTTGTGCAGCACATGAGAGTTTGACACACAGGAATGCATATATTTAGTAATATAAAAGCCCCTTTTTCGCATGTTTGTCTGAGCAGCACATCTGTTCCTTTTGCTTAGGAACTCTTAGAGAAGCGCTTATCAGCTTGATGCTTTGATGTAGAGAGACCACCCCCCCTTCGAACCCCCCCCCCAAAATAAGAAGAAATAGGTCCAAAGAACAGATGCTGGGCAGACTGTATGTAGGCTAATTGGTTTTTAATTGGTTGATTACGGTGGGGGCAGCATGTGGCTCTGTGGTCTAGGCCTCTGTGCCTGTGATTGGAAGGTCGCCAGTTCAAAGTCCGTCCTCAGCCACATAGCCGTATGTCTGTTGGGCCCTTAAGCGAGGCCCTTAACCCCCAAACATGCTCCTGCAGGGCCAGATAAATGGCTAATCCTATACTTGGACACCAAGCTTCTCTTGCAACTGTGTGTATGTCTGAAAGCAAAGCATGATGGGAAATATGCTAAAAGAAGCATTCCCAGGTGCCCGTACTCTTGCAAATGGCAAATAAAGCTGTGTTTAAAGTATTGAAGGGGCGGCCGTTGCAGGGGATGGGGGGATGCTGACAGGTGGTCGAATGCCCCCCCCCCCTTTTCTGCCGCCTCCCTGTTCTGCGATCCTGACTTGATGGGCATGACAGGGCGGGATAATGAGGGAGGACGTCGGCTTGGCAGACCTGAGCCGGGGGCTGGGGCCATTTATCATTCTGCGGAGAGAGGAGTCCGCAGACGTACGGCTGGATGAGTGCTGGGAGGGTCGGGGAGCTTCTGAGCGTCTGAAAATGGACTGAGTCGTGACCTGTGTCTCATCGGTCACCGAGACCTGCACACGGCTTAGGGGACAGTCCAATACAATTCTGGCTCTATTCTTTCGCTCTGCTCCTTCTTCTTCCCTTTCTCTATCCCTTCATTCCTGAAGATTTCATCTCTTAATCTTTTTCCGACGTCCCGCCCATGGTAACGATTCAAAAGTGAGGCTGCCTCCGGCTACTTGGTGTCCAGCTGTATAAGCAGCGGGGGCCGATACCAGCATTACCTGATCCGGATCAGACTCTCCTCGTTTCAGCAGTTTTAAATCTCACCTTTGGATGTCTAACCTTAGTAAGCCGTCACGTCTTTCATCAAAGTCAGGCTGCATTCCTCAGATCCAGACTCTGATGCTTTTCTATTTACCAGCAGTATATTTTATTTTATTTTTCAGTCTGTCCTTTCAGTCATATAAGGATGAATATTCTGGTTATTTGATAGACTTGTAGTCAAGACCGCCTAAACCAAGACCAAGACACTACCAAGACCAGAGGGTATCGAGACCAAGACAAGAC